>ML675640.1:10785509-10845297 GCA_007922155.1 Mesoclemmys tuberculata
TCCCTTCCATCAACAAAAGATGATCCAATAAAAGATATTACTTCACTTACCTGTCTCTCTCTGTTTTCAGAGGATTAATTTCAATCATCCACTGGGGGACACCACTGTACTGTTAGCCAGATTACTACATCAGTGGGCCAAATTCCTCCCTGATGTGACTTCACTGAAGTCTATGGATTTATACCAGGAAAAACCTGGCCCACTAGTTATGCAAAGTGAACAATTCTGAGACTAAAAGTGCTGCCCTAGTTACTATTTTTGGAAAGTGATTCACAAGTAAGGCTGCTCTTTTTTTTTTTTTAATACCATCTTGGGCTTTGAGAGTGGAGAGTGTGTTACTGGGGAGTGCTTATTAAGAGCACTGTTTGGGGAACACACAGAAGGGGAGTAAACTGATGAACTGTAAAACAAAGAAAACTGTAAATTTAACCTTCAAGTGAGTATTACAACATGCTGATTTTCGCAGCTTCTGTCTCTGGACAAATCACTCAAAACTCGTCCAACAAATAGACTCTAAAGGGAAAAATAAAAAAGATCAAAGAGGGACTTCAATCAACAGCTTCATCTGAGGAATGCAGGTAACAGAATCCATGACACTGACCAGATGAAAAATGGGAAGCAATTATTTCAATTCACCTAAGATGATCCTAGGGAAGATATGGGGAAGAAGACTACTACTACAACATAAGGAGAGAACTGTTTTCAAAAGAGCACAGCCAAAATACCACTTCCAAATACCCATAAACTTTGAGACTGGATCCTTTTATCAGTTTTGAAGCAAACCTATCCTCACCTAAATTACTTCAATATCCTGTGTGCATGGGGATCTTATAGAAGGCTTCAGAACCAGTAAACCGTGCAATTCTTATTTCCCAAGGGCCCTTCTGTGGAAGCAGGGCTTAAACTGGATGTACTTTTCAGGACCTTGTAGAGGGAGTAGGGGCACCTGTTCAGATTTTCTCCAGGGGCACCAATATACTTTCAGGTTAGCCCTGGAAGGTTTAAGGAGCCTGCCCCTTAAACACCGTTACTGGCCCTTGCATGGTTCATGCCCTGAACACAACCATCTAAAAAACAGGGCAACAACTCTTAATTAGTTAGTTATGTTCCTGATCTTCCTACTGTGTCAGGGTGAAGGCTACCAGTTTGGAACCAGTTCCATAGTCTATGTCTTTATGTGACACCTTCAGATTATGTCCAAAACTTGAACTTTGTAAAGCCCTGGAGTGGTGTTTTTTTTTTTAAATGATGAAAAACAATGGGACAGCTTCCATTAAATTATTTTTTAAGTCACACTTTCATCTGAATTTAAATATTCTTCCGCAATGTTTGCAAAGTGTACAAATTCATACTTTGGAACACAAACAAGAGGAGGAGAAATGTTACCATGAATGGAAATATTTCACTTTTTTTTTTCTTTTTAAAACACGGCAAGGGCAAAGCCTCCTGCAAGATCAGCCTAGAAAATCTTGACTCAGCTGTTCTGTTCTCCTTTATATATGGCTCTCCTACTGACAGAACAAGACCTACATATGCAGGGAGAATAGCCAGTCTGAATGAAGACCTGCACAAGCATTTGAGGGCAGACTTTTGCCCTCCCTGCATGACTTAAGTTTCATTTTGGGGCCCACTCCTTATGGCACAGTTCCTCCAAAGAAAACCTTCCCAACCCACCCTCTCAGTTCCCCATTCCAAACCTCCCTTGACACAATCTTAGCATTGGCTCTATGGAAAAAGTAACATTAGACTTATATTAAGGAGAAACGAAAAAAAGTTTTTTTGCATCCCATTTTATATCTCCATTGTTTCTTTCATCTTCTTGGGTGTGGGACTGTACATTTATTAACTAATTTTCCCTAGTTCCACCCAAGCCCCACTGCTCAAGTCTCTCCAAGTCACTTTGTAGTTTGGTGTGAATTCAATCATAATCCAATTTTCACAGAAGACCAATACCAAAGGAGAAGCAAACACACAGGAGAACTGAACCAAAAAGCGTTCGGAAGCAGTTACCTACAGTACAGGGAAGGTCTTATTTTGTTGGACTATAGCAATCCTAGAAGTCTCAGATTGGACTACAACTAGCACAAAGTAGAAACAGATCTGCACAGCCCAGCTCAAGAACTACTGTGTTAGTGCCCAACAACCAGAAAGTTAAAATACTGTTTTCTCATAACTGTCTGCACTTTCTTTCATGCTGTCTAAGACATGCATGAGCTGAGCTGAGCTGACTTGCAGGGTCACTACCCTATCCTTCAAATCCCACTTCAAGACCTACTTCTGCAGAGAAGCCAATTAATGACACAAGGGTGAGGGGCAGATAAGAGACGGTAATACTTATTTTAGCAATTTATATAAAAACAGAAGACTCATATCTAAAATGTGCATATATCCTTATTACATCCCTCTTCCTCACTTTTATTGTTGCATATCTTCCCGGTGTGTAATAATTTGGGGCAGGGTTTTTGTCTTCCTACACATTTGTAAATCAACTGAAGCAAGTGTTTCAGATCTTAAGTGGAGATGCTGGGGACCACTGCAATACAAATATGTAATAAGAATAGAATAACTAATTGAGAGAGACAACTGAGCTCTTGACAGGTTATGCCCATTAAACATAAATGAAGTTTACTGTCATGGGGGAAGTTAACCCTTTTTGCCCAGGCAACGTTCAACTTTTGGATAAACAAAATCTGCTTGCCTAAATTAACTAGGGGGTCTTAATCCCTCTTTCTCCTCTGCATGAGAGGGGCCATGATCAACCTCTCAGACAGGTGGCCATATATTAACCACACACACTCTGCACATAGAAGAGTCATCCAGTGGTTACAATAGGAACGAGAAGTCAGGACTCCTGGAGTCTGTTCCTGACACTGCTATGGACTTGCTGCATGAACCTGAGCAAATTAGTTCACCTCTCTGTCTCAACTGCTCCTCTGTAAAATCAGGATAATACTATTTACTATGCCCCACTGTAAAGCATGGCATCACACATGGTCTGTGAAGCATATTCAGTTCCCACTATTATAGTGATGCAAAATATGCTCCAATGTCATACTTAGGTCAACCTGTCTTGGGCCTCTGCTTTATGAACTATTAACTTCATGGACAGCATTCACCTTCCAGGCCCAATTTTCCTCCCACTTAAAAGACAATTTAGCCACTCACTTCACTGGTAAGTAAGATCAGATTCTTAATTCTTCACCAGTTATTGTACCATGTCTTTCTTTAAGGCAGGTATGATTGAATGCAGTCTGTCTTACTTATCAAAGGGAAAAGACTTTATCCCGCACTTGCAGAGCCACAGACTTCCATTTAAAAGGGCTTTTCCATTCTGAATGTCAAGGATCTTATGTTGCAGTTTCTCCCATTATCTCTGTCAGTAGAACACAATTATAAGCTCACAGTTGAGACACAAGCCATTACTCTTTTTTCTTTAAATGCTCAATTTGCAACTGAGATTTTTGGTTCAACTTCTACTTCTTGGCATTTCAAATGCCAAATCAGAAGCAAAATCTAGGTACAGTCACGTACTCTTCATCTGCTCCTAAAAAAGAAAAGGAATGTGAACATATGCATTTGGTTTTCCTTTAATCAGAGCTTCATTTTGTAGTGAGAGAGATGCTGGGGCTCAAGCAGTTAAGTGCCGGGGATCGAGGAACTTTTTTACATTCATAACTGATGCAGGAAGCCCAGAGATGCCAGGGCTATGAACTGCCAAGCATAGAGGTACCATGGCTCATCACAAATTAAGCACTGCCTTTCACCCTTTGTGTCTCTGAGATCAAAAGCTGCAGCCAGGACTGCAAGATTTGATACACAGGAATCAGAGATGGAAGAGATCTATTAGGTCCCATCTAGACCATCATCACCTGGGTCCCAGGGAGCATTGTTCTCTGCAACAGTTTCTAGGACTTTACCCTGTTTAGATTTTAATGTTGCATCTAGATGCACAGATTTAGTTCAAGATGGCGTTCGACATTTTTATGAATGGTACCCTAGACAGCAAAAACAAAAGCAAGAAAATCTTTCAACAGTGTTTGAAGAGAACACAGTAACTACATTGAAAATAAAGCATAACATTTTTTACCCCTTTTAAACAGTAAGTTTGAAGAAAATTAGGCAGATGCCAGCCCTCCTCTTGAAACTGTAAAGTGCTTTATGACAAGATGGCAATGACATTCTATCCTTCAGAATCAGCATTCAGATCCACATTACAGAATGAAGTTATAAGGCCCTATTAGTTATTAAATTATAGCAGAGTTTTTCCTCTTAAGTATTATCTGAAGCTCTTAAGTAGGCCAATTGTTTTTCTCCCACTCTCCATTTGTATTCTTGGCTCACAGCCACTTCATAGATCAGATAGATTCCCACCACTGAAATTAAACCACTGCCTTCAGGTTTAAAGAGTATCTGGGATGTCATTCATTTGGAGTTGGTAGTCAAATATGTCTAGTTAGAACCATTATTATAATTGTCTAATTTAAAGTAGTCATTCTTTGAAAGTAAAATTGTAGTATTTGTACACACACACACACACACACACACACCCTTCCCCCACCCCCCGGAAAAATGTTAAAACTGGCAAGCTGGAAACAATAATTACACCTCTGTAATAACACTTTTCTAAAACCAAAAATCAATAATATTTCCACAGTATTTTTAAAGATTCCATGGAACACATTTAAAAAAAAAATGTAAACACTGCAAGATTATGTACTAGAAGTGACGCTGGCTATAAACAAGAGTAACATTAGCTTCATGTCATTCAGAAGAGAGAAATACAAATAAACAAGAAGCAAAAAAGGTGACTAATCAACTGGATTTTAAAAATTCTCTAATACTTTTAGAAGGGATTTTAGAAAGGACAAAGGAGTTAGAAACCCAAATCCCATTAATTTCACTGAGACTGAGGCATTTAACTCTCCCAGGTCCCTTGGAAATCCCAACCACAGGAATTATTAGTAAGGAAGATGAAGTTTCTTTACAATATAAGATTTTTAAATCAATAAGATGGCATGATTTTCAAAAGCATAAAAGTCACTCAGGAACTAAAGTCCCATTAACGCTCCATGTGATTTATTCTAGGTGCTTTGAAAAATTTGATCCAGTGTCTTTTTCAAAATATTCTTATGACAAAAGATATAAATAAATTTTCTCATCCTAGGAAGTGAACAAAACAAATGATATATATTCAATCCTAAGCAAATCTTAGATACTACAGTGGTGGGCATTACAGAAACTTTACATAGAAAATAAAATACTCTCTATTGACTTCAGTACAATTCTAACTGTGTAGACTGATACTATCATAATATTTCACACTCATATAACATCTTTTATCCTGAAGGACCCCACAGGCATTTCACAGCTTTGTACACATAGTATTACTGAAATGCAATCACCTTTAAGTTCACAAGGGTAGGGGATTTTAGCCAAGGACACAGGAACTCTAAGGAACCAACTCTAAGAAGTTCTTTCATTCTCACATAGAGCAGATAGGAACTCAGTTTTAAAGATTTCATGTGAAAATACACCACACACACTAAGCCAAAAATCGTGGATAAATGAGTTGAAACAGTATTTTGTAAAAGCTCATGCATATGCATCTTAGAACTTTCTGAGGTTACTCATATACATTTTAGAAATTAGCTGCAGTCAACGGAGTTATACCTGTTTCCCCCAGGCCTGAATGCAGACTTTTGTGCATTGTAAGGCACTCAGATATTACAGTGATTAATGTTGCATGTCCTAAAAACTTGAACTGATAGATATGAGCTGCAGACTTGTACAGTCGCGAAACATTTGTAGATGGAATATTTTTAAATCAGGTTTCCACCTGTGATACCAAAGAATCGAACAATAGGACACAATGTTCTTGACCAAGTTACAGGTTAGGCTTGAGATTTGTAGAAGAAGCTTATTTAAATGTAGTAACAGGATAGCTATATAATACTCCAAATTTGGCTTGGTTTATATACAGAGATCACTCCACCCAATTGTGAGAAATTTCATGTTTCTCACACCAGAAGTCAGTTATTCTCAAATTGATTATTATTTTTATTCACATGCCATTGATTTATAAAATGCAATATTATTTGTGAACATCCTCCTGCTTTGCAGTTCATTCTCACTCTAATGTTCCTGCCCAATATAAACAGGAATCTCTCCACCCGCTAACATTTCCAGAGACATCAATCTTGGGACAGAGACAACTCTGTCACGTTGTTTTTCCTATATAATGGTTTGTTATGCAATATTACACTGCTCCCAGAACTTCTATATAACCAGTTCAGTGGCTTCACCAGTTTCAGACAGCGTAATGGCAGATCTGAAGCTCTGGTGTAAATTTACAAAGTATTATTCTGATGTTCAACCAACTAGCATTAATAGAAGTCACCTGTATTAAGCCTCTGACCAGCAAAAGAAGAGATTCAACTATATACAACCTCAGAAGTGTGGATTTTCTCAGCAGCTACAATATTCTCATAGCACCTAGGAGCTCAACCATGGACCTGTGTGGCCTGTCATGCTAGACACTGCATAAACAAAAAGATAGTCTCTGCCCCAAAGAGCTCACAGTCTAAGTAACATGAAATTAAGAAGAGGTTCCTCATTCTCTTATATGATTTCATGTTTCCTATTTTATTCTAACAATACATAGACCATGGATGTGCTCTAATAAAGCCACCAAAATAATACTTCCCACTCCACTTACATAGTGCCTTCTACAGAGAGGGGATCTCAAAGCCTTTTATAAACCTTAATTAATGGACACAATGAAGTTTTGCTTGTAAAGCAGGGGTTACTCTTTACTTGGTAGATGGGAAAACTGAGGCCTCTCTTTAAATGTGTTAGATTCTTTTCTCATTTTAAATTTTATATTCTTATTAATTGTTTGGCTCAAAAGTAATTTTGCAAATGTGCACTGTGGCATAAAGTATTTATTAAACTGATTTAAAATGTGCAGCCTTTAGGAACTGCCACAATACAAATAATTAATAACTAACAATAATTAATCTCGGAACATTAAACATCCCTGTGAGGTATTATAACTACAAGACCACTTTGCCCACCACTGAAATATGGCTAGCTCTGGGACAAAACACAACTGTTTAACAGAACAAAATATCACTATGTAATAATTTAGGACAGGAAGTAAAGAATGACATCTCTCTCTTAAATTGCAGGGGGATTTAGATAACACAATTATTTAGTTTATATGTACACAGTGTTGTAGTCATGTTGGTTCCAAGAAAGACAAGGTGGGTGAGGTAATATCTTTTATCCTGGTCCTAGAATATTAGAGAGAGAAGGTAGTTGAGAAGTTGGTCCAATAAAAGATAATACTTCAGCCACCTTGTCTCTCTAGTTTATACGTAGTCAGTTCATAAGGATTAACGCGCCTACTTTTAGAAAAATTGCCATGGAACTGTTAATAACCATAAGTGAGGAGGATCTTGGTTTTATGTTTTATTCAAAAGGCAGCACCCCTGAAGACAATCAGAGGGCATTAATTCAATACTGACAGAGAAAGGAGTGCCGCCTATCAAATCATCAAAGCTGCTTCATGAAGCTTCTTCACTTGGTCCCCCTTAGAGAATTCTCATCAAAGCACTGATCCAGCCAAACCCTGGGTAACCTTGAAAGGAGTTCAACTATGGTTGTCATCTTGCTTTAAAAAAAAAAAAAAAGCTGCTCAACAACCAGACATAGCAACAGGCTCAATCAGTGAAACTGTTGCTTTTCAAGATAAAAATGTATTTGCAGTTAAATTCTTGTGCCATTTGACTGGGAGAACAGGTATTTGATACCTGTTAGTGTACAGCATTCACTTTACTTACAAGAGGCCATTTATACAGCATGTGGTTCATAGCTTGGTCAGCGCAATTGCTAATAAGGTTTTTCTTTTAATTTACAAACTGCTTCTACATACCTCCTCACATATTCTGAGAGTTATCACGTGTCTACAAATACATCTGGGCATGTATACAGAGTTAATATTTCAAAGCAATACTCAACTATATAGAATTAGTTCAGTACATTCAAAATAACTTACCTACTAATAGCTTCACATCTCTGACAGTGAAATCCGGGTCAGGCATTCTATAATTAGCAAAAAAAGCAATGTTAAATGCTATCAACATCTAAGTGTGATCACATTTTCTTTACAAGGATAAAACAGAAATAAGTTCATGGTGCTATTTGTGGATATTGCAATACATATGGTTATTACTACCGGGATAAAGAATGGTTCTGTGGCCAGATTTCTTTTGTTTTGTTTTTTTGAGGAATGGAAGGGAGACGGGGAGTCCTGTCAAGACATATTATTGGCTTTGGGGAGTTAGGCTGATTAGCTCAAGTACCAAAAAACTGTCTCTGCTCACAACTGGGGAGTCTGTGAGAATCCTGATAGCAGCAATTACATCTGGTCAGGTCTTTTGACAAAACACAATAATATTTTACACTTCCATTGCACCTTCCAGCTGACCATTTCAAGTACTTTGCAAACAATTAACCCTCACAATAACCCCATGTGGTAAGTGTTATCTTTTAGCTTCTGAGATTTGCATTCTCTCTGTGAGGGCCTCACAGCTTTAGAATTCACTCCCTCCCTTGTCTGAGACAGCCCCAATCTGATAACCTTCAGGTCTCATTTGCAAAGTTCTTATTTTTATCCAAGCACTTGAAAATGGGGAAGAAGAGAAATGTTTGAGGAAAAGGCATATTTGAGGTGGCTATTTTAAACTGATGCACATGACCATAACTTAGAAATACTGCACATATAAGGCATGAAGAGTATATAGATTGGTGCCCTTTTTAGCATTTGTACAAATCATCATACACAAACAAATAAAATAAAGGACAGGCCTGACTAAGAAGTAAGTGAGTAAATCCAATCTGCTAAGAACTCCTACTGCCCTAGCAGTGGCACAAGTGAGTGGTACTTATGTAAACAGTCAAGCTGGAGGAATACCTCCCTTCCCTTAAAAATGAACCTATATGTTTGGCACTTTGGAGAGGACCCCTAGATTTGGTTTGCTACCTTCTCTACAACCCCTGAAGCCAGAGATAAAGGATGTGCCAGAGGGAGAATTCCACAATACTGAATACAAACTGAGTGGTCAACATTGTGGAACCCACTTTGTGCTAATATCCAGCTTTAATTTACAGCATCTCCCCTGACCGCTTATAACTTCCACTGTAAGGTTTGGTATGCTGCCACATGAGCAAAAATCCCTGCTGCTCCAAACATACCCCTTTCTCTCCTGTTCCTCCCATCACAGATGCTATGTTCAGCCCTGGCACAATTAAGACTGATTTACTTCTGCACTGTGACACTGCAGCTCCATAAACTTCCAGCACCATCTGTGTGATCAAATACAGTCTATTTGTTAACTCTGCTTTCAAATCCAGAATGTCAGCAATGGGCTGGGTGGAGGGAGGGGAGAACAGCTACCTTTTCTTTGTAATATCCTTTTCATTTATACTGCACCTTGTAGAAGAGGATCTTAAAGTGATTCAAAAGCATTAAGTTAAAAAAAAATCTCACACAACCATGTGAGTTTGATAAAAGGATATACAGGATATACAGGAATCTTTTGTCCTAAAGCCAAGAGCCCCTCCTTCAGTAGAACACAGTTGTACAGAAACAGTATACAACAGTTTAGAGCAGAGAGTGAAGACTACCGTATCCATCTGAAACTGCAGGAGAAATTAGGGAGGCAGAATATAATTACAAGACTTGGAATTTGGCCTAACATTATCACCTGCATAAGATACAATCCTTGGGATCTCTACTGACTGTAAGTCGTCAGTTTCAGTTTCATATAAAACATGTCACCTCCAACAAAACAGTACCTGAACAAAATGATGCATACTGATACAGATGCACAGGGTAGAGTACCAACTATCAGTTCCTGAAGCACCAATGTGTTCCTTAGACAGGTCTGCAATTAAAGTACTGACCTGGGCCAATGCTGGTTAGCTTTTTGAGTTCTGATTAAGTGCAGCACAATGTGGTATGACTGCTGGATAGTTAAGAGAGACAATGTGTCTTTTCAGATAGCACCATCTCTCCAATTTACAATCATCTTACAACTGCCAATAATCATGGGAGTGTCTGATTGTTCCAAACATCTTCCTAAAGAACACAACTTCTGCTAAGCGACTATGACTTCATTTCCTGCTTCTGACCACCAGAAATAACAGCTTGTGGTGGTTGGAAATACTAGATGGAAAAGCACAAAGGCAATTTTTAAAGTTTACTTTCATTCTTAATAATCTCCTCATCAAAATACCACACTTCCTGATATTCAAAAGCACCACCATACACACCAACAGAACTGTTCAGCTACACTTTGTAGATCTGCCAGCCACAGACACACAAGCTGACAGTTTAATAGCAAACAGAATTGGAAGTACATAGCAACAACTATTTCTAAATGTCATATAGATCTAAAATTATCTTTTACAGTGTGTGTCATATTAACACATTACACACACACACGCACACAAAATATATCTTTTCATCTCAAAGTGTTTGGTCTACTGCATATAGAGATGATTTCATTTATCAAACTACTAAAAAACAACCCCCTCTGGGGCAGGATATAAAAACGCTACACAAGAGTTTGGGGCAGGAAGTAATTAATATTGTATTGAAACTGCAGGAAGAAATTAGATCAACAAATATGATTATCTAAATGAATTGGGTAAAGACACAGGGGCTAAAATCTTGACTCTAATCTTGCCAAAACTATTTTGGGAATTACAGACAGGGCTGGCAATATCAACTATTACTAACATTGCCCAACACTTCCACATTATAAGAACTTATTTTCAATTGCTTATAACTTAGCTGAGTTTTAACTGTTTTGGTTGAAATTTTCCATGCCAGATATATGCCTCAGGCTGAATTTTTCTGGATAATTTAAGTCCAAATGGTTACACCATTTCTGAGAATGAGGATAGGGAAAAATATGTTGTATTATTTATGTTAAAAAAAAATTATGGTGCCTTTTTTTGCCCCATGCTTTAGAGCAGGGACTTGAAGTCTGGCCTTTTTGTCAGAAATGTGTCTTTTTCCTTTTGCTGTGAATATCTGCCCAAATTTGGCCAAGTTACAAGACTCTGAAAAACAAACACAGTTTCGCACATGCTCAGTAGACACTTAGATTTTAGCAGCAAAATTCCCCAAAGATTCCATCCATAAAGGTGGTTTTCACAGGGTCAGGCTCATCCACTGCACTTGTGTGTGTTGACCCCTGTGATTTCCTCAAATGCAGGAAACTAAACTGCATAATTTGTGGTAGTGAGGGATTGCAGCTTTGGGCTGCTGTGAGTCCAGGCACCTGACCTGCTAGCCAGAAGTCTGTCTCTACTGTGCTCTCAATACTCCCCCTGCTGGACCCAGGCACAGTGGAAAAGGAAGCTGCTTGATTTGAATGCAGCAGGGACACGAGATTGGCCTGCAGGAGAAATAGATTGGCAAAAGGAACCTGGGGGACAGAGAAGGATGGAAGCTGGGACTGGAGGCTGAAAGGGAGAAAGAAGGAGACCACAAACTGGGGTGAAAGGGAAGATGGCAATTGGATAGACAAGGAGACAGACTAGGAGTTAGAAAGGGACATGGGGGAATAATGGGACGGGGTCCAGAGAGCCAGTAGGTGAGGGCAGAGACTGAGATCATATGGGGAACTGAGGGGAAAGACTTGGACTAGCTGTGTGAGAAGACTGGGACTGAGAACAGGTGGAGCAGAGGAAAGAAGGGGAGGCAAGAAATCTGATAAGGAGCTGGAGTACAGGGGAAAGACTGGTGCTGGCTGGACAAAGAAACTAGGATAAAGAGTTGGGGGAAGACACTGAGACTGGATGAGAAGCCCGAGGAGGGAGATTAGGAGCCAGTGGGGACAGTGAACATGGCTGAGGGAAGAGGGACTAGAGGTGGAGGGGAGAGATCAAATGAGGAACCAAGAGACAGGGAAACGGACTGACTAGGCAAAAAGACTAGGACTGGGAAGAAAAGCTAGAGGAAGAGGAGGAGAAGAGACTGGAAGAGGATGAGGAACCAGAAGAGGGAAAGAGACAGAACGCGGACAGATTAGAGGAGACAGGGAAGAAGGAGTCACACTTAAGGGGATGGACAGAGGAATCTGTGCCCCTACAGCACACTCCATTCCAGAGCACAGATTGGAACCCAAAATTGAGTTGCACCATTCCTCTGCTGTCAATGAATATCTGTGAAACCAAGGCAAAGTGCCCCATCTTTCTCTAGACCCGCTCTACTAAAGGATAACATCCTACTAGTGCTATATATTACTCCATTTGATAAAGTGGCAGACATCTGCGTGGTAGATCTAAAAGTTCTGCTGAGATCCATGTCAGTGTTAATATGATACCACTTAATGAAAATTCTGTTTTTACTAATTGTTTTTTTTAAACCTAGGAAATTACACAAATATACTCACACAATTACATTAAAAAAGAGTATTCAGGGTACAAAGTCAAGCATTCAAAAATTAGGAAATGTGAGAATTAAGAGGGCTGTGTAATTTGGCCGTCCTACACATATGCAATATGATACAGCTTTTAATTACATGATCACACAGTATTTTAATGAAAGTTTTTTTGTAGGTTATTTATACATTATATACCAACTACTCTTGGCAAAAAGAAATATATATACTTAGAAGTACAAATTTAGATGAGATGGAATTTATTATATTATTCCAGGGAATACAAAATACTATAGCAAAAATGTACTTATGTATCTCACTAACACTGGAGATTAATATAAATTGCATTTTTAACATTCTTCTGATCAAGAGGCAGTCAATCCTAAATACATATTTACACGTCTTTCAATCTCTTACAGCTTCACCAATAATAGAGATTCTGCAACTTATCTGACAGCTTGTTTATGGTATGTGAAACAGAGTAGTTGTAAAAGTCAAAAATGGAGGGGTGCATGTGCTTTCATTAGAGTACAGACTAAGAGCTGGAACCCTTGGGTTTTGTTTCCAGCTTTGTCCTGACTCACGCTGTGATGGTGTACAACATCACTATAGCCACTTAATCTTTCCCTGACTCAATTTGCTGATATGTAAATTAAATATAATCATCCTACTTCCTCCCATGGGTGCTGTGAGGCTTAATGCTTGTAATGCATTTTGAGTTCTTCAGATGTAAGACCCTATACAAGTGCAAAGTTATAATTTTGTAAACATTTACTCACAAGTAAGATTTAGTTGTAACTTACTTAATTCCCAGTCCATCCTTATTTCTGAAGAGAAGGGGAACCCTGAGAGCTTCTCTTTGCACATATTCAAAAGTAAAATCTGTTTGAATATTTGAATAAAACACAAACAATTACAATGACATTCTTACTTCACACTACATTTTTTCAAGATTTTCCATTTTAATTTCTGCAGCAAAGAAACCTCACTATCATTTAAAGAGAACCGCAAAGACAGTCAACATTTTTAGGTCAAAAGCAGAATCAGAGTGATTGATAATAGTCTCCCAGCTGCTATCTATTTTTCCTATTCACTGGATGCACATAAAGCAGAATGCATTCAGAGCTTCTCAGTTAAGATCCTAGGTTGAGATGTCCTAGTTATGATAAAATGCTAAATTAACACTTACAGGAAACTCACAACTAAGTAAATGTTAAGAGACTCAGTACTTATAGAGCAAATGTTAGGATCAAGGTATATAGTTTGTTTTTAAGAAATATCCTGTTTCCATTGGGCTTTATAGGAGTACAGTGTAAGGCCCTGATCCTACGAACACTTATGCACATTTTACTTTACATTTTTAAAGTTATATGCAGTGTTGTTGTAGCCAGTTCAGCCCCAAGACATTAGATAAGTTGAGTGAGGTAATCTCTCTTTTTGGACCAATTTCTGTTGATAAGAGACAAGCTTTTGAGCTACACAGAGCTCTTCCATTTGTAAAGTTAAGCAGGTGTGTGTCTGTAGTATGAGGCTTATAGTGTGGAAATTGTAATTTCTTACACAATTAAGATGATGAGAGAAAGGGAAGAAATTTCTTTTCAATATAAATTAGTAATTTAATGCCAAAATAACACAAACAGTGGACACAGATTTGGTTGTCTGTACACTGAACAGTCATATTATTATTTCTGAGAATTAAGCTGAACTGTTAATTTTATATACAATGGTTTGAAATGTCATTATGTCATAGCTAAAACAATGATGCATATGATTCAGATACTCGTGAAAAAGTGACAAGCATTGATTGGGGGCAGGGCCTTCAGGAACTCCATAGTCTTTGGACTCTGCAGCCATAGAAGTGAAATTAAATCTTGAAGTGACTGCATAGCACCTACCTGCAATCTGCAATCCTCCTTACATAAAGGAGAGTAAATCTACGTAGCATCTATAAAGGATACCTTGTACATTATAAATATTTAAATTGCTTCAAAATAAAGACATGAATCATTTGTCTCCTCAGCAATTCAAACTTAACATTTTCAAACACCCAACTCATACATCATATACTATCAATTTTTAATTGCTTAGGTAATTTAATTATTTAAAAACAACCTTCATGGGACACTGAATGAGATTTACCATCCTCAGATTTATACACCTTGAGTCTGTTTACTATCAAAACAAATGGAAAATCAATGCTAACTTTCTCCTCCTACTTGTTTGTTAACATCTCTTTTTACAACATTTTCCCTTTTATTCAATTACTAATTACAAGAAGTGTGAATAAAGTATCCCCACCTAGACCTGTCAAATTAGACCATTGTTTAGCTAAGTATTATTTTACTAACTCTGAATAATTGCTCTTGTTTTTAGAATAGTCAGAATACAGCTTCTGCAATCTATTTTTCATGTAACTAATGGAAGACACTATTTCACTATTTCAAAATCCTTTTGAGTAGAGCACTCTACATTCAGGACACAAAATCCATGAGTGGGTAAGGGGTGTCAAGGATAAGTACAACTTAAGAAAGGAGATAGCAGACACATAGCATATTATCCTAGTGAACAAGTAGCAATAGTGGGCTGTATTCAGGCAAAAAAAAATTACATTGCAGCTCTGTAGTACCTCTAAAGAAAACCTCCAGACCACATTCCTGGCCATGGATCAAAGAGGTGCTACCATGAAAAATACAAACAAGGAAGTGGATGATCAAAAATATTCCACCAATTCCATGTGTTCAAATACCTTAATATTTCTATTCTCACTCGGCAGCAGGATCAGCAAATTTAATATTTTTGCCTTGGTTAAATTCAACTCTTGATTTTATAGAAAAATTAAAGAGACAAAAACTAAAATGGAGCAAATAAAAGACAGACCTTTCTTTAAAAAGACCCCTCAAAGCATTCAAATCTCTTGGGGCTGAACAAAGCAGACATAGATCAAAACATGGTAACAAAAGACACTCATTTATTTTCAAGTTCTCTACAAGAGGAAAAGCTACCCAAAGATCTCAAAGCCTCTAAGGAAGAGAAACAGTGGATTGTAATATAGTTAGCAAATAGCAATGAAAGCAAATTAAGAATTTGGGAGAGAAGAGTAGAATCCAATCCCCCTCTGGAAATTATTGAACATTTTCAGAGCTAAGGAACAGGTGTTCGAGGGGGAGACTTCCGCACAAAATAATAAATCTGTCAAGACGACAGACGTTTTCCTCATCACAAAAGTGGCTCTTCTAAAACAAGTTAAAAGTGTCCATGCAAGGCTGAGCTTTGGAAAAAGAAGAAAATATTCTAAATTAAATTAGTGATTTGATTATTGTTGCCATCTGAAGAGTAATACAGCCAAAGCTAATAATTGGACATTACTGAGATAACTGATTCAAATTGGGATGACAGCAGTGAGTTTGCATTTTGGAAACACCAATGTGGAATTTAGTGTCAATAACAGCACAGTAAATAAAGTTGACTTGTAACAGCACCCCTCAATCCATCTAATCCCTTTAGAGACCAACCCCCTCCACATCCCTTCCCAGCAAGCAAATATGCTGCTAGCTGCTCTGGCTGGCTCCAATTATTTATTACTTTGTAGCTAAATTTCAAAAGCAACTCTAGGTAGTTTGGAGGTCGACTGTAATTTAACATGATACAAACACAAAAGTTATTTACTCTAAAACCCCTCAGGCTAGAGAACAGGATAATCAATTGCATCACTTGAAGCTGATAAACTGGAAGCAAATGGGACCTCGATTCAACAGGGGGCGGAGAAAGAAGCAAGGATCACCAACAGGCTGAGTGGGGGCTGGGAGTTTTCTGCCTCTCTTCCACGAACCTGATTCCCTGAAATATTGGAAGTTGAACTGGGGTCACGCTGATAGGCTGGGTTGAGCGGGACGGGAGATACTGGGGTTTCTCTATAAGCTACATCCACATACACGTCATTGTCAAAGCAAAAAGTTGCCCATCTGAGAACAGGTTACATGGAAACGATGTGAGCAGACCTATGCCCGTGCCCACCTCTAGCTACAGAGTCAATGCACACAGAAACACATGCGTTTATTTCCTGGCTAGGTCCAAGCTAGGGCCCCAGTGTGCAACACTCATCCCTCTACCCCCTTCGCTGTTGCTCGGCCTGGATTCGTCACCGGATTCTCTGGAATGGGGGATGCAGGCGGGAAATACGAAACAAACCACAAACTCTGCACGCGGAAACACCACCAGCTCCTCTGGAGCAATCAAAGCAAAGAAAGAGGCAGCCACCCATTCCTCTCCCACCAAACACATTCATCCTTGAGACAGCCAGGCATTTACCTTTCCCTTCCATGGCACGCACGAAATCCCCATGATACATCTGACTCTTTAATTTCTCCTCTAAATTAAAACTCCTGATGCAGACAATTTCCTCCACGTCGGAGAGGTCCTCATTCTCATCGTATCTCCTCCTCCCAATAGATCGCTAGAAAACAAAACAGATTAAACAAAGCGGGGGTAGCAAGTGGA
Organism: Mesoclemmys tuberculata; assembly: GCA_007922155.1. NCBI lineage: Eukaryota > Metazoa > Chordata > Testudines > Chelidae > Mesoclemmys > Mesoclemmys tuberculata. The sequence continues at coordinate 10,802,462 of ML675640.1, forward strand.
TTTTGGGAAAAGAAAAACTCTGGGGATACTTTGATTAACATGGTCTAGGAAAATAACGATAAAGGCTGCAAAATTAACAATATTTTATACAACGTGAGCTTGAGTACAGAAGACTGCCCCTTTCTCCTTGTGACATCGAACTAACCCAAAACAACAGGTGTCTGGCAGCAGGAAAGCATTATTTTTTAAAAGGGAAAATACCTAAACGCAAAACAAGTGAAGAGATTTGCACAAATCAATGTCTAATTCCAAGCGCAGCATTACTGCACTGTGCAAACCCGTAAAAAAGTGAACGGCAGACAGTTTATTAACATATCGTGACTCCGACCATATGTTATTTCTGTAGATTATAACTAAATAATTTCGCACACAAATCTCCATTTACTGATACACGGTATTCAGGTTGCAGTATTTACATAATCTAAGTGTTTCCATAGTCACACCGGAAGCCACGATTTAAAAAACAAACTGCATTATGTAACATTAGGATTTATTTGCGCTTCCCCCTTGCAACGATCCACATTATTTCTATTCAATCACAGGTTGCTCAGTTTAAGGAACAAAAAGTGAAAGGGGAGGGGTGTCTGGGGAAAAAGGACAGGAATGAGTTAAATGCACGATAAGGGGTGTGTAAAACTGTGTATGGAGTAGGCCCGGGTGAAAACAGCAGCAGAGGCCGGTGCTGCTGTTGTTGCTTCCCCCAGAACCAGCGTGTAACTTGTTAACAGCAGCTCCAACAGAAATACAAGGCAGAACTGCACGTTCACACACACAACACACTCCGCATGCAAACACCCGCCTGCAAAAGGGAGGGCTAGCTGTGCACAAAGCTAGCTCCCTTTGGGGAACCAAATACACCAGCTGCCTCCATTGGGGTTGCTCTTTTCCAAGCAATTTACCATCCAGAGCCCCCTCTCTCTGTACACATATTTCAAATCCCCCCAGCCGCCAGCTCTACAAAAACATACACTTGATCAGCACAATCCTTTACCAACAGAAAAAAAGAATATTGTCCCACCCTCTCCTTCCCCTCAGTTAAATTCCACCCTCTTCCCAAGTGTTTAAGCTGATCTGTTGCAAACTAAGTAGCTCTGCTGCCTACATTTTACATGCATTTCTCCCTTTGCAAAGAATTAAGCAAAATCAATAAAAAATGTAAAAACAGGAAATAGATAGAAGCCACTACACACCAATCTTCTTCCAGAGTCTGTCTCTGCCTCCATTTTTTTGGAGAGTTTCATCACTTAATTGTCAACAGTTCCTGTCCTGCATTTTTTGGCCCAAATGGGGAGGAGGAAAAACAAAAGCCATCCAGGTCTCTCTAAAGTTTTGCAATTTTGCACCAGCACTTTTTGGGGGAAGGGGAAGGGAAGGGGAGGGGGAGTCGGTGCGTTTTGCAAAGTCCTAAGGAACCATTTTCAGGCACTGAGTGTGGAGTGGGGCGCAGGCGTCATAATCCCCGGAACGTAAACATTGTTGCCGATCGCGTTCGGGGAAGAGAGGGGAGGCCCGGGGGAGGCGGCGGCTGCAGAGGGGGGTTGGGGGAAAAACAGATTGCACCCAGCGCTAAAGATCGCTACTGCCGCCGCCGCTGCTGCTGCTGCTGCTGGCTGGCTGCAGTGCTCATAGTGGTGTGTGTTGTTGTTAGGTCACGAGTGTGCAGCAGGCATTGCACGCAGGCGCTGACTCACTGAGCTGTTTGTTATGGAGAAAGCTGGAGTCGGTGTCAGGGGTTGGAAAGGGCTGGAGGCAGCAGCGCCCACTCTGTAATCTGAGGAGGAGAAAATAAGGTACACAGGCTCACATAAAGACTTGCAGTCTCTCACACATGATACATAGGAGGATATTCACAGGTGCACAGACAGGTTTAAGCACATAATATGCTTATAGACCTGCATACATATATACAACACATACAGACATGCACAGCACCAATGTATACATGAAAACACACAGAAGACACAGAAAGATGCACAAAATCACACACATAGGATGCATGACACATGGGAACATGCACATAAGACACATGAAGATATACTGGGAAACAAGATAGGCTCAGAGGCAGGGTGCATGATAAGTCACGCACATAAAACATTTTATGTACACAAAGCACACAAAAATGTGAAATAAAGGTGAGACACACTCAGAGAAAGATACATATAACTTTCTCTCTAAAAGAACCTCTGTCTGTATCCAGTGTTTTCACCATAGAAGTTTGCTGAGAGACAATCAGTATCAAAGAAAATAAGGAAAGTGTTGTAATAAGAAAAAAGTTACTTTTATTTCAAAAGGAATTGCAATAATTTTTTTAAAGTTTTCTTATGTGTTTTTCAGGAATTGCTCCCCAGTTACAAGTTCTAAGAGGGTTTATTAAATTAATTCTGCCCTTGGAAGGTGTAGTCCATGCTACATAGGCAAGAAAATTACATAATAAAAAGATGGGTTTTATTTTAAGAGCTCTGTTTCAGTACCATCTATTATTTTTAGTTCTTGCTAGTTTTTTTAAATGTTTTTATTAAATTAAAATACCTTTTTTGTAGCAGAACGTATTTGAACAATTTCCTTACATAATAAATTATTTAATATAGGCTAGTAAACAGTTATCACAGACAAACAACTTTCAAGTATTATGGAACTAAGCTAGATTTGAACTTCATGTAGTGCCAAAAAGTTCATTTCATATTAACAAGCTTACAAGCTATTCAGCCTCTGCATTTCCCCTGCTCTTTAGGAGAATTGCTTAATGCTAGGATTGATAATGGGAACCAATTATTTTTATATGTAAGACACCAGTTCAAATTGGCTTAGGTTGATAGTTATCAAATGTTATTACCTTTGATGGCATTTTGAAAGAGGAGGTCTGTGAGAAACAACAAAGTAGTCATTTTGGATCAGTTCCCACGTGTCCGCATTGTCCTATACTGAGGAATTACAAATCTCTTCAGTTATATTTCATAACAAAATACTTAACTTTATTAAAATAGGAAAAAAAATTCAAAAGCATAAGGGCTCTAAACAACAGTTAGACAAGTTTAGAAGCCAACAGAAATCTGACTAGCAGACCAAGTTGTATTTCTGCATAGCTTTATTTCCACACCAATTAAACAGATTTAGTCTAGAAAATTAGTTGCAATAGCCTGTCATTCTTTATTGATTCTGTGCTCTTCTAGCCAACAGAATGCAGTCACTCACATAAACTCCTGTTTAGTTTCTCTGCTTACATAGTCAGTTAATTAACACTTTAATTGATAGATTAAAATATTGTGCAAAACATATAACTAACACATCACAAAACCAACATCATAGGCCTTGGTGGCAGTCTCATTAGAAGACTAAAGACTCAATGAACCATAGCAAACCGACCGAGGAAAGATTGTTCAGAAGTGGTTTAGAACACAGAAGAGCCAGGTTTAATTCCAGGATCCACCACAGACTTCTTGTGTGATGTTGGGCAAGTCACTCAGGCTCACATCCTCAAAGGAATGTAGGCATCCAACTTCCATTTAAATTGTTAGGAGTTAGGTGCTTTGAGGATCCCTGACATCCATTGATTTATCTGGAGTTAGATACTTAAATACCTTTGGGGATCTGGGGCTTAATCTCTTTGTAATAGCTCCCATCTATAAAATGAGGATGATAGGTCTTTCTTACCCCATAGGGATATTATATGGATGAATATATTAAGAGTTGTGAGGTGGTGTGATGTGTATTATATATCAAAAAGCATATTTTTAACTCCAATCCTGAAAAATCTTATGCACAGGCTTAACTTTAACCATTGTGTTCTTTGCTTAAAGTTAAGCACACACATAAATCTTTGCAGACTGGGTAGGGCCAGAATAGTTGAGTACAAGATAAATAACTGTGATTAGAAAATCATCAGCAACAAACCAATTAAGCAATTAAATAAGTCCCTGTTACAGAAAGTCCACCAATAAGATACCACAGAGACAGAAAAAAAATTATCTTAATTTTTCCCCCAGATCAATATAATCTGGGATTCTTAGTATATCAAGCAAACACATCATCAAGTATATCAACCAACAAATAAAGAGGAACTAGAACACGTTACCAAAATTCTGGAAGTAAAGAGGTTTCAGAAGTATCACAGTCTAAGTCAGTGGGCTTCCAGCCTCAGAACATTGATTATTTTTTAATCTTGTGTTGAGACAGAAATTATTGATTTTAACTTTTCATAAGGATGTTTTATGGCTCATCATATTAACTAGAAATTTCCATAACAGACTTTTCTATTTCTTTTTAAACTACTATTTATTTCACTAATAAAATATTTTATTCACTTTGTGTTATAATTAATCAAAAACTAAACCAAAAACTTAGATGGATCCAAAAAGGGATTGGACATCTATGTGAATGATAAGAACATCTATATTTGCATTAGATAGGATAAAAAATATGATCAGTGATATTAAACACTTATGCTTCAGAACACAGATCATCCACTAAATGATGAATTCATCCACTAAATGATGAAGGTTAAGAAGCATTTTGCCACTGGGGAGGTTATTAATTTCGGAGAAGTGTTTGCACCTTCTTCTGAAGCAGCTGATACTGGCCAGCAATCAACCAGGATACTGGATTAGAATTAGACCATTGGTACAACAACTCCAATGTTTCTTTAAAAATAAAACCCAAAGTCATGAAGGTATTCATATATCAGGGGACAGTTGGATCATTGGGAGATGGGTTACAATGAACCATATAAAATATCTGCTTTTTGTTAATGTTAGTAAAATTATTTATATTACAGCTATGCCCACAGTGTGCTACTTCCTATCCATGTTCACTTGACAGTAAAAGCTGGAGCTTTAAGAAAAACACCTAATATCTCACAACCCATGCTAAAACCATGAAAGTTGTCAATACTGTGGTTACTCAGGCTGTGTGGGAAAGGTTAAATTTCTCCCTTGTTGAGCTCACAGGCAAATTTGTTTCCTATTAAATAGAATAAATTGTGCTAAAAATCAGATCCTTAAACACTCTCTTCCTTTCTTCATAGACTATGGACTACCTGTCAGACATCTTAGCCTGAATGGAGATGAAAAGCTAGATGTTTAAACATTTCACTGCCTGGGAACACTGTGAAAATATACTTCTGTTTGTGATTTTCTAGCCACATCAGATCAATGTTTATCCCACTTAGAAGGCTCATTGACAGCAACTTGAAGCTGTATCCCACATCTTTCCAAGCAGGGCTGCTGTACCTTAGACTCATCACAGTTTGAGACTGTGGACAATCCTTGCCTGTTCTTCCAATTGAATTTCTTACCCCTATTATATTTTTGGCCAAACCTTCCATTAGAATTTCCATTTTGCACCAACAGAGTGCAGTTCTGTGACAACAGGAACAAATAGAAGTAACTATATACATCTTTGGCTAACAATATACTTAGAAAAGCTGCTATGCAGAGGGTGGCATGAATGCTTCTGTGCCAAATACTGTACCTCATTAAGAATGCTGGAGAGTTACAATGGTTCATCCCTATTCTAAGACGTACAGGGTACTTTTCTAGCTCAGACTTAAATGTGCACCTCTGTGAGGGAATCATGGAATTGTATCCCAACTGTACCCTTAAGAGACCCCAGTAAGTCAGACAGCAGCCTGAGCTCTTGTGCATTCATTTCCAGAAAGGGTTCAAGGACAGCTAATGGAAGCACCGCCAACTGAGGGTTAATTAAGTATAGCTGATACTCATTAGGTTTAGCACCTCAAGCGGAGGCTGGGTTTGTCCTGCCATGGAAAGAGAAATGCTAAGATTTATAATGACCAGCAGTTAGGAAAAGAAGTAAAAGAACTAACTTTGTTGGGTTTGTTCTTAACTGTTTGGAGTTTGTTATATATAGAGTAGAAGAAAAAATATAGGTAAAGAATATTACAATTTTAATATTTTGGTTAAGATAAAAAATTTTCATTTTCTAACTTTTTTTTTTCTGTTTAAGTGTGTGGGTGGTTTTTTGCTGTGTGAAAATATAGTTGTGATGTATATGAACATGCATTAATAGGCTAGAGGAATTAAATAGGAAGACTGTGCTGCTTCAATGCACAGGATTATTATTTGTTTTAATATCTTTCCTATTAAACAAATGTAAAAAATGGGTAGTCTACAAAGACAATGGACTAAAAGCACTCTTGCATATACCTGAGATCACAAAGGAAGTAAACATGCTGGATTTGCTATTTTAACTTTCTTAATTGCACTGTATAAGCTAAAAGTTGTACTACAGGCAGTGGAAAGCATTTTTGTAATTGTGTAGTAAACATACATCATTGTGCAAGCAGCAGAACCGCCAAAATTGTACCCAGGGGATCCAACATGGTGGTAGACAGCCCACTTTGAACAACTAAAGTCTGTTTAACTGACCAATTACCTTATTTTTTATTATAGCCCACAGAGCTATACTAAAGGAGTCCTGATTTAGAACTGACAGACTTAACTGGTGAAGTATTTGAAGTCTGAAATCATACCTAATTCTATTTCTGAAACTGTTTTCTTTGTGCTATTAATTTCCTCTTTCCAGACATCATTAGTCCACTTCAGATTTTTGCATTAGCCTCATAAATTAGAACACACAATCCTTTTAAAATAAATTTATTTTGGAAAATAGAGCCTAAACTAGGGATTACTTGTGCTGCTCTAATATTTTATAGTTCAACCAAAATTGTGTGTAGTTAAAAGTGAAGCTATGAGATAATCTTGTCTAGGTGTGCAGAGCTGTGCACTTTCATCGGCTTTGAACATTGATCCCACATATATTTTTACAGTTAAGATTCTTCCACAAACTAGACTACAGAACCTTGACAAAGTTCTTGTTTGAAGAGGTGGGGGAAGAAATGTTTCTTGCTAGTTGATTACTAGGCTTCTAAGTAAGGAACAGTAGCTCATTAAAATCTTTAGGTGGGTACTGCTTATAACTTTGCCATTAGTTGTGTTGAACAACCCCAGTCCTATATATGGGAAAATACTGAAAATGCTCTTTGTAATTGTTTTCTTTGCATGTGTGTTAATGGAATGAAAGACAACTGAGCAAAAAGTAATGTTAATACTCTTCTTTTATACAGGGCTTTTAATCCAAATGGATTTTAAAGTTAGGTATACATACAAGTTCTGAGATGCAACTACTGCAGAAGGTGGAGGGCAGCAACCAAGCAATGCACAACAGTGGGGAGTAGGGTGAGAGACATTTTACAGAAAAAAAATTAAGGGCAAACCATATTCTTATAAGTGCTGTGGGAGCTTTACTACTCATGTACAGCAGACAAGACCAAAAGACAGTCTTTCCAAACAGAATATTTTATTTATTTACTGGGGAAAGATGAAGGTCTGGGTCAACTCTGCTAGCATATGAACCTGTGGTTTTAGGGAATATAACCAAAAGTTTCAGATTACTAATCTGATTTCTCTGGTTTAGTAACCTCTACCTAAAAAAAGTAGTACAAATTAACTTAAATGTACAATAATGATCATGTTTGTATAGATTCTATCATCTCCTCTTGACATATTCTATATAGCTAGATTAATGATCCTGCAAAGCAGGAGATGCATGAAGGGAGGAACTAAGGGAAAAAACATTTTAGGGCCTGATTCTTGTGGTGTCATTCCTATGTAAAATGCTACCAAATCAGAGTAACAGTATTTTTACAGTCTGCATTAGTGTGAATAAACCAAGATGCATGTGTGTGGAAAATCAATCCCTCAGTGCCTTTTATATCCACTGCAACTAAAACTAATGTAAAAAATGCTGCTGCCTTTGGGATGTGATTGTCCACTCCCATGTCTGAGACTAGAAAGTGGAGCCATCCATATCTAGTAATGTGTTTGTACTCTCAAGTTTTTTTTACTTAAACTATAGCAGCCTGTTTCTTTTTCTCACATCTCTCCATAGCCCCAAGCTCTCCATGGCACAAAGAGTATCTTCATAGCTTTGTATTAAGACCCAGCATTCCAGAATCGTCTCTGTGGGCGTGTGATCTTTGCCAAGCCACTTCACCTCTGTGCTTTGCTTTCTCCCTCTATTTAAAAATAAATAAATAAATAAATGATGCCTCCTAAAACAGGGTAAGCACTTCAGGGCCTTCAGGTGAAAAGTGCTGTTTAAGAGCTAAATAGTAGTATTATGCACATCTCCTATGCATCAGAAAGTGTGCTTTGATACACAAAAGCAGGGCAGGGAGACCTTTTGATCAGTCTGTGGATGTAAGATCAAGTGAGGGGTTCGAGAATTACTTTGGAAGCTGTTCCTCACAACATAGTATGCAATTTAAGACTGGCCTACACTATAGTGTTTTGTTGACAAAAGTCAGCTTTTGGTGACAACAGTAGTGGTGTACACACTACAATGCTCCTCCCACCAGCAAAACTCCCTTGCTTTGGTGACAAAATAAAACCACCTTGACAAAAGGCATACAGCTTCTTGTGGCAAAGTAGAGCCAAAAAGAGTCAGTATAGATGCTGCAAAAATGAGATTTCTGTAGCACTTTAAAGACTAATAAATTTAATTTTTGCAGGCATAAGCTTTCGTGGGTTGTAACCCACTTCATCACACGCAGGGAATGGAAATAGAGGCTGTGTGCCGTAACTGGCCTCCAGGTGATATCCCACAATGTCCACCCTGACTGTTCTGCTCACTGTTTTGAACTCTGCTGCGCTGTCCTGCATTCCAGCTACACAGACATGTGCCCCTCTCCTTTCAAAGCCCAGGAAGTTTTGACATGGCTCACCATGGATAGCTCACACAGCTGCTGAGCATGCTGGCTCTCTGCAGCAAACTGACTTACCCCTCTCCTCTAGTCTAGGCAGGAGCCCTTCTGTGTCTGTGGGGAGACGAGACTGTAGGAAAACTCCAAGGGAATCAATCCTATTCTTCTATGGCAGGTATGCAGGCAGCATAGGCTATGGCTGGGGGAGGAAGGAGGAGAGACTCCTGATGTGCTGTGCAGAGCAAGGGAGGGAGGTGGGGGTTGATATCTGGGAGTCATCCTCCTCCCACAGTGTACAGTTCTCAGCTGAGTTGGGGTAGGGTGGGGACAGGTAGACAATAACTGTCTGCACCAGCTTCTTCTGTCTCAGGATTGATTGCTTCTGGCTGGTGTCTGAACTTCAGGCAGCAGTGTGCAGGCACGCTCACTGTTCCCGAACACTGTCTCTCTCACTCCCTATTACACACTTCCCCCTACTCACACACTTTGTTCTGTGGGCTTCTTGTATATGTGTTCGGTAATGTCAGTTTGGCTGATAGGGCAGTTGAAAAGCAGCCATCAATCTAGTAGGATGCCCAGGGAACGATGGGATTCGAAAACCTTCCTGTGTAATGCTGTGCTTGTCCCATGAGGCATTGCAAACCTTCCCCAAAGCAGTGAAAGCTCCCTCCTGTAGATGCACACTTGGATAGCTACCCATACTGCACTGCTCCCTGTGTCAAAGCAAGAGCTGGTAGTGTGAATGAACTCCACTGCTACAAGGATATGCAACAGAAGTTTTATTATAGCAGTGGCTGTATGCTGGCATAGCTTGTGTCAACAAACTCTCTAGTTTAGACAATGCCTTAAATTATGTTTACGCTAGAGAGCTTACAGCAGCGAAGCTGTACTAACGCAGCTGCGCTGTTATAAGAGCTCTAGTGTAGCTGCTTTATACCAGTGGGAAGGAGCTTTCTCCCATCAACATAATTAATCTACCCTCAAACAAGCAGGGGTAGCTATGTCAGAGGGAGAAGCTCTCCTGCTGACATAGTGCTGTCCACACTGGTGCTTATGTCAGTGTAACTTATGTCACCCAGGGGGTGGCATATTCACGCTCCTGAGCAACATAAGTTATACCAACATAAGTGGTGTTAGTAGACTCAGGCTATGTCTACACTTATATCTACATTGTATGCACTGAAAAATCAATACACTCTAAACTGGTACTGAAGTTAATGAATTCAGAAGACAAGGATATAGTCGCAGCTATTTTTTTTTATGCTAGATGCTGAAACTAAGGAGAATTGCAAGGAAGATGGGGTGGAATCCATTATTTATTACATTGTCAGCTCTTTGGGACTGGGATTGTCATGATGTTTATACAACACCTACCAAACGAGGCCTTGACCTCATCGGTAGCTAGAGTGACTCTCTGCTGATTTAACTGAAGTCCTGAGGAAAATCTGAGCAGGTTTCCTTGTACATGCCTCATAACTTAATAAGATGGTGTTGACAACTTAAGGGGCAGTAGGGGTTTTTGTGTATGTTTTTGTTTTGTTTTTTGGCTACAGGATAATATGTATAGCAAGAGTGAGAATGGTTTAACCACAACATAGACTATGTATATTACTTATTCCTGGGATATGTTTTGTGATATTTAATGTTGAGAACTTTAATGTTGATTTCTGGTGGTGATAGCTTTAAAAAAAGAGACTTCAAGAAGGGGGAGGGCATGCATACCTCTTCAGATGACAAATGTGAGAAGTGGAAACCCTAAGCATGTGGGTAGTTCTCTGAAAACATCCACTCGATGTGCAGCGGCAGTCAAAAAAGCTAACAGAATGTTGGGAGTCATTTGGAAAGGAATAGATAAGACAAAAAATATCTATTGCCTCTTTATAAATCCATGGTATGTTCACAGTTTGAATACTGAATGCAGACCTGGTTGCCCCATATATAAAAGAGGTATTGCGATTGGAAAAGGTACAGAAAAGGGCAACTAAAATGATTAGGGATATGGTAAGGCTTCCATGTGAGGAGAGATTAGTAAGAGTGGAACTTTTCAGCTTGGAAAAGAGATGACTAAGGGGGGATATGATAGAGGTGTATAAAATCATGACTGGTAAGGACAAAGTAAATGAGGAAGTGTTGTTTACTCATCATAACAAACTAGAGGTCAACAAATTAAATTAATAGGCATCAGGTTTAAAACTAACAAAAGGTAATATTTCTTTACACAACATAGTCAATCTGTAGAACTCCTTGCCAGAGGATGTTTTGAAGGCCAAGACTATAACAGAGTTCAAAAAATAACTAGATAAGTTCATGGAGGATAGCTCCATCAATAGCTATTAGCCAGGATAAGCAGAGATTGCTGTTTGTCAGAGGCTGGGAATGGCCAACGGAATGGATCACTTGATGATTACCTGTTCTTTTCATTCCCTCTGAAGCACGAGGCACTGGTCACTGTGGAAGACAGGATACTGGGCTGGATGGAACGTTGGTCTGACCCCAGTATGGCCATTTTTTTGTTCTTATACATCAGCATTTACTGTCTGTTGCACTACAGTACTTACTGATTCTGACTTATCTGCTACCAACTGTAGGGCATACAAAATTTCCCAAAGGGTACTTAAAATTAACGGTACTCTTAACTGGAAGCATGGGTTAGAATTCAGGTTGTTATATCCTATGCATTGCTGTAAATGTAAAAATAATACATTTTAACAGAAGGTTATAGAAGACAGTGAGTGGAAGGTGGCTTGGTGGCTGGACTTGAGCTGCCAGTGCTTGGAATGTTGGGACCAGAAGGTTCCATGGCAGTTGGGATTTGGCAGTTGAGAGTTCAACTGCCTGTGCTTGAATACAAGAATCTGCAGTCCCTGTCCCCAGTCTACAGAGACCATTTGGATTGGGAAGTGAGGGGAGTGACTGTGGAAATTTGAGGAGATTAATTTGGCCCAGTAAATCTAGAGTAGGGAATGGAAAAGAGTGAAGTCATAAAGTCAAAGACAATGTACATCTACATTGCACAAATCTTACAGCAGTTCGCAGAGTACACACACTGCACACATCCCCAGCACAGGTATAAATAGCAGTGTAGGCTGCTCTACTGCTGAGGTCAGTAGCATAAAGACGGGCCTGAATCTTGTGGGGCTGTACCCTACATGGCTATCTGCACCATCAAGCAGTGCCTCCCCCTCCTACACTAGTTTTTAGCAGTATAGTGTCCTGCTCCTGGAGCCTTTCACCACTGCAGGGAAATGCTTTGGCAGCAGGGAGGTTGTGGGGAAAGGCTCCAGCAGCTTCCCTTACCATCTGTAGCTACACACCATGGTAGACATGTCTACATGGCCATTCAAAACCTGTGGCCAGGCAATGCCAGCTGGCTTCAGGATAATGGGTTTAATTGTACATTTGGGCTGGGGCTGAAGCCCAGGTTCTAGGACCCTGCGAGGTTGAAAATCCCAGAGGCCAGGCTTGGGGCACCTGAACCTCTACACTGCAATTAAACAATCCCTTTAGCCTGAACCTTGCAACCCCAAGTCAGCTGGCACAGGCCAGCTCTGGGGGGGTTTTAATTGCTGTGTAGACATACAAAAGTGGACACAGCTTGTTTTTCACTGCAGCGTGTAAACTCTCTGTAGCCTACATGCTGCTGCCTGGGGAATGCAGTATTGACCTAAGGGTGAATTAAGGAGTTGGTAGCAAACAATAAAATAAGCCATAAATAAATCAGAGGACAAACACCCCATGATGCCAGAATGGTGCTGCTTGCCAGGGGCAGGCTAGTAAGGGTCATAGTCCAGAATACCAGAGCAGACAGCCCTGCTCCCTCCTGCACGCCGTCTCCTACCTCACGACCCTCCGTGCCAGGAGATAAAGTCGGGTGAACATCACTAGTGTAGGTGGGCGTGTTGGGTGCGTGGGCAGGCTGGAGAGCAGGCAGCCCTGCTTGATTCCCCTGCCACGCTCATCTCTGCAGCCACCCCTGTCACAGGCGGCCACGGCCTGGATGCCCTTCCTACCCGGCTGCCCCTTTTTCTCCACAGCTCCCAAAACGCCACTGGAAGATGACTGAGGGGCAGGTGCACAGCAGCTCTCTTCAACCTGAAACGACTTGAACCTGAGTTTCAAACACAAACCAAGGAAGCCAACGTCAGGGACTTTTTAGAGAGAGAGAGAGACACGGGTCTACAGCTCAGGCTCGCCGGGTGGCTGGGGCCAGCCCCTCAAGGCTACCCTGACTGGAATGGGGGAGGGAGGGCGGAGCCAGGCCCCCTCACACCCAGGCTACCCTGACTGGAAGGCGGGAGGGGAGCGCTCGGTGCCAGCCAGCCCAGGCTACCTTGCTGGGGCGCGGAGGCCAGAGCCAGGCTAGCCGCAGGAGTGACGGGCCGACAGGCAGCGCCTGTCAGCCTGACCGAGCCGCACGGCACGAGCGCTGGGAGGGCGGGAACCGAACAGGGAGGGGGAGGGAAAGAGAGTACCTGCGCGCGCCGAGCCGCCCCTACGCCGGGGGCGGGGCAGCCTGTATCCGGCGGGAGGGCTACGTCATCAAGGCGTGTGCGCGTGCGCGGCGCCCAATGAAGCGGCGGCAGGGCTGGCGCGCGGCGCAGGCTTGAGGAACTGCTGCTGCGACGCGGCCCGGCCCGGCCCTCCCGGGGTCTGAGCGTTCCAGAGACTCGGGCCGAGCCGAGCTCGCGCCGGGGGCGGTGGTTGCTACGTGCAGCTGCTGCAGCCGGAAGGCGGCAGCAGCAGCAGCAGTCCGCAGCAGGAGGCGCCCCGGGAAGCGATCCGCAGCCGGGCCAGGCAGGCGCCTTCTCTTCGCTGCGCCTCGCCGCCGCCGGAGCCCATGAGCCTGAACGAGCACTCGATGCAGGCGCTGTCCTGGCGGAAGCTCTACCTGAGCCGGGCCAAGCTGAAAGCGTCCAGCCGCACCTCCGCGTTGCTCTCCGGGTTCGCTATGGTGAGCGCTCCCCGTCCTCTCGCTCGCTTGCTGCGGGGCAGCGGCCGCCGCGCTCCTGGGGGGGCTAACCCGAGGGGCAACAATGCAGCCGGGTGCTGAGTACCGCCTGTGCCCGCCCTCGGCGGGATCCGGCACGAAATCTGTTGGGATGTGCGGCTTGCGGGTCCTGGACGACGGGGGGTGTCCGCCTCTAGCCCGCTCCGCGTTCCCGATCACCGTCGTGTCCTCGCCGCATTCCCCTGATCGGTCCCTGGCTGGGCGGCTGGCCCCCGTTTCAATGGGTCCTCTTAGCTCCGGTGCTTCCACCTCAAATGGTTTGGGGGCGCGCTGAATCCTGAATTGTCCGCCCCGGCCTGGCTGCAGTTAAGGTGCGGGGGGGAAGCATTAAGTCTTTGTCCATACAGCAGGAGATGGGTTGGAGGAGGATTCAAATGGTTTAGGGGGTTCGCACATCAGCTGCTGCATGTCACCATGTTTTGTTTTGATTTATACAGTGGCTTCTTCCATAACTTCATGGTTTACTAACACTGCCCGAAATGAGGAATATCTTGTATCCTTTTTTTTTTTTTTTTAAAGAAAAGTAGTTTTCCATAACTTATTCTTCTAAAAAATCTTCCATGCATTTTTTTTCAGACTGATTTTGAAGAGAAACAGGTTATTCACATGTGTAGGGAGCAGGATAATATTGTAATGCGGGGACAGCTTCGCATGGCAAAACTAGGCCCTAGAAATCATAATCAGGCTGTGAGCAGTAGTAGGCCCCTGCTGGGGAATAACCGAATGGAAAGCCCCTCGCTGGCAAACAAAATTAACCTTTAGAATATACGGATGTAGATGTAGGATAAGCCTGATCTTGCATACAAGACCCTGATATCAGCATCAAATGGCTAACCGCATGATGACAGTAGACTAACTGCAAAAGTAGCTTAGATTCTCAAAAAGGTCAGCTCTCCATCCCTGACTGCCGATTTAGCCACTTTAAGCTGCTAGCCAATAGACTAATGAAAAACAAGGGTTAAGGCCCAGTCCCTAAAATGGATTGAGAAGTTACATAGCACATTTCTAGGTAAATCATGCTGTTAAGCTTCGAAGGAGAGGGGTATGTTAATTGCCCCTCAGGAACCGCCCAGGGAGACTCTCTGTGGATCCGTCAAGGCTTTATCGGGTGCCCCAGGCTGGTCAGTTCCCTGGTTGCGACTCACCTGGAGGGTGGATGATGGGTCTCCCCACCCTTTTGTTATTGGTAGGTGCCTTCTCCCTATGCTTTGGGATTGCAGTAGTGTGTGGCTGTTACTGCTATTACTTTTAAGATCATATTCTTGCTCATTCTATTTATCATGTTACTTACTTGCTCCTCATATACCAGGTGTGCATGCTGATGTGGGAGGAGTACATAGCATGACTTGTCAGGTTCGCAAAATAAACAGTATATTTGGGCGTTTTTCTTGCCTGGCTGCTCTCTTTCTCACCACCGAGATAATAAATTGTGAACCCTCTGTCCTTACACAGCACAACATGCATACTTGGAACTGGCTTTTTTTATACCACCTTATTTAATGTGAAAATGTTCATA
Organism: Mesoclemmys tuberculata; assembly: GCA_007922155.1. NCBI lineage: Eukaryota > Metazoa > Chordata > Testudines > Chelidae > Mesoclemmys > Mesoclemmys tuberculata. Next base: position 10,817,705 of record ML675640.1, read on the forward strand.
TTAATTGCTATATTGCAGGTCTTCATTATCGGACAGATTATGGCCCTGAAATTGTTTAAACAACTTCTGTTCCTAAAGTCACTGGTAGTTAAGAGCACAGTGCTGAGTACAAACAGAATCGGGCTCTTGGACAATACAACATCACTGTACTTAAGCTGTGTCTGCATTACTGCAGCACTTCACCTACACTGCTCTAGTATAGACACGTACTACAACAACCGAAAGGGCTTTTCCATTGCTGTAGTAAATCCACCCCCTTGAGAGAGCTGGTAGATAGGTTGACGGACAAACTCTTCTGTCAATTTAGGATGTCTATGCTGGAGTCTAGATCAGCTAAGCAGTGTAGATAGGTTGACCAAAGCTTTAGGTGTAGATAAGGCTTAAGGCCCCAATCTTTTGGATTTACACATGTGAATAGTCCCATTCACTATATCACTATTCTGGGACTAGTAATGGGCACAGACTTAAGTGGATATGTAAGTCTTTGCAGGCTTGAAGAGCTAATGTATCATTGGGTCCAACCTGTAGATGTCTTCTCTACAATCATGTACAGTAAGTCTCCCATTGCTGTGCCCTATGTAGATTGCTCTTGACCTCAGGGGAGCTCTGAGCTGTGCAGAAATCTGACTGCACACAGCAGATTGTAGGATCAGAACCTAATGTTGCCTACCTTTTTTTTTTAATTAAAGTACCAGAATCTTTCTATTCTTGCTGTTTTTGCTAGAGCCCATTTCCTCTGTGTGGTTTTAAATTAGTTTGGATTGTTTGGCTAGGATTAGAGTGCTGTCATTCAAGAAGTGAAAAGCTGCTAAATGGCTCTTTAAATCTATCTTAAATCGCTCTAATACCTACTGCAAGACTCACAAATAAGAAAAATGTATTTACTTTATCTTTTTCCATTATAAAGGGACACTTCAGTGTAAAAATAGTACTTCTGCATCCAGTATTTGCACCACTATTGTATGTAATGCCTAAGATTCTTATAACTGAATGAGCCTACAAGAACTTTTCCCTCCATGTTCAGTTTCAGTGCATTTGAGAGAATTTTGTGTGTAATACATTTTGTTGTTTCCTCATAGAACTGGTCAGTTTCACGGATTGTGTGTTTCTTTTACACAGCCATGGGGAGTAGAAGAACATTTAACACACACAAGATGAGACTCAAGGGCAGGTGTAATGTCTAGTGTTAAATTAAAAAATAAATGCTGATTAGAATTCAAGTTGGCTGTCCTTTTAAATGCCCATTATGTTTGTCAGACAGGTTTCCAGTTGTGCTCCTGAATCTTACTTTTAGGGAAATCATGGCTTTTTAAATAGTAAGAATTGTTATCATCAGTATCTTTGAGGTGCATGTATGGGAGATTTCTAGGGCCTGCTGGACTCGTTTACAAACCATTTTCAAGACTTTTACACTTTGTCTAATTGTGGAGGCTTTCTGTGTATATTTTAGAAACATTTTATTTTTCTTTAGCACTTCGTTTTGAAACAGCATCCTCACTTTATGTGCCATTTTTCTGATTTAGAGTGTATTCTTGTCAGCTGAAACCATTCAGCTGTCCTTAATCAGTGTAAGAGCCAGACCTCTAAAACTCTGTATTTAGAAACGTATTGCATTTTCTAACAATGCTGAAAGAAGGGCAGACCATCTACCTTTGACACGGGTATTATATTAGATTGAAAGCCATGAAATGCTTTCATTTCAAATAATAACATAAAATAACTCAAATATGATATTAAAACAGAATAAAGTGAGTAGTGTCAAACAACCTGACGGTCAAATAAATGTCACTGTCATACTTCAATGTCTAAAAACAGAATGCAACTCTTTAGGGGCACTGGTAGACGGCATCCATTTGACTGACAGGCAACTGTGCTTAGAGCAGCAGCATATTTGAGTGAGTTCGCCACTGAGTACCATGCATAAGCCCAATTACACTACAGCATATTCTACTAAATACACGTGCTGATGAGACCAGATAGTTTATTTTGGCAATTTCCTGCATCCATATTTGATTGTAAAAATGATAAGTGATGATAAAAAAAGAGCTTTACTTTCTACTGTCTTCTAGTTTATATGTTTTTAAAAATAAGAGCTTTAATATTGCAGATTAAATGACTGTTTTAGAGCTGAAAGAAAATCGGTGTGAATTAACAGCAAGACTACTTGTTTTCATCAGTAGCTCACTAGTACAGTCCTATTTTTATCTATTAATTGCTGAATTAATTTAGCTATATGCAGTGATGTAATTATATGCAATATGGACCGCTAAAAGTGACTCTTGGATATAAAGGGGTGATCGTCTTAAGTCTCATTCATTCTCTGGCAATGACTTCTTTGTTGACACTGTATGATGTCCTGTAGTTGCAGACTACTGGTTTCGTTTACCATAGTAACTCTAGGGAAAGAATTGAGTTACTCAGTAGAGACATGTTAAATCTGAATAGTCAGTGCATTTTAACATTTGGGAAGTTGCCCCTCAAAATCTAATTTGCCATTGGGACTCAACCTTTGGCTCCATTGCTTTGCTGGTACAGGGCTTGTTTACACAGTGAGGTAATGCATCTCTACAAGTGTATGATTTTTAAAGTGTACTAATATGTTGCATGCCAATAGCTCCATGTAGGCCCTGCTGTTACACTTTAATGTAGTAGTGTTTCAAACAGTACTTTGTTGAAGTCTACTAGGGAACCTTTTAGTGCATACCATCCCAAGTCCATGTGGACCAATTAATGCATAACACATTAGCATGCTTTAGACTCGCCTCCCCTTCTTACCCCCCCCCCCAAAAAAAGCACATAACCCCATCATTTAAACAAGCCTATAGAGTAGTCCTCTAATTGGGAAGCCCTAACTCCCTATTAAGAGAGAAGGGCACTTAAAAAGGAAGGGGAGGGGGAAGAAAAATATAAATGCTTCTTATTGTATTTAGTCTTCTAATCTGTATTTGGCAATTTCTATATTTAAAAGAGTAGGGGCTACACACTGCCTTACTTACATCCATGCAACCCCACTAGCTCCAGTAAGGTTGCACTGGTATAATAAGTGCAGGCACAATTTGGCCTCCAGCGTTAGACCAGTAAAGCACTTTTTAACCTTGGATCTGTGGGTTTTTTAAACTTAAAAGCAGTTAAGTATAATTGCTTTCACCTTTAGAGAGGAGGGAAATAGGTACAGAGAAGCTAAATGACATGTCCAAGGTTACACAGTGAATCAGCAGGAAGAGTCAAGAACAGAACTTTTGTCTCCTGACTCTCATTCCCATGCCTTATGCACCGGACCACACTACCTTGCTAAACAGCCCTTAATCCTTTAGCAGTAACTGAATGCATGCCCACTATACTAAATTCGTACCAAGTGTGGACAAGTAGCAGTTATTCACTTGATGATAGAGAATGGCAAACAGGCATCCAGGGATAAATCTTAATACAGACAGCCTGACTAATTGGGATGTGTTCAATCAAATGGATTGTGCACTTATATAAATGTAGTTCAAGGATCAATAGTGTATATACAAATTAAAACTTGCAAATGCTCGTCAGGTTTCAAATTCACAAATGCCATGTATCTGCAGTGATGGTTGCTAAAAGCCTCTTTTTTTATATATTAACATTCTGTGTCAGTGTTCCCTCTCCTGACTTGCAATGGGTGTACTAGTTTGAGAGAAATGTACACTCAGTTCTGATATTTGCGGAGTGTAATTTAGGAACTGCATCACTGGAGTAGACCGAAGGATTTAGCTAATCTAGAATCTTGTGTCACGCTATGTCCAGTACCAGTGTAATGATTTGGGGAACCTATGTACAATTCTGTTAGTTATGAAAATTGCTATACCATGAATGCCTGTCTTCCGTGCACCCACCATTGCATCCCGGTACACTGGTGTGTCATCAGAACTGAACAATCATCTATTCAGGGTGGAGCACCTTGGGACAATGGGTTTCTCTTCCCTGGTCTGAAGGAGTGGGGGGTCTATCTGGAGTTAATTCTCCAAGCAGGACAAAAATGAAGGCAACAAAGCAGGAGGATATAAAAGGATTTACTGTAGCCTTCCATTGCTGCCTTATCATGTATGAAGAAGACCTGAAAGCTTTTACAGTTTTTTAAAAGCTTTTTGTACTTGTCTTTACTGTAGCCTGGGAGGTTGTGACCTTGTCTACACTAGAGAAATTTTGCTGAACTTACCAATCATTGCTAACACTGTTTCACCTCCATTTGTGTTGGCAGTGTTAGGAGCCTTGGTGTAAACAGTTTGCTGGCATTTTAAGTGCAATGTCAGTTAGATCTGATTTGAGTTGTATTGGAGGATATGCTGCTTCTAATACCAAAAGTACAGCAGTTGTATCAATGGGGATTTTTTTTAGTGAAATCCTCAAATTTAGAAAGGGCTTTAGGGACTGAGTTTAAAGCTAGTCTGTGTCTGTTCTGCCACATTCTCCTGTTTTTACTCTGATACAACCATGGAAAGGAACATTAACTAGCATTTAGTGCATTTGACTTGCTGTGTGAACTAAGCCAAGACAGCTAATATCTGTGCTTCAGTTTCTTCTTTTAAAATGCCATACCACCTACCTCACGGGGTACTGAGGGTTATTTTTTCTAAAGTGCATTGAGATCTTTGAGTTAAAGGTATAACAAGTGCAAGTAGTGTTCTAGTCTGGGCAGCAAGGGATCTGGTGTTTATGAATCAGCGTAGATGGCTATGAGCTTGGATGTGACATTAGATAAAATTGAAGGTCCCTCAAATTGGAAAGGATTTCTAAATCTGATTAGATAAAATTAAATACATATTTACTTTTTACAGTCACTTAGCAACCTGTGGTAGTTAGACCGGATGTAGGAGAGTTCTGTGCACCTACCTGAATGCCACAGCCAAAACTAAGAGCCAGGTATCGCCATAGGAGGGATGCTTGAGCCGGAGATGGGTAAGAAGGACAATGGTGCTGGTATGCCTAGGAATTGTAGTGTGCCACATGGTTTAGATGATTATCAACCATTTAGTTCTATTTGTTTTAAAGGATTGTTTAATCTCGCTGCATTGTTTCTAATTTCCTTTTAAAATCCTGAAAACTTTCACTGTTAATTTTCTTCAACTTTATCAAATATATTACCATTTACTGTGTTTCCAGTGTAACAGGTCGTCATAGTTCAGCTTTTTGTTGTGGATGTTGGAGAGTGTTACTTGCTGCATAGTAACTGTCAACATTGTATTTTGTTGTGTTATTCCAAAACAAAGAAGGCTGTTCATTAACAGGACACTGTCAAGTTAAAAGTATATAGATATCATAATCCAATGTCAGTTTTACTATTCTTTAGTATATTTAAACTGGAAGAACTTTTAATCTGACTCTACCTTCAATTGCGTGGCTAGTTTAGGTTTTATATTTCACCCTGCTCTGACAATGAAAATAGGCTAGTCAAATATCACATCTTAAATTGTTTCATTGTCAGATGATCGTGCGCTAGTGGTGATATTTGGATTGCACATACTATGGGGGAATTCTTTAAATCCAAACAGGTGCTGAAATAAAAAAAAACTTGAGAACTTCTATTAATAGGTTTTGTAAAGCTACCTTAGCCTAAATCGTGAACTTAAATTATTGTAACAGGATGATTTATGGAGTTACTTAGAATCTGAAGGACATTCCCTACTGGACAATGTCACTGCCCGTCTTGAATGGATCCAGTGTTACAAGCTGTGGCTGTATTGCCATGTAATTGACTAGTATACGAGCGTCCAAATCCAGAACACTGCAAGAGGAACATCCGCCCCTGCCTCTGAAGTGTGGCAAATGTAGCTCTCAGAATACTCCATTAGAGGTTTGATTTTATTATAATGGACTTCATCGAACAAAAATGTATTGTCAAAATCCTTTCAGTATCTGTATTGCAGTTGTTTGGGCCCTATCAGGATCATGGCCCTACTGTTCTAGGTGCTGGGCAAGCGCATAGGAAGGGCTTGGTCCCCGACCCATAAGACCTACGATCTAATTGTAAAGAGAGGGTTTACAACAAGTCCTTAATTAAAGAGGTAATTGTTAGTTTTAAATATAAATAAAATAATCCTCAACTGCTGTGTTTCAGTGAGTTGTAATAATACACTGCAGACCTAATTCTGTCCGCCACCCCCACCCCGAGTCCAGCTCCATTGCTCCAGCATAAAGAAGGCAGAACACAACCCTTGGGAATATCCCTTATATAAAATGACTCTTCTACTGGGATAGGGCTGGCACAGCAATCCTGTGTTCCCCCTTTTGCATAGCCCTGCCTTAGGGACATAGCGGGTTGAGGAACAGGAGCTGGATGGAGTGCTCTTGAGTTCCATCTTGTTTGAACCATAGAATGGTGTCTAGGTGGCCATGCAAGACCACTGTAACTTAGAGCAGGCCCATAATTTGGAGGGTGCAAAGGACGGTGCTTAGCCATTGTTGGGGTGGCGTGACAGTATGTGGAACCCCTGGAGTACAGCCTGGGAACTGTGGAATCACTGGGTATTCTTATCCACTATTTAGCTTGGGGTGAGCTCTCCAGTTGGCTGGTGACACACAGGCAGCCTCTCCAGTCCTTATCACCCAACCCAACAGTAGGTGGTGCCAGACACCCAACTTAGTTGAATGCTTTCCAGCCACTCTCAAACCAACATAATAGAGAAGAAACTCCAGCTGGCTCCCCAGGTCAGGACCTCCAATCCATACCATCTTGCCCTGGTCAAAAAGCCTGAGAAGTGAAGGTTATCCAGTCCACCCTACACTCAAGAGGAAGGAAGATGCACCAGATTTTGTTATTGAGCAGAGTTCATCTAAACCCTTCACTCAAAAACACACTGGCTAAGAGACAATATTAAACAAGTTTATTAATGGCTGGAAAATAGATTTTAAGTGGCAAGTGTAAAGAGGTTAAAAGTAATTACCAAAAGAAATAAGCCTAAAATCACAGTCTGAGTGCTGCACACACGAACAAGATTTGAATTGGCAACGTCTCACCCTTGTTAGCTGGTACAAGCAGTTTCTTAAACACAGGTGGGGCAGCCCACCTTCCCTCCCTAGGACTCCCCGCCTCCCCTTTCAAAGTCTTTTTATCTTCCAGATGACCCTTCAGGTGTTCGTTTGTATAGGAATGTAGCCAAACTGTGGTGTCACTCCCTTTCTTTTATAGTATCTTCTAGCAAGCTGCAAGGATGGGGGCTTGTGACTTTTGGGGTTGTCCTTATTGGTCAGTCAAGCCCCATTGTGAACCTGCTTCCTACAGTGAAGTCTGCACTGTTAACCATTCCAGTTAGGGGAGTCTATTGAATGGGTCAGAGAGAGCTACTAACACTATCTGGCCAATCCATTCTTGTTCCTGAAAGGCTTTTTGTGGGAGTTTCCTGCCTTATAACATGTTCTAATAGCATGATCAGCAGTGTTTCGTAACCTCACATACAATGGTAGCATGTACAATCCAAAAAGATATTAATGTTCAGCAGATCAAGACTTTTACAGTAATACCACACAAGGCATATCTTGCACAGAACATACATGACATTGAGGACTCTGGTGGGTGGGTGTGGTTTTTTATTTTGTTTTGTTTTTTGGGTGGCAGGGTGTCAGACACAAGAGGTCACAGGTGGGATGCTACACACATACACAAATGTTGTATTTCCTGCAAAGGGTAAGGAACAACCTGGCCCTCGCTCACACTGATTATCTACAGAACAACATGTATTAATTGACACTATCATTTCAAGATGTATCTAATCTATGTATAGTTCTGTTTAACTTTGTTGCAAAGACCACCAAACAACATGGGGTTTAATAATCTGTGTATTAGTTCTCTATTGACAGTGCAGTATTAAAGATTTTCTGCTATCCTCAAACTTCATGTCGTAGTAAACCTCTTGAAGACAGGATTCTGGGTTAGATGGGTAGATGATCTATTACAGGGTATTGTCTCCTGTGTTTAAATCTAATAGTAATGGATTCAGGGGACTCTGACCGGTTAGCCTTTCAATTTCTAATGAACATGCTTTTTTGTCAATCTGCTTCCCTGGCCTGTCATGGGGCTTTGTATGAGCTTCTTACAATAACTCTTACTGAATGTGCCAGTTTTCCTAACTAGTGTCTATACCAATCTTTAAAAAAAACCCAACAACCCCCCATTTTCTATTTAAATGTTTTATCTCCATAAAAATAAGCAGTCATGAAGACTGCTGGAGGTAGAGTCAGCACAGCTCTCCTTGAACATAAAGCAGGGGAGGGAGGAATCCTATTTTTAAATATTTTCATAAACTTTTTTTATGCAACCCTTGCTGATGAAATAGCTGGGGGTGGGAGGGAGGGTGAAAGTTTGAATTTGGCATAGAAATAGCCCTCGTGAAAGTGCTTTTCAGTGGTCTGTAGGAAATAGGATTGAACTTGATCGATTTATGAGACTCTGAAAATTATATACACGGTAGATTTCCTCTTCTCTTCTCCCCCGCTAACTCATTGTGCAACTAAGGGAAGGATTCACCACACAAGTGTATGTGGCTAGATTATCTGTATAATCTGTACATCTAGTCAGATATATTACTGGATGGATACCTAGGGCTGAAGAGATTCCTGCAGATAAAGGTGCAAGCAGATTGAAGGAAGGCTCTTACGTAACTTGCTGTGAACTCTGGATGTGCTTTCTGTGGAGTCTTAACTTTCTGATCTTAGGGTGTGTAACCATGCAGCCATAATGTTCCATTAACTCCTTTTTTTTTCCCCTTGAAATGTTTCTGATGTGTTGGGTAAGGGCTTTGACCACCCAATTTTCCTAGCCTCAGAGGCCCAGATTTATAAAGATATTTAGGTGTTGCTCCAGTCAATATTGTAACATCTGAGGCTTTGATATTCAATCGGATCTTGGCTCCTAAATTCCTAAATCCCTTTTGAAAATGACAGTGTCCTAACTCAGTTAGGCATTGTAGTGCTGAGTTCAGCAAGATTTAATACCCTTTAAAAATGTGGACCTTAATCTACTTCTTGCTTGAACATGTGTAAGGCATAAAGTGTTCACAAAGAATGGTGGAGCAAGATCAGGAAGGGAGAAGACATCAGAGCAGCCTTATTTGTTGGGTTGCATTGACAGTTGTGCATTCAGATTTATTAACTTGGTGGTTAGCACCTCAAGTAACAGCTTGGTCTGAGACTGCCATTGGATCTGTGTAGGACAGGCTTTCCATATTACAAGACGGGAGTACTGCTACTGGAGCGGGAGAGATGTGAGAACTTGATCTTAATACCCTACGCCAGTGTTTCCCAAACTACTGAAAGCTGCAGAGTTTAAACATAGGAAATCTAGTAAGGAGTCGTTTAGTTTATAGCTCCATTGGCTCCTTTCCCCTTCTATCCCATCACTTTTGGTTGAATTATAGAGGGGAAGGCTAGTGATGGCCATGGTTATGTGAGATCTAGTCTGGGCCAGTGGAATTGTGTATGTAGCACTTGCAAATCAGATTCTGCACCCATAACATCACTTCACCATCATTGCTTCTTGCCTTCCAGATCCACTGCAACTTGACTGCAAACTTGAGGAGTGCAAATCCAACTCTTTCTGGGGAAGTGGCTGTGTGTGGGTGATAGCAACCCTGGCAAGTGGGTGGGTGAGTGAAGAACACAGCAAGGCTCTTGATTGTTGCAGCCAGCTGAAATCTGATGTAGCCTTTAGAGTGGTTGTGCAGCTGCAAAACTGTGTCTCTGCTCCATGCAGAGCACCTGTCATGTTAAACTCAGACAGATTCTCTTAATTACAATTTAATGTTAGGATTTGACGTTGTTGTTAGAAGAGAGAACACAAATGGCCCTATGATACTATGTCGTACTATAGCATGAGCTTCTGGCTGCCAAAAATAGGAATCATTCTTTTTTGGGGTGGGGAGAGGGAGTCTTCTATAAATAGAGTTAGCAGGGGTTTTTCTTTCTTTTCCTCTTCAATAGACAGTGAGGACCAGCGATTGTGGACAGGGTCCAAAACTATTACTCAGTCAAAACTCTCTGGAAATAAATGTTTACTGCTCTCTTGTTAATACAAATGGTAGCAAAAATCCGTTTAACCCCCAGCCCCTTGTTGAATCCTTTCTACGATACCAGGATGCTCTGAACAACCCAACCCCACACAGGCAGGGGAGAATGGCAGTAGTTTACTGACTTGAACCTTTGCTCCCTATACCTACAATTGATCTCTTTATTTTTCCCAAGGAAAATTTACTTTTTTTAATCTATGGGGTGTCTGTGATTAGCAATAAGACCCCCTCATTGCCAATGGATGTTTTTTATGTGGGATGTGCACAAGGCTTCACTTTGTCCATCCGTATGTTTCTTTCTCCCTCTTTTCACTTTCCAGTCTGTGCTCCATTTTATTTTTTCTCACAAGGTTTTTTCTCTTGATTCAAGCCTTTCCTCAAACATACATCCAAAAACATTAGTCGAACTTCAGACCCCAGCTATATCTGGGTTCAAAATTAGGGGAAACAAGTCCATCCCTAATAGTAATAACAGTAGCCTACCCTCCTGTGACTTGTAAAACATGAGAACAGTGTTGAAACTTGAAACACAAGACTAATTCATATGCTGCTACTCTTGTGAAAGTGACAAAATGGCATGCCAGGAAAATTGCTTCTCTCAAACTGCAGTAGACACATCACATAAGCAAGTTTCCTTTGCAGGTGTCCATGTGACCGATCACTGCTCCTTTATAAACTTCGTTGTTGTTGCTGGTGGGAACGGGTTCATTTGTATATCACTGCTGCCTCTTGCTGAATGGTGGTGTGAGGCTAATTATTGTTAGATACACAAATAATGTAATTTCTGTCCCAAGAGCACTTAACAGAATGCAGTGAAATGACTTGGAATCATTCTAAGCTGTTACTCTATAACTAGAGTGGGAATACAGCTTCTAGACAGGAAAGTTGTTCTGTGTCTTACAGTTGTGCTAGCATTCATGATTAGCCAAGACAGAACCATGGCTTTGCTTACCCTTCTATGTGAAATCATTTAATGTTTAACCAGGGGTTTTCAAAAGAGCTGAAGGTAGAGTCCCCAAGTCCCACCAAATTTTACAGATTGAGTGAAAGGGAAAGTGTATGTATGTGGGGGAAGTGTTCTCTCTTCATGGTTGTCAGCATGTGATGCTTATATCTAACTTTATCATATTGCTTAAAAATAAAACGTCACCTAGTATGCCTCCTTTTTGCTTAACAATTCCAAGTCAGCACTGAGGGGAAAGGAAGAGAACTTAATTTCATGAGGTCCTTCCTGTTTCTGAAACCAGGGAGAATCTTCTTAGTCTTATTCCATTTGATTGCCCATTCCTTTCCCAAATTACCCTCTCTAAATTGCATCAGTCCATCTGACTGGGAAAGATTGGACAAAATCCCCTTCCTCCCTTTGAAGCCCATCATTGGTGATCCATACTCAGGAACAGGTTGCTGTTGACTGAGCTAAAACTCTCTGCTCCCTTTTTGGAGCACTCCTGGCCCATTAAGTATTGGTTGGGTATCAGGGGATCAGCCTTTGTGTGTTTGTGGTATTTCTTGCTTTTAATGACACCTTGATTGCTCACATGGGGAGGTGTAAGCAACCCCTCAAGCATTGATGCTGAATTTGGTTTTTCAGGTCTTCATCTTTGAACAAAATTGAGTCCTTCCAGCTTTTGTAATCTTCCACATTGCCCAATGGATCTGCTCATTTTAAAGGGGAGCAGAGGGCTCTCCCTGACAGCCCTGCTGTTACTCATCTTGGCACCAAGATAATTCTTTCCTATGACAGCACCTGATAGCCTGTATCTATCCGGCTGTCTCCAGGCCTGAGGGAAAAGTCAGGAACTGCTAACAGGAGTCATGTCACTATGTGCCTGGTTCACTCATTGGGCTTTGAGAGAGCCAAAAATAGAACTAATTAGTGCCATACATAGTGGCTTTAACAAGGTCATTACCTTGGTATCAGTTAAATTAATGTAATCCAAAAGGCTGAAACTTTGGCCAGTTTTAAAAATGTATTGACATTAGCTGTAATTCCTCTGTAGAAGAGAACAGGCCCAAGTTTGCTCACAGTTCTCACATGGCACACTTACTATGAGCTGGAGGAAGCTACGCCCTTCCTCCTCCTGCACTGGATTCTGGCTGACCTCTTGTAATGGGCTGCAGTTCTGCAGAGTTACAGAAATCTCTGGGTTTGATATGTAATTAAGATTCTGTCTCCACAACAAAATTTACTGTATTAAGCAACCAGTGACCCACCCAATTTAAAAACTGAAATTTTGCCTTGGTGGATGGAACCACAGTTTAACCTGTTTAAATCAAATTACAAAGCATATTGTGGTTCTTTAACGTGGTTATTAGCACACTGTTACGTGCCAGCCATTTTGGCAAAAACCAAGCAGTGCTATAACATCATCATCCAACACAGTAACAGCTTTGGGGACTGTCTATAAATCTAATGCCCCTCTTTTCTGCAGCTTGTTTATTGCCACCTGACACACCATTCCTGCTGGACCAGGAACAGAGTTAAAGGACTTCTGAATGTTGTTTCAGCTAACCCAGTTTCTTACAAGATGGTGTGTTTTGCTGGTGAATATGGGCAAAGCCCAGCTGAAAACAGTGTTTGAGCACTGCATCTTAAACATGGTATCCCAGTTCTCTGCAGCCTAGGATAAACTGATCCTAAATCAAAAAAAGGAAGAACATTTGTCTCACAGCTCTTGTGTTTGATTTTAAGGCAGCTCTTTGTGGTGTGCTCATGTGAGCACCCTTAACAGTTCTAGCGGGAGAGATTCTCTGCCCAAGATCAGAGGGTATATTGGAATTCCAAATATTCCTGCCTCCTTCTGACATTAAATATTCTTAATCAGCATCACAGAGAAACTGACTAGCAGATGTGTAAGACTTCCTTTACACTAGAAGGGTGAATTTAAATACTTGATTCTTAAACCATGATTTTTTTTTAAAGGCAGAATCTTTATCACCCTTCTCCATTTGATGAAGCTTACTTGGAGTCTGGTTTGGTCATGTTAATCTTCCTTTAAGTATTAGCATAGAATATCTGAGCTGTTTTTAAGTCATGGAATGTTCTTGAGGCTAAAATAGAGTTGACAGCTGTCAAATTCAAGACAAGCACCAGTAAAGTAATAGAGAGAGAAGAAATTAGATTAATGTGCATGAAAATGAAATCCTTCACTGCATAGTGAATATTAATGCTGTACGAAGAATACATCTTCTTTGCTGCTGAACGTGTCTAGTGTGCCCCAGCATTCTGTTCCATTAATTGGGATAGAAGAAGGGAGCACCAGCAATGAAGAAGAGGCATATAGTAATCAAGCAGTTATTGTGTGTGCACGCACTAGACTGACTCCTGTCTAACCTGGTCAAGTTGAAGATTTTTGCCTATTACCTGGATCTGAGCTTCACAAATGGCTACTCCGTAATAACTTGTACTTATGATGTTTGAAAAAGTTGCTACAGATCAAAGCTTGCTTCATAGTCTTGGATAAAATAAATAGTGTGTGTGTATTTGGGCCCTGTGTATCTTAGGGTACATCTGCAGTGCAACAAAAGATCTGTGGTGTGGGCGTCGTTGTCCTGGATGAGCTGACTCAGGCTTGCAGGGCTAAAAATTGTGGTGTTGATGGTTGGGGTTTAAGATGGAGCCCAGGCTCTGAAACCCCAGAAAGGAGATGAATCTCAGAATGAGCTTCAGCACTAATCCAAACAACTACATTGCAGCTTTTAGCCCCGTAAGCCCAAGTCTGCAAAGACAGGTGCTGAGACCTGATCCCATGGGGTTTTTTACTGCAGTGTGGACATACCCTTAGTCGGCCTATTCCTGCATTTGAGATCAGCAGGAGATGCATAAACTGACAATCCCTAATTTTGTCTGACTGGGAAAGAAGACTCTCACAGTGAAGTACTCCTACTTTATTTTAGAATTTTTCACTTCCCTTGTGGCCTAACAGTGTCTGAATATCCTTGATCCTCAAGGCATGGCTGTCTTATGGAAACAAACTTTGAATTAGTATGGTGGTTATTTTATTGGCATTAGCTGTATTGTCTTTACTGACAATGTATCTCACAATAAGTGTAATTTAGAAATGGATTAAGTGAAATGTGGCCCCATCGGATACCTCAGCCAACTAGGAAGATACACTATATCTATTCACACTATTAAAACCATTATATAGCTTAAAACTTACTCAGTCCTAGGTTTTTACATTGTTTTGGTAGAAAACACAGTGAATGACGTTTCTTATTTCCTTTATTAAATTCTTTCTTGTGTTAAGGTGCATTTGGATGCAAATTGGAATTCAATTAAAATGCTGTTTTGTGCATTTTTTAAATTTTATTTAAATAAAAACATTTAAATGTGCTGGAGATACATGCATTTATTTTTTCTTATCAAAACGTTATTGTATTTAAAACAACTTATTAGAGGAGCTATTTGTAGCTAGTGAATCAAAATGATATTCTGGTGACCATGTCCTTCAGTATTTTAGAATTAGTAGATCTGATCCTCAGACATTGACATTTTTGTTCCTGAATCTGAAGAGGAAAACCAACTTTTTTGCTTTTTCAAATCCCAGTTGGTTTATCAACTTTGAATAAGCTAATCATTGAAGTGAAACTGCAGAGAACATTCTCTGCACCCGGAGAAGAGGCTATTGCTGTCAAACGCTGCTTCAACAAAGTCTAGTTCCAGGTACTTAGCCAGTGACTTCTACCAGTTCAGTGGTTTAACTTTATTTTTAAAACGTTGGCAGCAAACACGTACTGTCTGAATATTTTCTTTTTCCATTCAGATTATTGTAATTGATTAAAGTAATGTTAAACCTAATATAAATTGTCATAATTTCAGATTATTTTAAATATTTTTTAAAAAACCTATTTTGAATTGGTTTTAAATCAGAAGTTTATCCACTCTGATTTAGACTTCCCTGCACGACAATCAGTAAGTGACATTTTCAAATCTGTTTTCATTGTCCAGATGTAGTGAGGATTAAATTATCCTTAAAATATTGTGTTCTAAAATGGGAATATTTAAACATGTTAGTGGTTTTTTTGTAAAGTGATAGATTTAATATTGAACTGTACTTTTAAAGACATCTTCTTCCTTTCCAGGTGGCTATGGTGGAGGTTCAGCTAGACGCAAACCACGTCTACCCTCAAGGTCTCTTGATAGCTTTCAGTGCCTGTACTACTGTGCTCGTTGCTGTTCATCTCTTTGCTCTCATGATAAGTACCTGCATTCTTCCAAATATAGAGGCTGTTAGTAATGTACATAATCTCAACTCTGTAAAGGAGTCTCCTCATGAGCGTATGCACCGGCACATTGAGCTCGCCTGGGCATTTTCCACTGTCATTGGGACTTTGCTGTTCCTTGCAGAGGTGGTGCTGCTGTGTTGGGTGAAATTTCTTCCACTACAGAATCACCCTCTTGAGTCAGTCCCTGACAACAGTTCTACCATCACACCAGGAAAGGCAGCAGCCATTGCCTCAACATCTATTATGGTTCCTTTTGGATTGGTTTTCATTGTGTTTGCAGTCCACTTTTATAGATCACTGGTGAGTCACAAAACAGACAGGCAGTTTCAAGAACTGAATGAACTTGCTGAGTTTGCACGACTCCAGGATCAGCTGGATCACAGAGGTGACACCTTGCCGCCTCCTGGCAGCCATTTTGCATAAAACTGTACTTTGTTTAAAAATCGATTTTTTTTTTTTTTTTTTGCTTCTGCCTTGCTATGTTGACTCCTCCATGCATGAACTAGCTGGACTGTTGATTTTGTTTTAAAGAAATTTATAAGTACTGTGCTCATTTCTTATGGTAAAAAAAACAAAAACATACCATCTTGGACTACTGATATCTGAAGAGGCTGATGTTGGGCGTGGCTGCACTGAGCATGCATTTCTCAATCCAGATAGGAGGAGGAATATTTCTTTGTAATGTTGAATGGTGAATGTATCAATGCATAAGGGGGATTTAAAATTTGAGCCTTAATCTTTGTTAGGGTGGGAGAAAAACCTTATTTCTCTGTATTTGATGTTGGTGTTTGCTAGAAAGTATTGCTTGTCCAATACATGTTGCATGGCACAATATAGATTTACTTGGGACACGTAATAATTAGCATTTGGTTTCAGTGCTAATGCTGTGATCTCTAAAAGTCTGATGAATGGTAAAAATAAGAGCTTTTCTACCTTCCCTTCCCACTAGCTCCCCCAATCATGTTTTTCTGCCAAATAATTACTTTACTAATTTCTATAGCGCCCTTTGCCATGGCAGCTGCAAATGGTCTTACCCTCTAGATACACATGACAGTCCTATTGCGATGTGGTATGAGCTGCATCTGTAGGACTGAGGCCCTAACTGTACTCTTCTTTGGGAAGAAAATATAGAGAAAAGCAATACTTGCTTTAATGTTTGTGGGAGCAGATATGTTATCAGAAGTGATAAAAAAAATGCCTGTTTTCATTGAGGAAACATTTTAAAAAGAAAAAACTTGATGGAGAAACTACCACTAGATTTTCATTTTTCTTGCTTGAAAGCTTGTTGCCATTAATGGCTTTTCTCTAGCAATAACGTACACTGGTAGAGACCTAACCACAATAGAAATACTGCTGTTCTTCCAAACCAAAGTAGCAAATATTTTATACTTTTTATATATAAAATATATTTTTTAATAAATTCTCAGATACAAATGATAAAAGGCACTTTTGTCTGTGTTGGAATCCCAAGTAATTAGCTATGCCTTGATCTTGTTCATTAGGAAAATCTTCTGCTTGCTCAGATACTGTATTTAAGACTTTAATAATCTGACTACACAGGATTTTTCCTTCCAAGATATTCTGGAAGATCCTTTGTTGCTAAATACTTATTTATGAAAACAAATAATTTTTATTTTTAGTATTGCTTCTTAATTGTAAAACGTGCATGTTTTATAGAATGAAGCTACTGTTTTAGCTTCAAGCTATTGTGTCAAATTCTAACTTCTTCCTCAAGCAAAAACTCCCACTTGACAAGGATGGTAGAACTTGGCCTCAACTCCTTCAGAATTTGCATGATTCCAGATACATTATAAAGGGAATTGTGGTTTTGGACAGCATTTCTCCTGCCTTCACTGAAGAATGGAAGTGGGTGGGTTAGTTGGTGAAAAATCTTTTAGAATCCAGAAACTACCAGTTTGTTTGTGTTCAGATCCCATGGAACAGAACTGGGATCTTGGCTCGTAGCTAATATTATGGAATGTAATCCTGTAATTTTGAGATGGTGTCATATTCAGCTGTGGCATAATAGGTGCTGTGCCTCTTTGTCTTCAAGTGGGGCCTACAGTGAATTTAGTCTATTATACCTGACCTCTTTACCGGATTAATTAAACATGCTTTACAAATTAAGGACCTAATTTTGCAAACACTGGCTCCTGAATGTAGTACTTACTACCACAAGCAGTCCCACTTCTATCAGTTTGATTGACTTATTAGTGTAAGCACTACACCCAATAAGATGTTAGTGAGACGGGGCACAAAGTGCAGTTTATATTCTGAGAAATGACTTTAAAAGTTTTTATCAAAGTTCTGTGGCTCTATTTCAATGACATTTTTGCACCTACTGTGTTCTCACAAGCAAAAAATAGTTGCCATCCCCAAAAACTCCTGAATCTGAAAGTCACACCGGAATTTTCTCCAGTTCTGACATTACCAGTTGTTTATCGTTCTTTTTGCAGCTTAATAATATAAAATAAATAAATAAAATATAATAGTTAATGAGCAGAATTCCACTCACTGTTCCACAACTGTTTGTTCCTGCAGTACAAATGGGATCATATTAGTACTAACTTTAGTTAGTAAAAAAGTGTTCCAAAATGGTCATGAAAATTTACCAGCCTGCGCACAAAACCCAGTTGTCTGTTTGCTGAGGGTTTTTTGACAGTGGTAAATCTAAAGATACCTTATTTACCTTGGGAAAGTAGACTTTAGAAAGCTGTGGTAAAGTAAGCAGATGTGACTATCCTTACGCATACTGAAGCAAATATCTTAAAAGGACACAATCAAGTTTAAATAAAATTATACTTCTCTCTGAAAGCTTTGACTTAAAACTTATTTATAACCCTTAAATTACTAAGGAGGAAAGACAATAGAAAATACATTTAAAAAATCTTTTTTTCTAGGTGTGTGTGTAGTAACTTTCATTGTTTCTCCCTGGATAGGTCACCTCCGCTATAGTATGAGAGTCTTTCACAAAGCAGCAGCAGAGGAAAACTTTTTAAAATTGAAAATGTGGGTCTCTAAAAGTATGAGGTAACGGCACCTTATTAATTTTTTTAAGCATTTTGGATTCCTTTTAAGTTAGTGTTGCTATTCATTTTTCTGAGGATAACTGCACTTTAAGCTTTTAGGCACAGCTCAAGAATGTATTTTCCCCATTTTTCAGCTGCAGAAATGGCCACGGAAGATGTGCCTTGTGCAAGGTCACATATTAATTGCTTAGCAGAGGAAACAAATAAAGATCAGAAGTCATGATGTCAAGTCTGTTCTCTAAACACTAGAGTGCACTCAATTTTATTTTGATTCCTTGTTCAAACTAATGGTATTAGGCATTTACCTTAAACCATTTCAACGCCAATTACCGTGTTTCTTAGATATATTTTAAAATTGAAATAAAAATATACTTATGATTTGTCTTGTCACCAAGACATTTGGCAAACTTCTTGTTCTGTAACTGTCACTCATCTTACGCCATTTAGTTACACAATGCCAGTAATCCAGCTTCGTGAAGATCTCTTTAAGTATTCAATGATTCATCATTCATAATGTTGAGAGTAATATGGTAAACAAGCTGCCAGGTGCAGACAAAACCCTTCCTGACTCCACAAATAGGCATAAAGAGAATATCGAGTCAGTGTCTTCCCTCACCTTAACACTGCTTCATTCCTGAGACAAAACCTGACCTTGCTATTATTTTCTACTCAGTTTTTGCGTTTGATTTTTTTTTAAAGTAGGCTCTTACTCAAATGAGACTGTGCGGAGTCAGTTGAATGAACCCTCAACAAAAATAAAAACGAGAGTACAGTCTCAGTTTTTACTGATGTTCAGAAGTGCAGTGTAAATCAGATGAGCTGATCACATAGTAACTGATGAACAATGGTTTTTGTTTTTCATTAACCAGCTTCAAACATTCTTAAGGACGTAACATGGCACTTACTTGTGCTTTACAGATATGAATCCTCATAGCAGTCCTCTGCAAAAGGTACATATATTTCTTGTGCCAATTGGGAGACATGTCTAATGTAAACTGGCACGACTCCAGTCACTTCAGATGTACTGAAAGATGTATCCTTTAGGGTGAAGTGACTTACTGAAGGTTAGAAGGAGAGCTGATGATAGAACTGGGCTTACAACTTGTCTCCTATTCACCAGATGTGAATTTTGATCACACAGGGGTTAGGCATAATAATTCATCTCCCATTTAAATGTGGAGGAAAGCAAATATTTTTAAATTAATGAAAATATTAATTAGAATTTAGTTTGTAATAACTTCTAAATCTGCCTCAGTTCCCAGTTATGCATGGGAGCTGAATTGTATCAAATAGGCCCAACAATATTCATCTAGAGCACCAGCCTTTAAGTACAGTGGTGGCTTCTACTGAGACCATTCATAGTGACAGGGAGAAGGGAATGGGTATTTCAAAAAAGCTTACTAGGGAGTCTGTAAGGGAAATCCAGCTTCCCATCTCCACTATGCAGCCACAAAAGGCCCACTCGTCCCTGGAATCATTGTTATTCCTCTGTGTAGGGAGGGTATGCCAAGAGGATGCTGGGCAAGGGCACTATACACCACCACTTCAGCCTCTCACAGAGCTGTCTCCTGCAGACGCTCGCTCTGGAAGCGAGGGTGGCAGTGTAACCAGTCCAACTAAACTCCAGAATCTATTGGCCAAAAAACTTGCCCCAGGGGAACATGGAGGGCTGTAGCTGCTACTAAATGCTGGGGGTGATCGGTGTGGCTCCACAAGACATGGGGCCAACTCTCTTCCCCGGGCAGCCAATGAATTTGGGCTTTGGTGGGAGATATCCTCCCCAGCTATGCAAAAGCATCATAATGGATGACTTTTACCTCCCTTTCAAGCGGGGCTAGAAATAACTTCTGTAGGATTATAAGGCATTTCTTGTATGAAGCCTGCACCCTTTTGGATCAAGCCCAGCCGTCAGTTTGAGAGGAAATAGTCTTCGCGTAACTAACTGGACATGATCGTAAACATGGCACTTATTGGTCATGTTTGTTTTGGGAATGGCTGTTTTGCTGAAAAACGACCCCTTTCTAACACACTAGAGTCTGGCTGTCTTGTGTCTGGCTGAAAACCAGCCCCCAGCTCACATTTTCATTTGATTTTTTTTAAATGGTGTTCAATCCAGCATGAAACAGGTTCTTTTAGTTAAAGTGCCAAGTTCCAGTAAAGCTACCCTAAGTACAGAAAATTGTAAGGCCAATTAATATGCTTGGGAAGTATAGAAGGCAATAAGGTCAAGCAAGCCCAAATAAACCCTAATTGCAGCCACCAGCAGAATGCACCTCCATTTAGCAATACCAGGCTGACATCTATGCCAGTGTGTGTCTCCATTGACCCATCCGTACCAGCTTGTTTTTAATTTAACATTGATTTAGTGCTATGGTTTTGAAGAAAATAAAAACATAGTCCTTCCAGAATGTTGCCATGACTTCCTGGAACATGAAAGTATAGAGAGTGTCTGCTTGGATTTCAGCCCATCTGACCCAGGCCATCTGGTATTAGAACACCCTGGAAATTGGTTTACAATCAGACATACTTTCTATAATATAGGGTCAATGTCTACATTTTAGGCTATTCATGGGCAGAATTATTTCTTCCTATAGGGCCTCTTCAGCTTCCAAACTCCTGAGCAAAATGGATCCTATACAAATAGAAATACAGCATGAAATGCACATTGTGGCAGTCTTGAAGAACTAGTTAATTTCTTGTGGATAAAGTGGGTGTTGGTACTACTTCTCTACAGAAAACAGAGTCTAATATACCACTGTATGGATCTAGAAAGATGATTCAAATGAAGAAAAAACTGAGGATTCTGTTCTTTTCTCACAACTTTATCAGCAACCTGTTCTTCTCATTCTTGGCTATCATCAAACATTGCCTGGGACTCTTCTAAGACATCATCTGGATGGGCTAGTTCAATCTAAATTAAAAATACGAATGTTATGCAATGTAATTAAAGAAGCTCAGGAATTATAAATACTGATTACTCAAGAGCTAATGGAGACTCTCCCACTTAACTGGACTTTAATTTATCCTGCAGTCTTTCACTAAAATACTTTCACATTAAAATACTTTCCTCATTTTATGATGACCACAAGCACCTATCTATTACCTTTCCTTTCAGTACCTACAAAATGCATGAGTGCTACCTTAGCAAATACATAGTGCAGACAAAGTATAGCCAAGGCCTGCCACAATGGTTTGCATGGTAGGCTCTGACTTGCAGATCCTGTTAACAGACTGCAGAGGAAAAATGTGGTAAGTCTCACAACAACAGGTGAGTTATGGCCTGTTTGTCTATTGTCAACAAATGGGGACTGTCTTTGGCAGTGGCCAGTATCAGTTGTTTCTAAAAAAGGTGTGAAAAACCTCAGAATGGAAAATGAGGGAATAACCTGTCTACTGGGAAACCTTCCTAATCCTAGTCAATTAGCGGTTAATTTATGCTCTGAACCATAAGGGTTTATATTCCCTCTTTAAAAAAAACCCTACTCAATGTAACTGGATGTCATCCATATAAATCTCTAATTCTTTTTTAAATCTTACACACTCACCATATTAACTGTGTTGTGGAAGAAAGCTGTTTCCTATTACAATTCATTATTTTGTATGCTTCCATTGTGTCCCCCTCATCCACCTCTTGTCTAAACGATACCAATAATTTTAATGTATCTTACAGAAGTCGTTCTATGCCTCAAACTACTTTTGTCATCTGCCTCTCTGGACCCCTTCTCTATTGAGATAGGATGATCTGAACTGAGCACAGTATGACAATATTCCATGGATTTGTATAACATCTTCAGTCTTTTCTATTCTGTTCGTTATAACACTTTTTTTAATTGTTTGTGTGTTTTCACTGTGCTGTCCGCAGTGGCAATGGGGTAGTAGTTCCATTTCTTCCTTCAAATGTGCATTGCCTTGCATATGAGAGTTTTATTTCATTTAATCTGCCAGCCTCTGCTGCCCATTCATCTGGTTTTATTAGGTTTCTCTGATGTTTCTCACAATTTTTCTAGTCTTAAGTAATCTAAGTTTGTACCAGCTGCAAGTTTTGCCACCTCACTATTCACTCCCTTTGCTAGGTCATTAATTAATATAGTAAACAACATTGGTGCTAGTGCAGAATTTTGGACCACTTCTCTACTAACCTTTTGTCAGGCTGAAAATTGTTCATTGATCGCTGCTCTTTGTTTTTTTGACTCTTAGACTCTACCTTTCACCCCATGTCTACAGTTCTTTAACAGCTTCTTAAAAGGGAGTTTATCAAAGGCTTTTTGAAAATCCAAATAAACTTTCCCCTTTCTCCACTACTTTTCTGAATGCTCAAAATATTCCACTAGATTAAAGTGTTGGTTGGCTCTCCTTTACTTGAATTTAATTCTGGTGAAAAGTGCTATAACTATAGTGGAAGTGGATACTTCCTCTTTGTTCATAGAGCAGGAACAGGGCCTGTAGTGGATGTGTTATTTAATCTGCAGGGAATTTAAATAACTGAACATCCTTCAACAGAAAGGCTAATTCATCAGCTACTCTTTGGCTAGATCATTTTAAGAGGCCATTCTATTGTATGACCTCTGCCAACCCTTGAAAGGTAAATATTTTTAGTTGTGTATGTTGCACTCTTTCTAGTCACAATTAAATGTTCTGTTGAAACTAAGATCTAGACTATTTCTCCATAGTGAGTAGCCAGTGTTTATTATTTCTGCAGCACCATGGGTGTGCCTACTATTTAGACTTATCCAAAAAAAACCCAACCAAACAAGTGCTCCAAAGCCATTGCTATCTAAACTAGACAAAGGAATGAGCAGAGAGAAATTGTAACGTTGGGTTTTGGTGAAGCTGGACTGGTCAAGCACTATTTGTGGTGACCTTTTTTAACTGCACTGAAGGGAGGGAAGAGCATTACTTTATAGTAACTATGGTTCTTCGGTATGTGTTAGCCACATCAATTGCACTCGTGGTGCACAAGTCTTAGATGCTTTGGCCAGCAGTGTCCCCTGGGGCTGCGCCTGCACCCTAGATGTCCTCAACTGAGAGCACAAAAAGCAGCAGACCCGATTGTCTGTCAATTCCTTTGCCAATAGAGATTCCCAGAGGAGAAGGTGTCCATAGTAGTGGGGAAGGAAAGCAGGTTGTGGAATTAATGTGGACAACACGTCTCAGAAGAACCATAGTTAGGATAAGGTATACAATTGTTCTTTGAGCAGTTGGCCCTGTGGGTGCCTCTCTCAGTGACTAACAGCCAAGTTGTCTGTTTGAATGGAGGTGGGTACAAGGAGTCCTACTTAAACACTTACTGCAGGACCTCTCTACCAAAACAGGCATCCAACTTAGAAGCTTTTACCAAAGACTAGTGTCTTGCAAACTAATGAACTGAACTCCATATAGTTGCCCTTCAACTTTTTTTCATTAGTGGACCCCTACAAAAATTTTAATGGAGGTGTGGACCCCTTTAAATCTTAGATATAATCTGTGGGCTCCCCATAAATTGAAAACCATTGCCCTACACGTTTCAGAAATAGGGACATTCTTCAACCAGCCAGCAATGTGTCTGAACCTTAGCAAAATGAGTAGTGATGGGGCTAGGTGGATCTACTTTGGCTAGTTTGTAACATGCTCTTACAAAGATGGAGTCCCGTTTTCATAATCTGTGTGAGGCTAGGTATTGCCTGACCCTTAATCCTATCAGTAAAGGCCACTAACAGTCTAGGTGTATTCCTGAATGATTTTCTCCCATTACAGTAGGATAATGCCCTTACTATATCAAGTGTATGAAGTCCCTTCTTCCCCTTCCTTGAGTTGAGTGAAGTTTGGGGAAGAAAATTGGTAAATTAATTAATTTAATTCATAGGGCACTCTGAACTAACTTTGGTCAGGAATTTGGGATGATGGGTCTGAACCAAACTCCTAAAAACACACGATATAAAGGGGACCTACCAGCAGAGACTGAATCTCCCCAGGCCTTCGAGCCAGTGTAATAGCTGCTAAAAAGGCAGTGTTCATTGATAGGTGGTAGAGGGAAGAGGTTGCTAAGGGCCCAAAAGAGGGACCATCAACCTCTTAATACTATACTGAGGTCCCAAGAGGGAGGGTGTTCCTGCACTATGGAAAAGATATGCCTAAATCCCTTGAGGCAAAAGGAATATCCCTGAGCTTTGCACCCTTTGCTGCCTTTTTTTTCTGGCTGACTCAGAAGGCTAGGAATGCCTGCCTAAAGTTACTTCTTCAGCAGCACTTCATGAAACCCTGCTCAGACTAAAGGAGGTTGTAACTAAAGCTCAATCCTCCCTCCACTCCCTCTTAACTAGAGCCCCTGTTGAGCCATGATCCACCCTGAGCTCCAGGGCTGAGATCTTTAAGTGACCCAAGTTATCAACTCTGATCTACTTGTCAAATTTTTCAAGAAGAGGTAGGAAGGAGCATTGCTCCAGAAACAAGTCAAGACATGGGTCTCCCTATCCAGGACCCTCAGAACTGAAACAAAAGTTGACGTATGGTTGACTTGTCTCAAACTTAAGAGTATTTACCACTGAGCTGCAGAGAAGCATATGAGGAGCATGTTTTAGAGCCTGGAGATTTAGCTTTTTGCCATAGCTTGAGTCCCATAATCAGGAAGCCTACTAATTACCAGTGAAAAATTAGTAACAAAAATAGTACCAAAAAGTTTTAATTTTTTTTTTCAAGCCAAAGGGTAAACTAAAAGTTAATTAGGTTTTGTCCTGCTGCCACAGATGGTGTCTTCACCCTTTCTACCCAAAGAGATCTATGACACAGATGGGGCCCCAAAAGACAGCTGGCCAAAGGAATCCAATCTTCAATGCAATGGGACCAACAGTGCATGCCAACATTGGCGTGTACACCAACATTTGAAACCATGTGGACAATCAAACAAAGAAAGCAATGTTACTCAGATGTATGGCTTAAAATCTAATGGTGACGCTGTAATCTGTGCTGTCTGTGAAAACACAATTCACAAAGATTAAATTTCCAAATAGAGTTACCTTTGGGATTGGATATGGTGTAGGGATAGGAGCTTCTTCTCGGCCAAAGTCAATCATAGTTCCACACTTTGGAATATCTGCTAACCAGAAACCTTCAAACAACTGGCCTTTATTCAGATAGAAAAACTTTCCTAGGCCATGTTTTTTTCCATCTTTCCAGGTTCCTTCATACCGATTTTCATTTTCTGTAATGGTTCAAATAAAGACGTGGGCAGACAATGAATGGGTGCACATTTTCATTAGGTGACCAGAAATTAAACAAATTCACAAAACATGGATAAGCCAATGTATATGTAAAACTTCTGCCTGGCTCTATGCATCTAATGAAATCTAATGGAAAATCTAATGGAGATAGCGCTGCATGTCATGAGTGCATTTGGTCTCAACAGCACTTTAACTGCCCTGTAGAACTGGGAGAAAACAGCCAAAAAATGTAGACAAATATTTATTTTAAGCATTACATTAATTCACTTGTATGTTGTATTCGCTTTCCACAAATATTCTAAGTAAAAAAGTTTAGTGCAGAGGAATAGCAAATTTTAAATAAAGGTTGCAGAAAAGTTTGGGAATACAAATTCCAAACTGTAATCATAACTATTAATACTGAAATCCTGGCTCTAAGAATTCTGCTCATCTTAACAGGCAACAGGAATATATCGAGTGCCTGATGTGTCTAATCAAAATAATCTGAATTTCGAATACAGTACTTCGGGTTAGCTTCTTGTGAATGAACCACAGTTCAAGAATATTCACAGAAAATTGTGATTTGTTCATGGACATTTCATGCACAGAAAAATACATTTGGTAGATAAATCCTATGTACAAAATATTTGTTCAGCTCTACTGCCTAGAATTTTTCTGCATAGAGAAGTGAGACTATCTTTTTTACGGAGTTTTATTCTCTATGTTGTTTAAGATTCAGACCATGATGGACAGGAAAGAATGCCACTTATGCACAAGCCAGAGTTGCAAGGAAGTGAAAGAGCCTTCACAGGGATGGCACTGGGTCTGTGGTTATGGCAGTCATCTAGGACTTCACCTGTGGGAGATGCTGAAATACTACTGGGATCTCCATCATGATCATTTCACAACAGGCCACTCTTGAGCCTTTCTTTCCCAGCTGCAGTGTTTCTGGCCACAACACACCTGCTCCAAAATAATGTTCATTTCTGTCTATGTTACTGATAACATTGGTTGGAGGTACCTGTGGGTCCAAGTGAATGCCAGCATTCTTTGCATTGGTGGTGATGGTGACACCTGTGAGCTAACAGGGCAGAGGACATTAGGATGTTTGAGAATTGCCAGCACTTAATAAAGGCACCAGAATAGAAAGTGGATCACCTTTTTGAAGGTGGCTATTACATAGATAGGTTAGGTTAGATTTGTAGAAAAGAGCAAGGGACAATGAGGACATTTAATGAAGTTTCATCCAGCACCTAGCCTGCCAGAAGGTCCACTCAGGCTCTGATCTTTTTTGTTCTCTTGACCCAGCAAATCATGAGGCTGCCCCTGATAGCCCCGTTCTGTCAAACGCTCAGGATACCTTGAAATACATTAGAGGTCCCATCTGTACTCTTTCCATGGTAGTCAAAACAGTATAGTTCATAGCCTTGGTCTCTGTTGTACATATGCTATGGTCTGGTTTAAAACCTTCCTGTAATGGACTATAACTGAGCCAGTAAATCAGTGTGATTCCCTAGTCCAGATCATCCTCTCCAGGCATTCTGCCAGTATAAGCAATTTAATCTTGGGTTGTAGTTCATCATGACCTCCATTGAAGAACAGCTTTTCTTTCCCCATTGCAAAGCTTTCAGCTCATGGGCGTGTTTCCAGAGACTGAGCTGAATATATTAAGCTTATGCGCATCAAATAATTGTGCTGGCTAATTTTAACCAAAAGGAATCCATCTTATAATCAGTTCCAGGCTGCGACAGAAGTAGCTGGGCTCTGAAGCAGACAGCAGCCAATGACTCAGCTTTGATAGGCTGGGAGTAGGTGTAATTGTGTGGACAAGTTGTTAATACAAAGGTAAAGGAGGTGTAATTTGATTCGCAAAAATCTACAGAATAATTATTTCAATGGTGTCATACTCTACAGGGTGGCAGGAGAACACGCTGCCCCTGGCTCCCTGCTCCCAGCCTCCAGTTGGTGGAAACTAATAATACTGTGTTGGAAATGGGCCAAATTAGGTCTAGTTCTAAAGCCCTTTCTCCCACAAACACCACGGTACCAAACATGACAAACTGAGAACAATTATGTAGCCATATATATTAGAGAAAATGTTTTTTTTTTTAATCAACTTTTTAACTATAACACAG
>ML675640.1:10845307-10856947 GCA_007922155.1 Mesoclemmys tuberculata
ATAACACAGGCATGTCAAATATGCAGCCATCACAAAGTTAAAATTGTGGCCCTTCACTAACATGCTGTGTTATCAATTAATGCTTAGAACATGAGTCCCTGTCAATTTTTGTTAATGTTACAGATTGCTATACATGGAAGCAGCGCTTCAAATTGATTTTCCATTATCAGCAAAATAGAAGTGGGTCAGTGGTGCTAATTATCAGCTTTGTTTATTATGCCAAAAGAGTTGTAACAAAGCACTGGTTAAGATGTCAGCATCCAGCCAGAAATTACTGGAATCCATCCGCAAGTGGTGTGCACATAGTTACATAACACGTTACGCAATATAATTACAGCCCCAAAGTCATTTATTACAAAGTCTTTGTTTTTACTTTGGTCTTGATAATTTTTCAGCTTCAGTGGGAGACAAAGTGTTTGGTTTGATCAAAGAGATATTGGTTCTTCACAGATACAAGTAGTACCTTATTTTCTAACCTGCCTCTGCCCATTCTGGTAATTTACTACTATAGTAAGCATAAGTTATATGCGTGGTGGCTTGTGCCACTCATAGCTGTATAGAGGCAGGTATTAGCTCCCCATCTTCCTGAAGCAAAGAGATAAAACAATGCCATCCAGCAGATGTTCCCCTCTCCAGAATCCAAGACCAAAAACCAGGGGGAGAGGTTTGGAGCAATCCATACCCCTAATAGGTCATAATGGGGGTTGGTGGAGATATTCCCTGCATAATAAAGACACAAGGGGGTGCTGGAGGTCAAGACAGAGTTCCGGCGAATGTCTCAAGTGTGAGAAGTTGTTGGAACCTACTTAAGCGAAGCATTCCTTGGCCACTGTGATGGTCTTCCAACCATTGGCCTTCATAGATGGATCCATCTTTGTAGTACATTCTGCCCCAGCCGCTTCTTTTCCCGCCACTCCATTCCCCTTCATAATATTCCATGTCCGAGTAAAACTTAATTCCATAGCCCTAAAATTACAAGGGTTACAGTTCTCACTTAAACATACTCTACCTCTTTTTAATGCTGAGAATCTTGCTTAGAGTCTGGACTCCTGGGTTCTGTGCGCTGATCTGCCACTAACTTGGCATTATTATTTTTATACATTGCAACGGCATCCAGACTCAGCAGCTCTTCAAAACAGTGTAAATATGCTATTTATTTATAATTACTATAAAAGGAAAAAAGCACCAACCCCATATATAGGAGGAGAGAGAGTCTCCAAAACAAATTCAGGTCTGGCCAAATCTAATGCACTGTCATTTTAGAACTGGAGAAATTAGAGCAGAAAGTAATCTAGTCCTGACTGTGTGGGCCTTTGGCCAATGC
The DNA here is from genome assembly GCA_007922155.1 of Mesoclemmys tuberculata. NCBI lineage: Eukaryota > Metazoa > Chordata > Testudines > Chelidae > Mesoclemmys > Mesoclemmys tuberculata. The sequence goes on from ML675640.1 coordinate 10,846,632, forward strand.
AGGGTCAATCCCTATAACTTATGTTTAAAGGAAATAAAGAACAATTGTCAGGGACAAAATATTTTTAAGGGACTCTACCCTATAATGTTTTATTCTTGCTACAAAATCATACACAGGACAAAATCATACACAGGACAAAATCATACATTTATATCATAATGAATGATCTTTTGTATGATTGCTGAAATATAGGACAAAGTGGGTCTTACTGGTATACTGACTTAGGCACCAAATACAGAATGTCCTTTAAAATGGGGATTCTGTGGCCCTCAAGTCATATGGTACATTCCTAGTCTACAAATAGTTTTGCCTTAAAAGTCCTAAGCAATGAACCACTGACTCTTGGGAGACTAAGGATCTCTAGTAGACACTAAAGATCCTTGGGAAAAGTCTCACTCTCAGGACATTTTCCCAATATTGAGCCTACATTTTAAAACATTTCATCCCTTCTTCCAGTTTTACATCACTCCTCCCTCCATACCCCAGGGGCCTTATGAATCTCTGGAAAGCCCCCGGACCCTGTGCATAATGCCAATTTACAGATACACAGATGGTTGCATAATTAATCTTTTTGTCAAACAGCCACATAAATCTACAAAATGGTTCCTTCTTCTCTGCTCCTGAGCTTCTCTGCCCACCATTTTGCCTCCTGCCATCTTCTTTGTTTTGTGGTCCTACAGGGGTGGGTTGCATGTGTGTATATAAGCTTCAGTGAGACTCCTGTGCCTCTCCTGCACTGCTATACATAAAATGACAGAGCAATGAGAGCGAGATCCTTCCAGAATGAGGCAGCAGCAAGACCAAGAGAAAACACTCAGCCCCCTGGATCTTCTTTCAGGGCTTGACTATATGGGGAAACTCAGGGAAGTTAAGACTAATTAACTAATGATGTGACATTAACACACATTAAACCGCTCAGTGGATGCTCTCATTCTGAAGTGAAGTGGCTTTAGTTCACTTTATCTAACTTCCCTAAAATAAAGTGAATTTATACCACTTTACTTCTGAATGAGGAATGCCCAGAGATGTTTTAACTTCAAACCATTCGTTAATTTATCTTAACTTTCTGGAGTGTCCCCATGTAGACAGGCCTTCAGGTTTGAGGGGTGGGCGTTGCATCCTCCACTTGGCATCATCAATGGGAGAAATAAAACAGTAAGTTCCTCCGGTCCTGCAGTCCCGCCTCCACAGCAGGGGGGTCCATGTGGCTGGCTGGAGGAAATGTGGTATGTCTACATTCCAAAAAAGCCCCACAGCAGTGAGTGTCAAAGCCTGGGTCAGCTGACTCGGTCTTACACTACAGGACTAAAGATAGCATAGTTACAGCCCGAGCTCTGAGACCCCCCTTTTTCACTAGGTTTCAGAGCCCAGCTCTGCCCAAACAGAAATGTCTACACTGCTATTTTTATCCCTGAGAGCCTGGGTCAATTGACTGAGGCTCTGAGACTCATTCCCACAGGTTTTCTTTTTTCCCCAGTTTAGACATACCAATGGACTTCCAGCACCAGAAAGGGACCTCGTCACCTAGTGCAGGTGGGGACAGAAGAAGGAGGCTGTTGTGTGTAGTTCTTAAACCCAACCACAAAGACATCCTGATCCCCAACACTGCTGTTTAATTCTGTGCAGCTCTGCCTTGCTGCATAATTGAGATCTAATGAAACACGCTACTGTAAGTAAATAATAATTAATAGCATGTCATGTAGTACACAGGGCTTTAGAGATTTAGGACAGCCCCATTTTTCACCCCTCTTTCCATGCACCAGCACACCTCCCTTTCAGCCTTGATGGACTGGATGGCAATTGTGAAGCCTTTCATGACTGTGCCTTTTTTGGCACGGTCGAATGAAATAAGGAGCCTTCTCTCAAATGCAGACAATTACCAAATCTCTCTGCCTCTTTCTATCCACCTGTAAAAGAGGGCTAGATTTCTTTAGCAACCTCACAGACTGCAGCTAGTATTTGTAATGTGAGGCTTTAGCAAATGTTTGTAAAGCACTCTGAAGTCATCAGTGGAAGAGGTAAACTGTTAGTACTGTACAAAGACAGCAGAGCCTTTCAGAGTGGTTCCAGAGTGGGAAACCACACAAATCAAGAAGCATCCCTCAGAGTGGATTAACTTGGAGGGGGATACTACTACAAGTTCCCACGGGTCGTTTTGGATGAGAAGCAAGCCACAACTCCCCCCGCCTCTCCTTTTTGTTTTATTAATACTGCACAAAACCCCAAAATAAAAAGGATAAAACAACAAAAGCAGAAAAATTTTACTGTTAAAAAAGGAGACCATTAAATGGAGAAAAACAGACAACGCTGGAGAACCAGAATTCGTTTTGAGATGAGTGTTCCGCTCCCGATTAACGATACATTATCTTGTAACTAGCTGCTCCATCCTTAGAGCCCTGCAGTGGGTTGGACTAGATGGCCTCCTGAGGTCCCTTCCAACCCTAATCTTCTATGATCAGAGAACTCACAATAACTACTACACAAACACTTTGTTGTTGTTTTTCTCCTCAAAGATTACAGCACAGAAAGAAAACTCAGTACGACCTTTGCTCAGAAGAGAGGATCTATACTGTTCCCTAAAAAAATAAACACCCACTAAATTCCTCTCAAAAGCTTCTCTGCTTCCTTCCTTTCTTTTTAACGATTTCATAATTAATTTAGCACTGTCAAATATTGTTGGATTGACAGCCATGGAGAGTGAAGTCTTCTGTTTATCCATATAAGAGGCACATCAGTCCAAGCTTCATCCATGCTACCCTCCACCATAAGCCTCCATCCTGCCATGGAGGGTACACTTTTTGCAGTGATGCAATCTCCAAAATCTATTCAGTCCTTAGTATCGCTTCTCACATTGACAATTAATTAGTGCCACTGGTGGGTTTTGGTTAGCGGACTCCTTGATTAAGATCACAAATTTTATTTTACATAGGAAACACAATGTGTTCACCTGTTATGAAGAGCCAAAAGGCAACCTCAAAAGGCATGCCCTACTCTGTGGATTCCTACCAGTCAGAAATGTTTACATGATATTAATGAGTTTTCCCAAAGGAATAAAGTGGTATCTTATCTGAGTAGGAAAATAAAATTAGTTCTGGAAAGAACTGATTTTTCTGAACATTAATTTTATTGAGCTACCCAAATGCAAATGGGAATCTTTTATATAAATAAAGGAATACCAGCATCAGGATATCATTATAAATCATTCACAGAAGGTCAATCACACAAAATATATTTTCAAAGAATGGGAAATGAGGCTTCTGTCAAGAGGCCAGAGCTATGGAAGTGCCTGGCCATTAGATATTTATTCAGACTGTTAATTTATTTTAAAACCAGACACAAAGAGTAAAAGGAGGTTTTCACTGGCAGACCAGTAAATGTTTCTAAAAAAGATTCTGCATGTATGAAGACTGCAATCATTATTAGTTGGGTGGTTTTTCTGTTATGAAGAGTGACCCTCTTTGAAACACTGACAGTTTTTTAGTACAGTCTCTTGGTTTCCAAAAGGACTTGTGTTATAGTTCTAATATACGCTATCAGTTCCTAAAAGAGCTATTTTAAGAAACTGCACCTTTTTGCAATGCTTTCAATACATGCTCTTTCAACAAGTTTCCTCTGCCCAATTCAACATGGTAAAAACTAGATGGATGTGTTGGGGGATGCAGAGGGGAGAAAAAATCGGTAACTAGTTCTGAATATGATCCAGGTTTGTAGTCATGATATGACAGCTATTTGATTATGTATGATCTCACGCCAGTGGTCAGAGGACAGATGCCCACATTAAAAAGGTCACCCCTACAACTAGTACTTGCTGGCAATTTCAATAGAGACCAAGGATTAAATGATCTTGGAAAGTGAATAGTCTAAAGGTCTAGATTTATTTTGTAGGCAAGCAGGTAATTGCTATTGCTTATGTTGAGCCTTTTCTATGGATAAAGGATTTTAGACTCCAGGACTGACAATTTTTCAACAGCACACAATTCCATTTAAAATGTAAAGACAATTCAAACCCAGAGGAGAGGTTAATTTCATTCTTTCTCCCAGCAATGACAGAATATTTTTTCTCCACTGCTGGTTTTGAGACTAAATCTTCTATGATATCTACTACAAAAAAATAAACCACTGAAGCATTTTGTTTTGGAAACCAAAAGCATTCATAGAATTACAAGAACATGGGCAGCTAACAGGAGAGGGAAGGTCATACTTTCAGCCATCCACCTTTGCAAGCCAAGAAAGCTCATAATAATAACCCTCACTTTGCTTTCATAGGTCTCACAGGCATTCCTTTCCTGAAAGTCTCTTCATACCTTCAGTTTAGCCTCAGATTATCAATGTCATTTTAAAATAAACATTTTAAACTTTTTTCGGCTTGTTTTATTTTGTTTCCAAACCTCCCCCTGGATTTTTCATTAATTCTGAGATATGAGTAGGTCTTCTGTCATTTGCTAAAATCTTGAGAAGTCATTTAAAGCAAAGAACTTGAAACAAATATCACTTACACATTTTTTGTCATTTTCCCACCAACCCGAATACACTTTCTTGTATTTTTTAGTTACAGGGTCAGGAATGCTGTATGTTCCATATCCATCCCGTTTTCCAAACTTCCAGTCACCCTTATATATCGCTCCGGTACTTTTCCAGGTCTGTGTACCTTTACCTGTTGTAACAAAGTACAGGGGCTACAGTAAGACATAAGCTACTACATCTTTATTATAAGCATTTATAAAGTATCTGGACACCTTTACAAGACTTATTATATATATATCATTATTATTAACTATATAAACAGGAGATACAATACCTGTTTTAAAATGTTTTTCTCTGCCTACAGCTTTTAATCTAACTGGTCAACTAGGAACATAAGATTTTATAGTTTGATCAATCTAGACTATGAGAAGGAACAGATAAACATGTGTGTCTTGCAGCTTTTTCTAAATGAGGCCAGATTCATTCATGCTTGTAATTCAGAAAGTCAGATGGACTACTGATCTCTATCAGAGACTTCCTATGTGACTTTTGGTAAGTCACTTAATCTCTCTTTGCCTCAGTTTACGATCTGTAAACTGGGAATACTATTACTTCCTTGCTCCCATCCTTTGTTTGTCTTGTCTATTTTAATTGTAAGCTCTTTGGGGCAGGGGCTGTCTCTTACTATATATCTGTACGTTACCTGATACAATAGGCCTCATCTCCACTAGGGCCTCTGCATGCTACTGTAATGCCAATAAATAATTATATTAACCATATAGCCAAGTTAATTTGAATGTTGTTAACATCAACATTTTCATACTTGCCCACTGTCCTGTTTTGGGTGGGATACTCCCAGATTTTGATCTCTATCAGAGACTTCCAATGTGCCAAGTATCTTAGACTGAACAATAATTTTAGTTTTAGTTTTGCTGTAGTGCTCATCTCTGGCCATTACAGACCACTCCTCCCAATGGGAGGCTAAGTCTGCCTCTCTCTTCTTCTTGTATTATTCTTGACTTCTCTCCCTGCTGGAATTCATAAGCCATGCAGCAGCCAGCAGCATGAGGGGAGTGCAAGTAAGGGGGAAAAACGGGGAGCCAAAAATTGGTCAGTGAAGAATGAAAGTGGGGAGAGAAGAGAGGGGGCGTGCCAGGAAAAGGGGGCTCAGAAAGGAGACAGAAAAGGGACATGCCCCATAGAGGCCAAAGGTCAATAACACCAGACAGGATTTGCAGCACTCTAGACTTGCCCAAGTAGATGGTGAGAGGTAAAGGGAATTGGAAGGTTCTGGGGCCTGGTGGGAGTCTCCATAGATCTGGATAAGTGCCTCCATTTTGGAATGCTTCTCTGTGCTTTGAAACTTTGGGGTTCTTCCTAAATTCCACCCTTGGGTTTATATGGTATGTTTATACTGACTTGGTTGGCTGTGACGTCCAAGCTAAATCAGTTAAAATTCAAGCATTCCTATCCCCCCCACCATCAGCAGCATGGGAAAACAGGAGAGCGGGATGAATATAAATTATAGGCTGCATTTAACTGTTGTTTTCTATTTGCACACTGTTCACAAAACACACTCATTTCTGCGACTTTACCCTTAACCAGTCACCCAATAGTTTGGATGCACACTTCTCAATCCATTTGTTCTTCCCAAAGTTTTGCTTTGATTATTTGCTTTGTGTGTTCCGTTGGTTCCCTAAATTGTATGGGATTGTTTCTGCATACCGGAGACATTTTAAATAGGTGAATAACAAACAGGGGTGCTCACAGAGCCCCCACCATGGAGGACTTGAAGGGAAGTAGGAATGGGAGTGCACATAGAACCTCTGGCATATGGGGTGGAGAATGGGAGACCTTGGTATGGGATGAGTGGGGAATAAGGCACATAGAGCCCCTGGCAGGAAGGAGACAAAGGAGTTTTAGGGAGTCCCTGAAAACAAGGGGAATGGGAAAGGTGGCACATGGGGAGCTTGTTGGGGGAATGTTATTAAATCAATTAATTTGGAATAAATGAGGTCCAAAATCTCTGGATTGTTCTGTGTGTTTTAAGTAAAGGATCACTGTATATTTAAAACTGCACTTCAGCTTCCATTATTTCTATTTTCCCACTGGCACTGCCCCAACAAACAAAGCAACAAAGCAAGCAACATCGGACTCAAAATTCATAGGTAGGTAAGGATAGCTTACCAGTGAATTTAAATACTTTTCATGCTTGGGTTTCCTACAAACATAATCTTAACATTGAATGTTTGGTCTTTTTAATCTATGTTTTGCTAACTGTATTCTTCTTACAAGGATTTCTATTCTTAAATTAGTGATTTGCCCTTTTGATCTTAACTGTCACCTTAAACTAATATGACTAGTCCCCAACCAGTCACCACCCCCAAAGGGCCTCGAAGAAAATTAGATCATCCGCATGAAAGTTGATTTTGTATATTTTTTTCTCAACTGCAGCTTCTAGCTACATATATATGCTTTTCAAAATAATATCAATAAAAATTCCATTGTTTCTAGTGGATATTTCCACTGTGTTTTCTGAAGTAAACAGGGAAAGAGAATGTGAAGTGGTGGAGCATGAATTTGTATTTCAAGTTTACCCACATAACAAACTTTATCAGTTTAAAGTGTCCCGTCCCCACAGTCACCCACATACAGATGGTGGGATTTTCAGAAGCATCTAAATTACTTGGAACCATAAGTCCGACTGACATGCAGTCAATGAAACTTTGGTTCCTAAGTGACTTTGGAACTTTTGAAAATCCCACCCAGTACCAATAACATTTCTGAAAAGACTCTCAAATATTTGTAACATACTTGCTCTGTAATCTGGTGGCATATACAGAATACACAATGTACTGAAATTTATGCCAGTAAAACTGTTATCCCAAACCTCATCATGTACTCGTATTATACACACAAGGTAGTTTCAGGTGCATATAACTGACAAAAGCAAACAGTCTGTATTTTCACAGTAATGTTTTGCTATAAATGTGCACAGCAACATTTAGTTTATTTGACTTAGTTATTCAAACCAGAAAATAAGTATTTTTATTTAACAAATTAAAATGTGCTTGAGCAAAATTTTAGCAATCTGGATTAAGTTTATTATATATGTAATAATATATACATCTATAAATAAATACATAGCACCATGTATATATGGACATTGTGCTCTAGAAACAGATAAAAATAATCACAAGTCTCTGCCCCTCGGAATTTATAAAGAACATCTAAATGTATAATTCACTTTCTAGTAGGCAATATTCTTACCATGCTTCAAATTGTCCAACCATTCCCCAGTATAGTGATCTCCATTTACAGCATAAATTGTATGTCTTAATCCACATTTCTGTGCCTTCCTGTCCCATTCGTTCCAGAGAGGCTCTACAGTCCTAGGATATTTTACAATGGGCATATTGTTCTTAGCTGGAAATGAAAGCACAAAGTTGTCAGAAACGCAACTAAAGAGACATTACCAAGGTGGGTACAAGTAGAATATTTAATTTACAAGCTACATTTTATTAAGTTCATATTTCAGTAGCGACTCTAACATTTGGCTTTTAAAGAGGTAAACGAAAGGCAAAACAAACAGAAAAAGAAACTTAAAAAATACCTAAGCATAAAATTGTAGCAACTGAAAATAGTGTACACTTTATAGTGTAAAGTATTAGGGAACATTAATAATATAGATTGAAATAGGATACATTTTCTGTGTGAAATATTCTCTTTCTGCATGCAGGAAGTCTTCAGCAAGTATTGCAACGTCAGTACTAGCACCATATTTAATCAAGACAAGGTTTTATTATTTAGAAGCATCCAACTGAAGAAATGAGGTAGAAAGCCTACCAAAAAAATGTTTGAAGGAACCACTGCAATCATTGCTTTCTGGGGGAAAAAAGGCAATTATTTAAATACAGCATGTAAAATACTAAAATATATCTGAGAAGACACTGGAGTAGATCCTCAAATTGTGTAAATCATCATCATTCAGATGAGGTCAGTGGAGCTATGACATTTTACTCCATCTGAGGATCTGATACAGCCACGTCACTGTATCTGGGCTGTCAAAAATAAATATAATGGCATAGGAGCATTACTTGTTGAAAGTGATAGAAATCCAAGTACAATTTTTTGCTAGGAGTTTATGGGCCAGGTCGTGGCTCCCATTCCAATCCATTTAAGCTGCTCTTAGAACAGTAGGATAGTGGAGCAGACTGCCTCGGGAGGTTGTGGAAGCTCCTTTGCTATTTGTGGTGATGTGAGTATTCAATTATTTTTCTTTGCCTTAAGAGAGCTCTGAGCGGTTGGATTAATTTTATGGTAAAACAAATGCTTCAATAGCCAGAGTTGTAATAATCAGACTCCAGCAGGCCTACCCAGATTGCAAGCTCAATTGTTGGAAAGTAGATGAAAGTTCATAAAGGGTTGCAATAACCCATAACAATTAATGTTGACAGAAAGTCTATGAAAAAGAGACAGAGAGGCTAGATTGGACTAAACAGAAAAAGATTATAAAAAACACTTTGGAACAAGGAAATAGGATAAAAGCGAATTTTCTATATCACATAATCAAATCTATTATCTACATTGCATAAGTAACCCCCCACTCCAATTCATCAAGCGCAATCTTCTTGTCTTAACTGCCAAAGCCCTTCACAATTTAGCTGCTCCTTCCTGTTCCATCATATATATTATCTTAACGGATTGAACCCCACTTTGCTCCAACATGCCAGCCCACCTCACGAACAAATATCTTTGTGTTTCCTCCCAAGCTGCCCCTTCTAGATGAGAAAATGTCTTTGGGAAAATGTTCAGTTATTATATTATCATCCTTCAAATCACTTCTTAAAAAACACCACTCCTGTGAAGCCTGGAGAAGACCTGCTATTTGACAAGGACGAGGCAAGTGGAAAAATTGTGATTATGGACATTGCTGCTGAGGACTGGCTTAATACCTCTGTGCACCATACACCCAAATCTATACTCATACAGCCTATTTTTGTTACCTTGCCTTCCTCCACCTGCTTGCTTGTCTGTCCCACCCACCTATTAGATCTTGTTTTCAAACTGTAGGCTCTTTGGGGCAGAAACTATCATTTACTATACACTTGTGCAGTGCCAAGCACGATGGAGTCCCAACCTGGTCAAGTCCTCTAGGTGCTACCATAATACAAATAAATAATAATAACAAACTGTCCCTACCTCAGCCCTTTTATTCTGTTGGTGTGAATAGGCAGAGTAGTGAAATATACAGATATCACTTTCTTGGACACTTCAGAGAGCAGGATTCTTGTATATTTCAGTACCCAGTCCACAATCAGCTTTACCAGTGTTCCTTTAACCACATTTACTACACAGGTAACTATGATCCATATTGTTATGCACAGACATAATTGGGTTCTGATGACATCATGGTAACCATGTAAGAGAGGCTAAATTGGGTTGTGATTTCATCAAAACCCTGAGATGTGTGTTTATGGCCTTACTCAGTTTTCCTTTACTGTGAATATTTAAAGTTATCCCAAAATGAGTCTAACCCAGAATGTTTCCCTGTTTCTGCATGGAATATAGGAGCTAAATGGAATAATAAGGTTAGAGGATTAATGGCCCTGCACGCTTGCAATAACAGGCTCTATGGGTGTCTTGTGGGTGTATGGGGGGGTCGATGCTGAGGATGGATTCCAGCTCTTTGCCATGCCACAGTTAGGGAATCCCATTGCTGAAAATCCATCCACTATTTCACACACATTGCCCAGAGTCACAGTCCTTGGCAGCAGAATGCCATTAATGGCCCTGCACGCTTGCAATAACACAGCTCCAACAGTGGACTTGCCGACTCCCAACTGATTAGC
>ML675640.1:10856957-10984746 GCA_007922155.1 Mesoclemmys tuberculata
AATAGGAGAGGATGATCAGGAATCTGAGAATGAAAGCCTGCACAAATGACACATAAATGGGTCAGCACATTTTGTTACTGATGCATCTGTCATGTGCAAGAAATATCCATAACACAGTGTTACCCTATTCAGTTATCTAGCTGACATTCCCATAACACACATGGGGGAGGGAGTTTTGTGGTTACAATATGATAAAAAATTCCAAATGAGGCCTGCTGAAGATCCCTCCATGCCCTTGGACAGACAAGACAATGATTTATGACTTAAATGGCTGACACTATCTAGGCCTGTAATGCTGTCTCAGATATATTGGGCTGCTGATTCTATACCAGTCACTGATTGAGGGAGACATACAAAAACTGCCCTGGTGAGCTTACAAAGGGGGTAAATAATTTTTTTCCATTTGTCATTAAAAGCACAAATGCTACTGGTGTGGGGAACAACACAGATCCACTGGGAGATACACCGTGAAAGGCTGAGGGCTATGGTTGAGGCCACATGGAACTTTCTATTACAAGGGCAAGGATTAGTCTATGCAAGAAACAGCTTTCTTAGGGGGCCATCCCAGACTGTGGAACAAACTCACAGAGGAACTAAGAACTACCACAAATCTCATGACCTTCCATTCACAGTTCAAAGGGCACTTCTTTGACCTTGCCTTTTCTAATACAAACACATAAATGTATGTACTTATTTATAACGCATACAGATAGAAACATACCATAACACTACACCAGGGAAAGGACCCATACATAACAGATGTTAGTCATGTTGATTTATACACTACTGGAAAGTGCTCAGATACTGTGTAGATGAGGATGATTTATATATATAAAAGTGATACAGTTAGGTGTAGAGTGGGTTAGCTTGCAGAAACATGGAACTTCAAGAGCTGGATTCCCAATAGACTTCACAAGGGAAAACGAAAGATCATAGAAATGCAGGGCTGGAAGGGACCTTGAGAAGTCACCTCAGCCAGTCCCCTGTGCTGAGGCAGGACAAAGGAAACTTAGAACATCCCTGTCAGGTGTTTGGCCAACCTATATTTAAAAATCTCTAATTATGTGGCTTCCATGATTGCCCATGGCAGCCTATGCCAGAGCTTAACTAAGATTTTCCTAGTATCTAACCTAAACCTGTCTGGCTTTTGGAGAGCCCATCCCGCTCCCGTGTGTGGGAGAGCAAGAGGCTTTAAATGGATATACGTAGAGCAATAATGGCTGACCCCATCCAAACCCAGGTCAAGCCTCAACTGTCAATCCAAACAATTGTCTCCTCTCCTCCTGCCCTTTCCCTCCAAGCAAATACAATGGACTGAGACATTCTCACACAGGAATCTCTAAACTCCCCAGTCTTATCCCGCCCATGGAGCATGGATGTACTGGACTGGTACATTTTGTTGAGTTTCTCAAGAAAAAGGAGAAGAAGGGGCACTTAAGCTTTAGGCCTGGCTTGACATAAGCAATTGTCAAGTAAAGCCCAAACAACTTTTATTCTGAGGTAAACTGTGTCCAGGCAGGGGAAGAAACCACAAAACACTTCCTCTCAGGTAAAGGTTCATTCAGCAGGCAGTTTAATCTACCAGCACAGTTTTTTCTGAGGTAAATTTTAGCGAGGGAGTAGTTTAGCCAAAAAGCATTTTTGTTCTGAGGTAAAGTAGTTAGAGAGGAGAGCTGAAATCCATAACTAACGTATTCTGAAGTAAAGCTTAGCCAGGAGCTTGAGGAGGACGTTTTTCCCTCCAAAAATGTTGGCTGGCTGTTGGGAGCGTAAACACCAACACTCTGATTCTGAGGTAAATCGGAGTCAGGTAGTTAGCCGGAGAACCGTAACGCTTTGATATTTTTGATCAGGTCTATGTCAGGCAGCAGATCAGCTCAGGAAAAAGAAAAGCCGTTTTCTGAGGGAGTTTTTAGTGAGGGAGACAGTGGTTTAAAAAATAAACAATTTTATTCTGAGGTACATTTTCATCACTAGGAAGTTTGACTCCAGAAGCACTGTTATCCTAAAGTAAATATTACCTGAGGCAGAAAAGGTAACGCACAAATACCTGTATCAGTTTTAGAAAGCAGCTATTCTTTGAGAACCCATCCCACTCCTGTTTGTTTGGAGCAAGAAGCTTTAAGGGAGATGTGCGGGGTAATAAATGTCAAAACCACGCAAATCCGGGTCAGGCCCCAACTTCCCTTCTGAACTTCTCTGTCTCCTTTCGCTTCCAAACACCGCGGACTGAAAAGTTCTCATTCAGATTTATATTTTCAATAACACATATGTACTGCACTGATTTTTCAGACCAATACACACCCCTTTTAGAAGCCTATATTGCACATCAAAGTGTCACAGGTACTTTAAAAAAAACTATTTTAAATACTAAGGAGATTCCCCATTTAAAAATTGAATTAATGTGAACTAGAGATTGGAAATATTGAACAATACTTATGAGAATATCCCCAAGGAATATGTTGTCTTCTCAATTTTTTTTTAAATGTACAAGGTCCAGAAATGCACAGTTAAGGTCACCAAGGCCACACATAATGACGTATAAAAGCCATTTTGCTTTATCAAATTATCTTGGCCCTAACAGTATGGTTCTGTTAAAATTTACAGAAACAAATAATCATAAAGATATACAATCTTCTTAGTCTAGGAATAAAACTGTACAATCACTATACTAAAATAAAGTAAGAAAGTACATAATTGATAACTCTAGTTCCCTGGAACCATAAAAATCACCAGTAGTTTAACCTGCCACACTGTTTTGTTTTATATGCACAGATGTGGCTAAAATAATGAGATTATACAAACTCCCACAGTCTCCCATTAGATACAATGAGATTACACAGACTTCTGAAATCTTCTGCAGTGGGAACAACATTAAATACCTTTAAAATAGCTGCACAGTAACCAGATTACACACACAACCATACATGTTTAGTGAAATTCTTTTATATAAATCTCTTGAAGGGTGTAGAAGTCTTTTGAGCCACTAAATATCTCATTAAAGATTGGAAAATTTTATTGTAAATGTATTTTAAAATCATTTTGTGGGTATCAGTGTAGGTGGCATTGCTACACATAAGTATTACTTCCGGACAAGAGACTCTGGCCAAGAGTAAACTTTCTTTCTCTTTGCAAGAGCTCCCACAAAATACTGTCTCACAACCATAACAACAACTCAGCTTTCCTTCAAGAGCTAACTTTTTTGGTCATATGTTAAAGAAGTAACAGAATATGTAAAAATCATATATAATAGCGCCATCTGGTGACTCCCCAAATAATATTATATTCTCTGCATCTTCAACAGACCTTAGTTGAGGAAAGTGCATAATTTTCTGCTTTTGTGTGTTTCTTCCTTAACGGAGTGATCTAGTAAAGGACTAGGTAACAGCCTGACAAATATTTAACAGGGCTCCAAAAATATGACACAGGGCAGAAATCCAAAAATGATACTAAGCGTCTGCTCCTGCTCCTGCTCTTTTTTAAGTCAGTGACAAACAGAGTTAACTGAATAGCAAGCTAGTTTTTAAAAGTTCTTGTTGACAGTTGTATAATAACCATCCCTTCCAAAGTCTTAGATGTGGCTCTAAAATTCCTAAGAAATTTTAAAAATATGTATACACCTTTGCCTGCACATTGTGTAGAATTTCAAAGGATGTCCCTGGAGAGGATGTTATTTAAAAAACGATGACCTGGGTTTGATGTTTTTGGCGAGTCGTAGTATGTACAGTCATATTATGTACAGTGATTTTTGCTTTGACACTTTATGCAAACTTAAGTGAGAAGGGCTTGTCTTAGTGATCTGAGAACTAGACTGGAAAGCAAGGACTCCTAGATTCTCATTCTGTCTCTGCCATACTTTTGGTGGTCTGTGGCAAGTCACTTCACCTCTCTCTCTCCATTTCCTTATCTGTAAAATAGGAATAATAGCACTAACCTATCTAATATGGGTGTTGTGAGGCTTAACTGAGTAATGTATTTCAAGTGCTTTGAAAGTTATAAAGTTTTAAGTATTATTATTGTATCTTGTGCCAGTAATATCAAGCAAATTCCAGTAATAATTAATAAATCCTCCAAACCTGGCTGTGTTTCAACAACAAAATAAGGGTTATCACTGATTACATGGTGTCTTGAATGCATACCATGGTATACACTGATTGGCGCTTTAATTAACCAAAAATAATGGCAGGAAAACAGTTTGTTTTCCTAAACTTTTACTCTCCAAAAGCAATTGTGTTTTCCAAAATGATGGTATGTCCTCTGAAAAGCTTCAAAACTCCCCTCTCTTTTCAACCAGCAGCAGTGAGAAATGCTATGGCCCAACTACTGATCCTCCCAACTCCTTAACACTTTTTTTTAGATTCCAAGACAAAAATACCATTATACTTTCCACAGCAAAAGGCATAATAAATGTATATATAGATGAGAACATGCAGTATCAAACTGATCAACCGCCACAGAAATTGAAGCCACTCGGACTATTACAGCAACTTGGCAAAGCCTAGTAAAAAATGAGCTATGTGGCCTGAGGGGTTTCCCTAGAGACTGATTGCAAACACAGAGGCTGGGGCATTAATTTGATTGCAGCTGTCTGTGTGTGTGAAAGGAATGCGAAAGCAAGTAGAAAGTAAGGAAACAGGAGAGAATCAATGTGACTGTGGCCCTGGGAGGAAACCATGAGAGAGCCTTTTTTGGTCAGAGTACTTGCTGAGAAAGCACACTTGGGTTTCTGAAAGAAACACCTGATTCATATAATCAGTTTTTCCTAACAGAAACAACACAGCAAGGGTCCAAATACTGACTAACTGCTTGGGCCACGTGCAACATTAATGTGTATGGTGTCCATCGCCACTGTATCTGTGCATTAACAGAGTAAAGTAAGCAAAATATGGTCACCTCTTAATATCTACAACAGCCTCTCAGTCTCAAGGGATGCAGTTCCTACTGCTTGGTACATTTAAATATAGTATGATTAAAACACCATATTGTGTACACGGGCAGGGGACAAGGCTGTATGACCTGGTATGTCTATGGAAGTGAGACTCCCTTTGATCAGGCCCCGTCTCTCACCTTGTATCCATGAAGTGCCAATGCACTGGCACATCTGTGCTGCAGAAGATAAAACGGAATGATTAAATACCATGACCCCATGCAATAATTGCACTTCCTTTTTCTATCCATTGCTGGAAAGGAAACAATGAATCTCCAGAGTGTCCTTGGGCAGATCTCAGCTGACCTTGGCTGGGCTGGCAATGACAGACTGATCAGGTTTGACAGAGTTTGGAAGCAAGGGGCTGCCCTCAGCAAATCTTTTCCTTGTTTCTCTACAGGCTACGAGGTCCTGCGTCAGCGCGAGCAGAGATCCAGGACTGCAGGTTGCGTGCAGCGGGCGCGCACGGGCAGGGCAACCAAAGTATTACAGTCCCAGGGCTGCAGCAGGGAGACTCATCCACAAGGCGGCGGCGGCGCCACGCGCCCTGCTCCTTAGCCTATGCGGGCGGTGGGAAGCGGGAGAAGCGGAGAATGGGAGTGCGCCTGCTCAGTAGCGCTCCCGGCCCCTGGGTTCGCATGATGACGTCAGGACAGGGTGTGCACGTGGCCCTGAGAACAGTCGCGCGCTGGCGTTGCTGCTGCAGCCAGCCAGACAATTGCTCCTGCTCTGCGGCGCCTCCTGGAGGGCTGAGCGCGGCGGGGGCAGTGGCTGCCCTTGCACCATGTTAGTGCAGCTGGAGAGGTATCGGCGAGAGTGGCAAGAGCTGGAGGAGGAGTTTCAGCAGCTCCAGGTGATGGGGAGCGGCTGGGTTTTGCAAAGAGGCCAGTGCTTTGCTTTGGGACGGGGGGAGAGCTTTGGCTTTGGCTTTGTTGTATGTACCTCTGGCCCTTTGTGTCCCTGAGAGACTCTTAAAGAGAGGGCTGGGGCAGGGCCCCAGCACAGCAAATGGGCTTCTCATGCAGGACTCTCTCAAACTGGGCCACGCTGACGGAGAGGAGATTTGAAAAACCTCTAATTTAAAACCCCCCAAACCCCTTCAGAAGTAGGGGTGGAGGTTTGGTCCTTTAAAAAAATGCCCTAACATGAATGATCTTCCTTTGGCCTTCTCTTGTAAGAGGGACACGCTCTGCAGCTAGCGGCAGACCTTGCAGTTCTGATAGCTGTAGTATCAGCTGAACCTAGGCTTGCATTAGAAGAAGTCTGTGATTGGTACCAGAGGAGGGAAAGCCTTGGGCTTTGTCGGGCATGGGAGGATTTATGCTGTGTATCCACTAGCAATATCCCTCCTTTTGCTTGCTGTAACTAATAACTTTCTGGAGAAAGTGATGCTATAGAAGGTTGCATTGGATCATGGATGCAATGCTTGTCAGTGAGGAGAGAAAATACTTGCATAAGAATATTGTTTGTTTTTTCTAGAGAAAACTACAAAAAGATGATAATTCTGAGTTTTTGTTGAATGGTTTTTGACACGCTATAGGACTTACTCCTTTTGGCATATTTTCATTCTGCTTGGGATAAAATAATTAACTTACAGCAATATTTAAAAAAAAACCTGCAAACATTTCAGTGATAGATAAGCTCCTTAATTTTTTGTAGGGTCTGTTAGTCAGCCCTTCAGTTTCTTATCATATCTGTTCTCATTGGAGAGTATATTTAACTTTATTTATGGGGTGATTACTGCAGTGTTAGGAAATAATAATTTATTTTATTATGAAAAAAGAAAATACTACACAGGGATCTGTGCTTTTGAATACAAGAGCCAAATGAAAGGTCTTGTGGCATCCTTGCACTGGTTCACCTGTAATTTTCAATAGCAGTATTCTATACCTGAATTTGCTGGGGAAGAGGAATTTACATTTAAGACATATTAAAAGATGTTCACTTGATGATTACTCTTCTAGGTGCTGCTTTACACTCTGTCATATTAGGCTTGTATTTAATCTGATTAACTCCTGTTAGTGTATTTTGGTTCCTAGCACCTATTGTATGCCAGATGGATTCCAAGTGGTGCCATATGTATGCTGTCTCCACCTGTTGGAGACTCAAGTCAGTCAGGAACGCGTTCCTCCATTTCTTGCTCTTCCTCAGGGGCTAAGCAATCAGGGTCATGAACAAAATGTCCTGCATGCTTTACATCAACAGGCAGGGAGGAACAAGATCCCCCTGCTTGTGCACTGAAGTTATAAAGCTTTGGAAGTGATGCGTAGTTCACCCTATCCAGATTTTAGCAGTCTAGCTTCCAGGCATCCAGAACACCACAGCTGATGGCCTCAGCAGACAGTTCTTCTATGACTACAAATGGGAGCTGGATGCTTAGGTCCTCCCAGACATATTTCAGACACGGGGATGGCTGATTGATCTTTTCACCACCTCAGAGAACAGGAAGTGTCCTCTTTTCTGCTAAAGAGGTGGGTCTGGGTCACCACTCCCTGGGGGATGCCTGTCTTTTACAGTGGAAGAAGAATCTGTTATTTTCCCCCAACACCTCTAATTCTAAGGGTGATGACGAAGATCAGATGGGACGATACCAGAGTTATTCTCATAGTCCCTACCTGGGCAGTACAGGCTTGTGATACACTTACCTGCTTCAGCTCTGTGTCCAGTTGCTGATTAAGCTCCAGACCATTCCTGAAGTGGAACACCCATAGGGATGCACATCTTTAAGAACTACAGTTACTGCTCAGCGTGAGCAACATTTCCTACTGCATACTGTGTCTAAGACACGGCCTTTCCTATCCATCCTCACAGGTAAAACTCTCATTTAGGGTCTCATCATTATGTGTCTCCTTTGGTGTGACACCCTTTTCTCCGGCCTTGACAAATGCTGTCTTGCCTCCCTCCTATTCAGAATGCTGCTGGAAGGATAACTTCTGTAGCCTGGTCTATGACCCTCTTGTCCCTCTCTTTGCATCCCTCTGCTGGCTCTCCCTTCTCTGTCTCATGAAACAATATACTTTGCCTTTACCTTCAAGGGCCTTCATGGGCACCCCCCACCGACCTGTCATCTCTCAATTGCTATTGAGAGAATGATTTCCATCTCTGCTTGGGCCACAATGCCAGCTTCTATCACCCACTGGTTACATTTTCAAACAAGCACTTTGTGCTGTCCCTGCTTCTTGGGAGGAGTTCTCTGTAAACGGACCTCTGCCTATTATGATGATCAATACTGACTCATTGGTTCCTTGTATTTTCCTATCTGTATTGTATCATCTGTTGACTCTTGTCTTATACTCAGATTGTAAACTCTCTAGGGCAGGGGCTGATATTTTATTCTGTTTGTGCAATGTCTGGTCTGTGGTCCTAGACCATGAATGTGGCCTCCTGGTGCTTTGGTAATACAAATAATTAATAAGTCTCCTGGATCCTATTTACACCTCTGTCACTGATTTGATGGCTGACCTTGAGCAAGTAACTTAAATGTTAATTTTAAAATTCAAGTAATGATTTTTGGATGCTCAACTTCAGACATCTTAAAGGAGTCTCCCTCTCTTCCCTATCCCCGTGAAGTGCTGAGTATCCATTCTATAGCAATGAGGCTCTTTAAGGTGTCTGAAATGAGGCATCCAAAATTACTAGTGCCCTAAAAATGTGGGGCATGCATGTGCAGTAGAACAGACCTCAGTGCATCTATTTAAACAAAAAACACCTCAAAATGTGCTGCCATATTATGATGACAAGTTACACACAAACAACTTTGATTAACCGAATATATAGGGAAACCTGACTTCTGTTTGTATAAATGGCAAATCACTGAGGCCAGGATGCTGCAGAGCTTACAAACTTTGCGCAAATGCCTTTTCCTAAGAAGCTAAAGTCCTTAAATGTTCTATGCATAACACTTTCTATGTAGAAAACTCTGCTGAAGTTGAACTTCTATTATGTTAGCTAGCATAATCCAAAGGTCAAATACATTCCTAGGAGTTATGCACCCATTGAGCTGCAAATGGGCACCTTTTGTACACTTTCCCCAGATATTTGTTAATGAATTAATAACTGCTCAAAATTTGTTTTTCTTATGGACATTGATGTGGATTTTATGACAATTGTCTTGATGTTTTCAAGCAGCTGCAGAACTCTCAATCTTTTAAGCTTATGTGTTTTAATTAAGTCTTTGTAAGGAATGTTAAAGCAGAGCCACTCTGTAAGGTACTTATGAACATTTAAATTCGCTTTGGAAATCAGCTTTTTATTTTTTTGACCAGACAGCATGACAGTGTAAACAACCAAAAGAGCTGATTGCACAAGCTCAAGAGAAGCGAAATTAGTTAATATTTAAACTGCCTTCCATTAAAGAACTGATTCTTAAAAAATAATTTGAGAGGCTGTGTCCAGTTCTGGATATGATTATTTTGATTATGCCTTTGCAGCCACCACTTACAGGGGGTTTTTGAAACTGAAATCCAATGCACATAGTACAATTTGTTTTGCATTCCAATTTTGTGTGTGTGTGTTGTGAACATGTGATTGCTAATCCCTAATGAGAAGAAAAGCGAATGTTGTGTGTGGGTTTTTTTTTTTTCTGTCTGTTTTTTACCATTGTAAGTACTGCTGGATGATAATAAGAAAACTTACAAATGTATACTTGAACTCCCCCTGATCTTGACTTGGCTTGGTATCTATACCATGAAATGAATTGTGCTTTTCCAGGGTGTGTCATGTGTTGTCTTCTGCCTGTGTCGAAAACAGTTGTCTCACTGGCATGGATGCAGTCAACAGAGTTGAACATCCATTGTAACAAAGCATACTGTGTAGTGTTCTAACCAATATGTATCATGGTTTGCCATGACTGGTGATGAGCTTGGTTTTCTGACTGTTGTGGATGGGATCAACCACTTTTACTCCAGCTTAGGAGAACCTGGGAGAAAGCTATGTAGGATGCTTGTTGTCAAACTTAACTGTTCCATGTAAGTACTTACACCACACTCCTCTCCACAGCATCTCAGCACTACGCAACATGGCTACATCTGCCATGTGTTATCCCATTCTTCCCCCAGAGGGATAAGTGTTTGCGGTGGTGTTGTATTTTTGTATGTTATCAAAAGAATTCCAAAAACAAATGCTGCCACATGTATATTAGAGAAGGCAAAGTCAAAGAAATATGCTTTGCGTATGGAATGGAAGTTAGTGAGGTTTGTGGTGATTTTTCGTTCCTGTAGATGTTCACTTCACAATCTGGGACTGGCCCCTGAGAAAGCTCTGTCTTCTGCGTCATGGAGCTTAACCCTTAATGCAGCTTTTTACAATGTGCTAGAGGAGTGAAGTTTTCGCTCATGGTTTTCAGCTCAGAGGTTTAGTTGATCTTTCAGATACAATGGGCCAGGTCTTTGGGTGCCTTGGAGATCAGGACAGAGATCTTGATCCAGTATTCTATGTGAGGCAAGCTGAGGACCCGTCAGATGTGTTCACAGCAGTTAATGTTGGTAAGGAGATGCATTGCAGCTGGAGTTTTGGAAGAGCTGAAGGCTTCCAGGTATATCACATTGCTTTAATCCAGCTGAGAGGTGATGAAGGCATGAATAACTGAGGCCAGGTCGTCATTCATCAGGATTGGATGGTGTTTCCTAGCCAACTGGCGATGGTAGAAAGCCCTATTCCTGGATGCTACAATGTGAGAACTTAGCACTAGTAAGAATCCAGGAGCATTCCTTTGCTGCAAACTGTTGACCAATGGTGGGTGTATACCCTCAACCAAACGAGACTCGACCATAGCTGCAGGCTCTTTGAATATTTTCCTGTGTCAACCAGCATAACCTCTGTCTTGCTTGGATTTAGCTTCCATCAGCTGTTCTTCCTACATAAGGTGATCTCATCCAAGAACTGGGCCATCTTGGTTGTAGTGGTGTGGCCATAACGTGGTGAAGGATAGTTAGTGCTGAAGTGGCTTTAATGCGTACTTTTGTCCCAGATTAATTCAGCGAGGGCAATAAAACAAGCATAAAGAGTAAAAAAATGACCACTTTAGTCTGTAAGCTAAAATGAGGGGTGTGCATAGGTGTGAGGAACATGGAGATGCAATCACACTCAGTGGAAAAGCTGTCAAAGGCTGTTCTGATTGCAGCCATCCAAACAGTAATGGGTTCAGAGAGCGAGAACATAACAGGCTGTGATGAGGAGGCTCTTCTTTAAAGAGAGCCTGAGTGGCAGACTTTAAACTATATCTGTTAACTGGAATGTGGTGCTGGTTACTAGTCATTCAAATAGTTTAATTAGCAAAAGAGGTTTTATGTTTTAACAAGATCTGTTTCCCTCTCTTCTCCTCATCTCCCATTTTATCCTACAGAGAAATTGGGGTCCTTGATCTGTGTTTTTAACTGGCCGTTTCACAGAAACCGATTGGGATGGAATACAAAATTATGACTTCGCCGTAGGATCAAACAAGAGGAGGGGGTTTCTTATGGATGGAAAAGCTCATTATGACGGATAAATGGGCATCCTCAATAACAGCAAGGGAAATGAAGATAATAGCAGTCATCCTTCCCTTATGTAGACTTTTTTTAAAAAGTGAAATTTATAATCACTTAGTTTGCACATCTGTGTGCTATAGGTATCCTGAGAACCTTGCCTAGAATAAAACCAATTCATGGTAAATGGAGCAGTTGGCCAAATTTCAGTGACAGATACCTTCGCCATCACTTTCAGGAACTATCTCAAAATCCTGAGCCTGATATTCTTCTCCACGCCGCGTCCCAGTTACTGAGCACCCACAGCTCCTGATGAAGTTATTGGGAGCTGCAGATGCTAATCATCGGAAAATGAGGCTCCGTGGTGAAAAGAATAGCACCCCGAATTACAGGACACCTGTTCCTTGGGCAGGCAGGAGCAAACTAGAGAAGCAGCCTGGGCATCTGCTTTCCAAGAAAAACTTTGTTTTTGTTGTTGTTCTCCATAGGTTTTTCTGGCTTAAAGAGATTGCCTCTTCTGTTGGCTTATTTTCTCTGCTCTCTTGCAGGAAACTCACAAGCTCTATAAACAGAAACTTGAAGAACTCAATAACTTGCAGACTGTATGCAGCAGCTCCATACGTAAACAGAAGAGGGAATTAAAAGACTTAAAATACAGTCTCCAAAGGTAACAAGATAGTCTTGGAGCATGGGGTCTCATGAGTGACTGAAATATAGGCTATAAATATTGTTTTGCTGCATGTTAATGCTGCGTTTTCTTAAAAGCAAGCGGCCTCAGGTTAATACAGCTGTGTAAAGTGCATTTGATTTAACTCTACTTTATCTACTATTACTTTATCTGCTACTCTAGTAGATTCATAGAAGCATAGGTGAAGTGTGGCAGAGACATGCAGGATCAAATGTCCCCCCAGACTTCTGTTTGGCCTGCTGGTGGGAGGGAGAGGAACTCTGTCCTTCCCCCGCTGTGCCTGTCCTTACTAGCCAGATGGGGAGCAGAAGGGGCAGGCCCAAGCCTCCCGAACCAGGCTCTCTCCGGCAGCTGCCATGCTGCACAGAGGCAGCGACGTAGAGCAGCCGCCCTCAGTTGGCATGAGAAGTGGCTCCGTCACACTCGTGCGTGGGCTCGGTTGCCAGGGAGAGTAGCCACCGACTAGAAATTTGCTGGTGCAGTGGGAAAAGGATAGAGCACCTCCCTGGTGGGATGGGGAGAGCATGGCGGACCTAGGCTGGGCATGGGGGAGGGAGTTGCTGGGGAAGGCGTTGGTAGTAGGTTCTCTGGCTCAGCTAGGGGTAGGGGCATTGCCCATGCCCCACTCCTCCCCAGCTGAGGTGTCCATTGGCTCTTGGGAGACACTGGTGCCGTGAGTCTTCCTGGGCTATGCCCAGAACTAAATTCTCCCTGTTCCTGTGGCCGCAGTCCCCCAGGAGCCAGTGGGATTGGCTGCCCTGGCCCAGGGAGGTGGGGCTGGGAGTTCCTCCCAGAGGTGACACATAGGGCAGTCATGTGTCTCACCCCTTTACGTTGTGCCCCCCCAGTCTGAGGAGGCACGAGTTGTCTATGAATAGACATGACAAAGATCACTAGATGATCTAGTTGGATCCCTCAGGAGCCAATACAGAATTGCTCCCTACAGTATTTTTTTGTTGTAGGAATATTTGTATACTGTAGGACTGCATTGCCTTCAGCCTGTTACCTGCAGTTTTATTAGTAAGATAAAACCTCAGCTCCTTCTAACTATGGTAAAAGTCACATGAATTTTCTGGTTGCCATGCAGTTGCAGCTGAAGGTAGATTTTAATCTTCAGTGGTTTTCTTTCAATATTGTGCTTGGATACTCCACTCCCATCAATAACAGGAGTTGTATGCTTAATTCCATGGACATTGGCCTAAAAATACTGCCTATAGTATCTCTCCAAGTTCCAGGTTACTTTCAACTTTCACATTAATTGTAGTATTACCTGTTTGCCCCTAAATCAAATCTCACAGCCTAGGAATATTTTCAGCCTCAAAACTTGAAACAGCAAAACTATGTTCTTGGTAAAAATTACAAAACCACTATGAAGATTTAACTTTTAGAGATAAATATATGGGGCATCTCTTCTAGCTTCTTGGAGACTTTAATATACTTCTAAAACGGGAATAGTTTAAAATTGTTTTGTTTGAGATTTAAAGATTACCTTATAACATTTGTATTGGTTAACAGTTGCTTCCCAGTTCATCTTTCTATGTTTACTGGCAGTGTTAGATCATATGGAAAGAGTTTAACTGCCTGACTAAGCTACATTTTTATAGAGGAGATGAGGAATTGCTGGTGTTATACTGCATGGACTTTTGAGTGATCAGCTACTAATATTTCCTGACCTGATCTAATTTATTGTCCCATTTCCCAGTGCTCAAATGGTAAATGTTGGAGGAGGAACTTCCCTTTCCTTCTGTTCTACCAGTACAAATGAAGCTGCATTTTCACCTTTGTTTTGAGCTCTGGCTGGCTGTTCCCTATCTGTTCACATGTTGGCAGTTGCACCTGGAATAACCTCTTAGCAGAGCTGGGCAGTAACTTGAAAAATCCTCAGAAGTGTCATCTTGCTATGTAGTTTGGAGACAAAGTGGGTGTCTACCCCTGTCCAAATTTTCTCCCCTTTGGTACAAAGTGGTGAGATCCCTATGACAGTCTATTTAAAAGTTGTTTTTTAAAATGTCTGTCACTGCAGTATTTCAGCACTTATAATCTCTTCCTTCCATCCTTGTGCTTCATCTATAGTTTGCTGCTCAACACACAAAGTTCTTATGCTCCCATGCGACTAAGGTTAGGGTCACAATGCAAAGCCCTGCTATTGCTCTAATATTGTCTGTATTCAGCAATTCTTAAACTGGCACCACCTGCTGTCCCCAGAACTGCTGATTTCAGTAGAGGAGACACAGAAGGAAGAACCGATCAGAAGGTCCTTTCCGCCTGCTTTCTCCATCTAACTTGCCATTAATTGTGTAGGGACCAAATCGACCTCTTGGATTTAAATTAGTTTGACATCCTTTCACTTGGGGCTCTGTAGGATGCATGAGGTCACTTTGAAAGGCTGTGCAGTGTAGCTTTTTTTGGGAGTTGTTTTCAGATTGCCTTTTCTGAAGTTTATCGTCTGGATAGGGATTTTTTCAATGTAAAGGCACACTCGTGTCAGTTTAGAATTTGTGAAAGCAAGCTTTTATAAAACATCTGTAGGATTGTTTTTAAATTTTTTTAAAAAGATAATGAAGTGTTCTTTTTGAAAAGGGAGTAATAACATTACAAAATGATAAACTGATTAGAAACTTTCACTTTTGGTTATAGTCACTGACTTAGTCTCTTTCTTTACTTTCACATTATGTTCAGCTTGAGCAATAGAAACTGTAAACAGAGACAAGTAAACTGGAGTTGTTAAACCTGAACATTATCTTAAAGGTGATTAAGTTCTTGCTGATAGAAGTACTGATAGGGAAATTTTTTATTTTAGTGCAAAGTTTAAGCTGGTTTTATCTCCTTTAGAATATGTTTTTGTGTAAGTGATCTGTATTTTCACCATCCTCACAGGTACAAACACACATCTAGTCCTGGAGAATCTGATCTCATACAGCAAATTAACACCCAGATCAAAGAGAGGCAAAATGTTTTCTTTGACATGGAAGCCTATTTACCAAAGAGAAATGGGTATGTATTTACTAAAAATTAATCTTCTTTATATAAAATTGATCTAAATACTAATAACAATGCGTCTTTTCTAAAAGAATTTAACAGGTATATCTGCGAAGAATGAGAGCAAAGTATAGGGTAAATGAAACAGTAATAGGGTAGATAGCGCAATGGACTACTTGATATATAATCACATGCCTGCTTGAAGGAGGGTTGAAGTGGAGAGGGAAAGGTAGATCAGAAGTAAATTTCACTTCTGAAAGAAACTGTATGGGCTCTGAGGCTTGGCTAACCTGGAAATTTATCATTCAGAATATTCATGTAAACACTCGTGTATTGCAGTATAATTGTATCAGCTTGTGCTCTTTGGTACCAGGAGAGCTCTCATCTGTGGTACTGTTGTCTTAACAGTACTGGGGTCCCATTCATAGCTACATCTGCAACAGCAGTCCATCTTGATATTAATCCAATTTCCCTGCCCCTGATTTGACTATTGATTCATAATTTCTCCTGATCCCTAACACTACAGACAGTAAAGAGGTCCCCACCAGAAACTTTGTATTTGTCTTATTCATTAAAATGGTGATTGGTTTGTTTTTTAAAGTTGTCTATTAATATTGAAGATCAATCTGAAGAGAGCACTAATGTTATTCCTAGAGCACCATCTGCTTTTTAAATTAATTTCTGTAGTTTTATCTCTTCCTATAATTAAAAACCTAGATGAAAATATACAATATTGCTTACTGGGATAGGATCAGCTCTCTGAATCTAGCCTGCAGTAGCAGGGGTCCTTTTGTATTAAATTAAAATGGACTGATCCGTCTATGGATGTTTTGTCTTTCAGTCTGTACTTAAATCTGGTGCTGGGAAATGTGAATGTAACTCTTCTGAGTAACCAGGCAAAGTAAGTGGTTTTTTGTTTTTTTTTTACAGTTCTTCCCAGTTAGTAGAAAACAGAAGTACGACATAGATGAATTTTTTTCTCCCTAGCACTAGCTGGGTATTGGCCCTGCAAGATCAATCCATAAAGCTATGTGCTATTTGTTCAAAATACTGGGCCAGATTCATCCACAGTGTAATTCCACTGAATTTAATCTGACTATTTGTTTTTACACCAAAACATTATTTGGGGGCCACACACATGGACTTAATAGTGGAATGGAGCATAAATTGTGATTTTATTTTATTTATTTTTATTTTTTTACTGTAAAAATGGCAGAGCGATTCCAGGCATATTGGGTCTCAATGGTTTCCAGAGACAATTTGATCCATTTACAAATAAAAAAAGAAAAATAATATAATCATGCATAATAAAGAATCTGCAGACGAGACTGTGATCATCAGTTAAACATCTGTAACTCCATTTTCTTCAAGGTATTCTCTGTGAAGTGCTATTTTGCGACCATGTTAAGGACAGGTGTTACTGAGGACAGAATCTGGCCTTAGAATTGGAAGTATAGTCAGTTTTGAGTAGAAATGTGATGTGTTGGCAATTGGGGTGTCTAAGCTCTGTTTCTGGCTTCATCACAACCAGTTTAACCTTGCTCTGCCTTGGTTAAAATTAAAAACCTGTAAAATTAATACACCTTGAATCATTATTAGACTGTATCTCAGTGATACCGTCAGCAGCCCATGAAGACTGAACAATGGACTCTCTCAAAGGTTCATTCTAGCTCCAGCACTTTTCAACATATATACCAGCGATATTCCACCACTGCAAGTTCATGTACGCAGATGACATTGTGCTGGCTAGGCTTCCTCATTTGAAACCTCAGTAAAGGTTTTAGGACAGGACTTAAAAGCACTAGAAACCTATTTTAAGGCCTGTTGGTTAAAGCCAAATGCCTTGAAACCAGTGGTCTCAACTTTCCGTTTGAATAATACCCAGGCCAAGAAGACATTAAACATCAATGTCTGTGGATCACTGTTGATGCCCAATGATAATCCTGGACCACACACTCAGCTTCTGTCGCCACGTTGAACAACCCAAAAGGAAAATGAAGGCCAGGTCAACATCCTGTGGAAGCTTGCAGGAACATGATGGGGAAGCGGTGCTCCATGCCGTTGCTTTCACTGTTCCGCTATTGCCATACAAAAGAAGTATTAGTCTAAAAATATTATCTCACATGATGCTGAGAATGAATTATTTCATATTAATGAAGAGCTTTGTTAGAGTGAAGCCTCTCTCTATGGTGCCATATAAGTACAAAGGTCTTACTTGTAGTTTCTTGAGAGAGGGGAGAAGGATAGGATGGAACAGTGAGAGCTACATTCTGGTTTGGGATTTATTGGGGGGGGCGGAGATGGGGGGAAATGGACAGATAAGGAAAGAATGTTCTTCCTGATTACTGTACTTTAAAACTTGTTTTTGTCCCCCTACCTTCATGTGACAATTGATAAGAAAAGCACCCAAGAAAAATTTGTCTGAATATTAGTCTTTGGACAGATAGGATGTTAAGTGTACTACATGTATGCAGAATGAGAACTCTACTTGTAGAATGCAAATCAGTTTTGAAATCACAAATAGGTAGATATTTTACTTGTTTTTAATGGTAGAAATATTAATGATTATTTTGTCATCCCAGGTTTGCCTACAAAGATGAATATGAAAAGTTCAAGCTTTATTTGACAATAATCTTGTTACTTGGTGCTGTATCCTGCAGGTTTATTCTTCATTACAGGTAAGGCAGTACTTTTATTTCTGATTAAACTTTTTAAATAAAAATATAGTGGATTCTAACTAAACATTCAACACTAACTTCTCTGCATGTCAGTATTGGAAGTTAATAAACAAAACTTAATTCTGTTGTGATTAGTGCAGAAATCAGAGTTAAGAGGCACGGTCAAGATAAATCATGGTGCTGATCCTGAAAACACTTAGACTTGTGAGTAGTCCCATTTACTTCAATGGAGCTATTTATATGCGTAAAGTTATTCATATGTGGACGTATTTGGAGGATCAGTCACCATAGCTTTTAAAACCAATTTCCTTTCTGTTGTTACTAGTAGCACCATAGATTATTGCAACTTGAAAGAATTTTAAAATTTTCCTATTTTATCATTTATATATGTTACGTTGTATATTTAGCTCGGCTCGGGCAATGGTAGACTAATTGGTTTTGCTTGCTGATGCTGGGGTAGTATTGTAATTTTGGGACTGGCAACACTGGAGGGGAATGTGCAAATCAAAGCAAATGCTGTCCTCTCTCTGAAATGTAAATTTAAAAAAAAAAAAATGAAAATGTCTCTGGTATTGTACAACTTCTTGTATTTAATTTTTAACAAAGTTTTTGAGCTTGGTCCTTCTATTTTCTCTTTTAAATCTGCCATGAATACCGGGTACATCATCATCTCTTAAGGATGTAATTCCCTGGAATGCATAAACCCTGTCAGGCTCTTTTTGACGTTAGGTCCAGGATGTCAAAATAGAGGCATTTTCAGTCTTGAAAACAGAGTACAGTGCTCTACTGTGTTATTAGTTGATTGGATTTATATAGATCTAATAGTATCTTTTCATTGAATTAGCCTGAAAAAACCTGTGTAAATCGGATCATCTGCTCCTTCTATGGAGCACACTGTCCTTCAAATGGAATTAATATCATCTTTACACCCCCGCTTATCAGCCTGGGATCCCAAGTCTTTTATCACATGGCACTTTCCCAGTCTCCTAGAGTAATGGAATTTGATTTTTTTTCTTCAAATTTGCATAGCTGATGGAGAAAAGACACAATATAGGGTTTTTTCAGCAGGTCTAGTCATTTGTAACATTGTGCATGTACCCAAGGGTTGCTGGATGAGGGCCTTAATGTTTGGTTTCACATGAACTATTTTTCACTTACACTGTTCTTGGGGTAGGGAGGAGAATAATCTTGAAATGGATATTTATTATTTTAACAAGTTTTCTTTCCTCTTTTTTAATAGGGTGACAGATGAAGTGTTTAACTTCTTATTGGTGTGGTATTACTGCACATTGACAATAAGGGAAAGCATTCTCATCACCAATGGATCAAGGTATCATATGATATTCCAAAGTAATTCAAAATGCAGGATTCACTTAAAACAAAAAGGCAAAGGGAGTTTGCTCTTGCTGTCCCAGTGAGTTTGGGATAAAAATACTACTGAACAATCTCTTTTTCTTTGATCCTTTTGAGCATCCATTTCCAAACACACAAGTTCACTTGGGGGTGAGAAAAACAAAGGCAAGTTATGAAGGGAATGTGTTCTGATCACTTACACCAAAGTGCTGAATGTGTTTTTATTAATAAGTTAGTCATTTTCTTTATAGTAATTGAATTGGAAGGATTTCCATCAAATGCGAAAGATTTAAAAATCCCCTCCTTATCTCCCCTGGAAATATAGCAATTAAAAAACAAACAAAAAAACCCAACTTTGAGACATGGAACAACATTCTGCAAGATGACGGTCTGATTTTTGTTGTTTAAGCCTTCTGTATATTTCACAAAACATCTGTAATAAACCAGTGCAAATGGTGAGATGTGCTGCACTGTGTACACATTTGGCAGTGGTTACAGAGAGTGCCATTTTAGGACCTCTCCCAATATCCTAGCAGCCACCCAACACTCATTCCTCAAGTGGCTGGCTAGAACGATCAGTAATTGGGCCTGGTTCTTTTATATTGGTGTCATTTAGCTCATGTCATTATTTCTTATTTACACTGGTGTAACTGAGACCTAGATCAGGTCCATTGTTGCTTGTGAAGCCAAATCTGATGGCTCCCTGCTGAGTTGCTACTCATCTATTGTAAATTGGCCCTCACTAGGGAAAGGGAAAACAGCAATAATGAAACACACAATCCTGATGATGAATCTCTCACACACACTCTGAGCAAGCTGCTGCTGCAACTTCTTGATGTTGTATTAATTAGTTCTCTCTCTCTCTCTGTCTCTCTCTCTCTCTCTAATTTGGCTTGTTTGCCACACTTTGAATAAGCAAAACCACTTTACTTCAACTTCACTTATGCATCCTGGTCCAATAAACAGCGCCCTGGGGAACCAAATGGCTTATAAACTCCCTCTTAATTGAACTTAATACATGAGTAAACCAACTAAAAGGGTGGTGGTGGTGGTAGACTTGTGTTGAAAGCATAGTATGTATATAATTAAGCAGTAATGAATGAGGTGCAGAATGTTTTCTAGGATTTAATGACCAACTAGGAGGAGATTTTGGCCATTTATCTCAATCAGTCACTTATCCAAAGCCTTGTACTAAAGTTACTTCTCCTGTTACATATTAAAAATGAAGAGGCAGGGAACCTCCATATGTCTGTGTGGAAAACATTTTTAGGGAACTCATGCCTAATTAATAAGAGTGCTTTCAGTATTCAGAGATGATTCATCCAAGTTCATCTGTATTACAGGTGAAGCTACAACTCTGTGAAGATTAATTAGTACAAGATTGTAGCAGCCATTATTTATAAGAACTATCTTACTGGCATAAAATTAACAATTGTAGCCACATAACTTTTTTTTTTTTTTTTAAACCCCTCTCATGTAAGCTAGATATTTTTTTTCTAGTTTCATTTCAGGAAAGCAATTGTCTCTAGACCATTAATGGTGTCAAATGACTTGTGGTTTACATAAAGGGGTTTAACTCTTAAAACTGAGTTGCACATGGCAGGGGAGGGAAGGAATAGGGTGTGCCCTTTTTTGGTTTCTAATAGAGAATTTCACAAATGTTTTTGGTGGTACTTGCATTTCTGCTTGTGTTTTGTCTTAGAAATATCAGGAATGTCAATGTTGGTGTTTCCTGGTTGCATGGGGAATCAATGGAGATATCAGATATGGATTGTGACTTTTACCTGCCTTTAACTGAAACAAAGATGTTAAATCTTTATGACAGATCTTTCCTCCCAAGACTGTTTGGCTGTTTAACTCAGAATTTTAAACATTCTGAATAAATATTGTTTAACTTCTTTGAGTTAGGTTTCACTTGGGTAGCATCTCAGATGGCATCCGACCAGTTCCCCAGCTGTCTATAAAGTCTTCTAGGAAAAACAGGGCAGACGTGACCTGGATTTCTACTGTTTAACTAATAATAACAAATCCACAAACCATTTCAGGTTTTTTATACACCATAAAGAAGCAAACAAAGATACAACCATATTGTTTTGTGGGTTTTTTCCCCCCCTTTGCAGGCCATGTTAAAACACCAGTTAAATATCTAGGAATTAACATCGGGAGGACTGGTCAGGTTGAGGAAGCCGCCATTGGTTGCTGTGCTAGGGAGGAGGGAGAGTTTCGGAGCCATGGGAAGTCTGTTCATGTTGAGAATCTTGGCAGGAGCGAGACTTGACCACCCCGTCTTTATTTTGGTTTATGGTTCTGACTTGACTCACCTTTGCTGCTGGTACTTCCAACTCCTCTTTGGGCAGAGAAGCAGCAGTGGGAGGTTGCTTGCTTGAAAGGTTGCATCATGGTGGGAGAACTGGCACCCAGCAGCAGCAGGGAGGAGTGGGCGGAGTTTTCTGACGTTTTGTTGGAATCTAGTTGAGGATTGAATCTGTGGAGGTAGGAGGGGTGTAGCATTTGGCTGGGGGTGAGAGGAGCTGCTGTTGGGGTTAGGAAGAAGAGTTTACTTGTAATAGGTTAGTCCAGATAATAGCTATTCTAGTTTGCCAGTACAGCTGTCAGCAAATACCATGCTTATGTTCTTTAGACTGCATTTGTAAATTCTGAAAATCTGCAAGGAAAATCATCTTATATTGTTTTGATAAATTAACCTTAATAAACTAGTCAGACTGCAACCACCTGGTCCCATGCCCCACAGTACAGTCAGTCAGGGGTGAGTGGGGCCAATCACTTGAATCTTGTGTTTCCAAGCCAACTCGGTCTATACAGAATCTAGTCACTGTTTCTAGCCTTGGGGCTGCAGAGGTCACTCCTGGGCTCAGAACTCTTGTTTGACACCCTTCCTTGATATATGGAGTGTTGGTGCCTTAGGTGCTGTAACCAATGTCTGAGGCCCCCACATACAGGCCCCTGCATAGAAAAACTGTTGTTCCATGGGGGGGCGTGGCGTGGCGTGGCGAGTGTTTGAGAGAATCAAAACCGCTAGCTCCAGATTGCTGTCTTGATGTAATGCTTTAGTGAGGCATCAAACACCATTTCTGGGCTGGACAGCTGTCTGAATGCACTACAGTGTGTCATCTTTGCGCATGTCCAGGCTTGTTTTCACTCATCACACAGCATAATAGCATTCATAATTTGGGTCAGATATCTCGCTTCTGTGGCTTCTATACTGTAAAATTCCAAGAGACAGAACCCATGTTTTAAGGGAGCTGAGGGCATGAAAAACTTCCTCTAAAGCACCAGCCCCTAGAATATATAAACAAGCCATATCCACGATCACAGCTTGCACGTCACTCTAGTACCCACTATTGTGAGTGTAATGCTTTGAAGAGGGGTGTGTTGTTGATTGTTGTGGATTGAATAATGCCCACTGTCATCCCTCAGTCTCCGGCAGCATGAGGGATTTACAAACTAGTACAAAATTCAGGTTAATACTTTGCAATTCCACATCGCCATCTGTTCAAGGAACTCGGAGTCTTAGGCCTGGTCTGCGCTAAAATTCGATCGTCCTACCTCTGTTGCTCAGGGGTGTGAAAAATCCCCACCCTTGAGTGATGTAGTTAAGCCAACGCCCCAGTGTCAAGGGAAGAATTCACCCCGCAACCGCGCTTGTTTTATACTCGTTGATTTTTATCCTATCTCAAGAAATGACTACTTTTGACCAGGCCAAACTATTTTAGTATGTTCTGCTCAGACTGATAACTTTTTTAAGTTCATGCCAGCCACTTTCCATCTCAGTGTTGAAAGACTGCCTTTAAATTTAGCGTGCATGTTTGTGACTTTCCTCCCACATTCCTTCTCAATTGCCTTGTTATTCCTTTTCAGGATTAAGGGCTGGTGGGTGTCTCATCATTATGTCTCCACGTTTCTATCTGGAGTGATGTTAACATGGTAAGTTTTCTTTTTACTCTGCTGACAGATTTTCATTATTAACTTTTTAAACCCTCCTGTGAGACCTCTTAAGTGACTGGTGTAAATGTGTCTGCACAGGCACCTGGTGGAACTTTGTACTTTATATGTTTTCTCTGGTGTGACATTTGGAATGGTAAATATAGCACGATTGGAGAGTTTAGTTGCAGCTCTATTAAAAGAAAATCTCAGTAGCTGGAAGGGAAGTAACAAAATACCTGAGTCTCTATATAAAAAGCTAAGAAATTTGTATTAAAGAATGTCTGCTGTGGAGACAATAAATTACATTCATTATATTTGATAAATATTTGGAGGGGGTTTAGATCTACTCTCATTTTGCTGAACCCGGTTTGTCACATCCAAACTGGTGGTTTTGTTTTGAGTTTAATTTTTATCTCCTAGTTATGATTGTGCAAACCATTTGAACTTCGTTTTGTGCAATTTAACAAAACCAAACCTTGATGAAAATTATAAGCGAGACCATCTTTTTTCTATATATTTTTTATTTCATATGTACGTCCTGCAGTCACCATTTAACTTCATTAAAACCTCAGGAACAGAAATAGTTTTTACACACACCCACCCACCAATGAACACCCTTTATTTTGATTTTTAAATTTTTTTTTTTGCAAATGCTGCTGAATAATTTGATCATTGGCTATAGAAAACTGCCATTTAATTAATCAACTGCTTGTCATTCACTGATGGGATCAGAGTTGACTGAACTATGGGGAAGGAACTTTATCATGTTTTATGTTTGTTATTAAACTGAAAGTGTGAATCTTTTTTCTTTTTTTTCCCCCCTCTGTATTAGGCCAGATGGACTTATGTATCAAATGTTTCGCAATCAATTTTTAGAATTTTCAATTTTTCAGAGTGAGTATATCTTACCTTGCCAATTCTTGTCTGAAATATGGAACCCTCTACACTTCTGCTTCTTAATGATCTTCTAGGAACCTTAGTTTTTAGTATTAAACTAAGGGCTTGTCTACAGTTGAAACACTTCAAGGGCACTGTAGTACACTACTTGCGCCACCATGAGGCAATATCTAGGTGATGGGAGAATTCTTCTACTGACCTTAGTGCTGTCTGAACCAGGGGTTAGGTCAGCTTAATTGTGTCGTTCAGGGGTGTGTGGATTTTTCACATCTCTGAGAGATGTAGCTGGGTCGACCTAACTTTTTCTGTGGACCAGGTTTCAGCTGATGGCCATGAATTAACTCTTCTTAGTGTTTGTGCTAGAGCAGCGGCTCCCAACCTTTCCAGACTGCTGTATCCCTTTCAAGAGTCTGATTTGTCTTGCGTACCCCAAGTTTCACCTAACTTAGAAACTACTTGCTTACAAAATCAGACATAAAAATACACAAGTGTCACAGCACACTATTACTGGAAAATTGCTTAGTTTCTCATTTTTACCATATAATTATAAAATAAATCAATTGGAATATAAATATTGTCCTTACGTTTCGGTGTGCAGTCTGTAGAGAAGCATAAACAAGTCAATGTCTGTATGAAATTTTAGTTTGTATTGACTTTGTTAGTGCTTTTTATGTAGCCTATTGTAAAACTAAGCAAATGTATAGATGCATTAATGTACCCCCGGAACACCTCAGCGTATTCCCAGGGGTACGCTTCCTCTGGTTGAGAGCCACTGTGCTAAAGTAGCCAGTGCAACGTGATTTTATTTTCCAGTTCCAACTAAAATGAATAATTCTTTTGTTTTCCAGGCTGTGTACAGTTCCTACAATATTATTATCAAAGTGGCTGCCTTTACAGACTCTGTGCATTAGGGGAAAGAAACCACTTGGATCTTACAGTAGGTGAGATTTCTTTTTTCTTTTCTTTTTTTTTTCTTTTGTAACCCCTAATTTTGTAACATTTAGCTTTACAAAAAACATTTAAGTTGCATTCAGCAGCTCATTGACTTAAAGCTTGGAATGTGATTTCTCAGAGAACCTATTTTTACTTCCATAGAGTAGCTCAAAGCCTTCACAGCATCATTCCACTATCCTGCCCTGCTTATTTTGAGTATGTAAGGGTTAGCAACAAGAGACTGAAACTAAATGATTTATAACCCTTACGTTGTACAAATAGGATAGTGTTAAACTGATCTATTGAAGGCTTTGTAATCTTAAATGTAAAAATTATATCTTGGTTATTTGTCTTTGTATATATAGCCATAGGCATCCAGTGTGCTTTACACAAAAGGCACAGCTCCTTGTCCTGAACATCTTATCTGAAGAAGACTCAGGAGAGTGGTGGAAGGGAAAAGGATTACACCAAAGATTGTGTGATGTCCTCCTTTCTTCCCATCCACTCTCCAAAGTTTTTTCTAGGCCTCTTAAAAAAATTATTTAAAAAATTTGTTCTACCTTCCAGTTTGGGCATGAGGGAGGAGTGAATAGGGAAAACTTGATGGTCACTGGTGGTGTTGAGTTGTGATTTGGAGGAGGATATTGAGTCTGTTTTGCGTATTGGATTAGAAAGTTGTTCCAAATGTAGCTGTTGATGTGAGGTAAGGCATGGATATTGTTTGTAAGCTAAGCCCAAATGTTAACATCTTGTTAGTATCTTGATTTTTCTGTCTGGGGTTATGTTGGTCTGTAGGTACTAATTTATTTGCATCTCCTAATGTTATATGTTCTGGTCTTACAGAAGGATTTCAGTCTTGGATGTGGCGAGGGTTGACATTCCTTCTTCCTTTCCTGTTCTTTGGGCATGTAAGTTGGAGAGTCTGGCTCCTATCTATTTCAGTGATTTGATTTATTTGTACACAGACCAGAGATTGTCAGAGTTGTTAGTGCTGTAATTGTAGCAAAACACTATGTTGTTTCTTGGATCACACGGTACATATGGTGATTGTGTCGGGCCTGGGAATTGAGTATCCCTTTTAGAAAGAGGTTATGAAATGATTGAAAGTAGGAAGACTAGTTGAACACAGATTATTCCAGAAACCCGTAGTTACTAGATTTTGCTCTCTTTTAATGGAGATACATCTGGGGTTTTTTTGTATGAGATCATACAAGATATCAAAAGATCAGAGATCAAAAAAAGAAGTCCTTTAACTTTTGTAACTAGAGGAGTTTGTCACTGAAGTTCTTCTGTCTGGTTACCTGAAAACACTTCTTCTGAAAACCTCTAGTGATTGCCTATATCCCTTACGCTGTGTAGGTGTGTGCACGTCTCATGCAACAGTGTCAGAGGGTTTTCCTTAGTGGTACCCGTAGGGCTGGCCCCACGTGCACTGGCTCCCTTTTGCCCTGAGCCAAGGGTATAAATGGCAAATCCATTCTGCTTTCCTTCTGTGGTTGGTCGTCACAGCATTCCTGGGCCTTATAGTCTCATTCCCCTGTGAACAGTTACTTAATTAGTTTTTTTTCATTTAGTGGCACTCATTGTTTTTATTCTTTGGACAGCCACTGTCAAGGTAAGGCTATCTCCCTCCCTTGCCTGCCCAAGAGAGAGAGAATTATTTATGAGGGGGAGATTACATCTTCATATTGCCAACCATCAGGCCCTCTTGGCCTGGGATAACTACTCAGATTGGAAGACAGTGTCTCGGTTTGTGAACAAATTGACTGAAACCGTAGGGAACAGTTCCAGTCCCTCTTGGTGGAAGGTCATCTGGTTTCTCCATCGGCTCTGCACTTTTTCTTGGATGTAGCAGACTGAGCAGGAGTCATGGTGGCAGCAGTAACTATGCACTGTTCCTCATGGTTGCAGTTGTTGGGCATTCCTGCAGAAACACAGCAGACAGTTCAAGATCTTCTTTTTGAGGGCTGTGCTTTAATTTCCTCCAAGACTAACAAGGCTTTGGACACATTAAAGGAC
This sequence comes from Mesoclemmys tuberculata, assembly GCA_007922155.1. NCBI lineage: Eukaryota > Metazoa > Chordata > Testudines > Chelidae > Mesoclemmys > Mesoclemmys tuberculata. The sequence goes on from ML675640.1 coordinate 10,883,841, forward strand.
TCAAGCAGCCTTAAATCGTAGGGCTATACACGCAAGCCACAAAGAGGATGAAATATCCTCTTCATTTCCAGCTGAGACAGCAATTCTGCCCTTATAGACAGATTGACCATTCTAGTCACAAACCAAGGTCACAAAGGAGAAGGCTTCCATAAGAACTGCCATACTGGGTCAGACCAGTGTTCCATCTAGTCCCGGTATCCTGTCTTCCGACAGTATCCAATGCGAGGTGCTTCAAGGGGAATGAACAGAACAGGCGATCATCAAGTGATCCATCTTCTATCGCCTTAGTCATTTCATCCAGGCAGCCAGAAGTGAAACAACCTGTTTAATTTCTCTGTCAAGGACAGTATACCTACCAGCTTGGATCTCACTTGCTCTTTCCCTCCCTTTGGAAATAGGTTATCCCATTTCCTAACTGTGTGGCAGACTATCAACTTAGCTAAGTGAGTGCTAAGCACAGTTGAATCAGGATATACCCTACAGTTTCTTTCTGTCCTCTTCCCGGTGTCTTTTCAGTGACCTGTCTCATGAGTCTATGCTAAAACAAGAAGTGGAGATTGTGTTCTTTGGGGTCCGAAGAGGAAATGCCTCTTCAACATCACTCCGCGTTGTGACTGGACCTTTATCTATCTACCCCATGTATTGCATATTTGTCCTGTACTGTCAGTGTTTAACTGAAGCACCAGTCCTCCATCCTTTCTTCACTTGAGTAACCTCTGAAATCTCATAAAGAATGCAGAATCAGGCCCTTAAACTCTAAACTGTCTGGGACAGGATCATATCTCCCTTTGTATCACACAGTACACACTATGTGCCATGGATACATACATAATAATATGTGATACTGGGTGCAGTATAAAATTTTAAATAAGGGACAAAAAATGTAGAAGTACTCTTCCCTCTTGCAGACAAAACTACAATCAGAAAATCTACCCAGGAGGAATTGATCGTTCCTGATTTGTTTTAAAAGGGAGCCTGGATGTTGTTCTGCTCCTTTAATTCATTCAAGATTAATTCGTACAACAAACTTAAATTCTTCAAAATGTTTAATTCTTTTGAGAGCTTACATCTTACTGATTTGTGATCAACTCTCTCACCCCTGGGGAATGCATCATACAATAGAGTGCACAGGTGTATATAAAGACTGAGTTTCATTAATGTGTTGACTTATTGAAGAACCAAACTTAAATAAAAAAAATCTAGGTAATGTTTTACATAATCATTCATGGTCAGCAACTGCTATCTTATCTGTATCTCATGCATAGTTTTGGCTTCCAAATTTCAGTAGAATTTTTTCTGTCTTGCTAAAGGGCACACGAGCAAGTCAAGAAGCTTTTTCTGCTGTGCTAATTTCTAATTTACACCAGCTTAGTTTGCTAATCTTGAAAAATTTATTTTTATTAATTTTTTTAATGAAATGGTCTCTCTCTCCTCTTAGTTTTGGCAGCTCTATAATGCAATCACACTTTTTGGACTGTCTAGGCATAAGGATTGCAAAGAATGGCAGGTAGGTAACATCAGAGTTCTTGTTTATTGTAAATAGAGTTAGCATATTGATTCAAATGCCTTAGTCTGAAAATGGATCCAGGATTTTTCAGAATATCTTCTTTCATATCAGTTGAATACAATACCTAACAGAAGGTAGGCATAAAGTATATGGCAGCATCCACTTCATTACCATATCTTTGGGGTTTCTGACACTTTTCTACTTAGTCTTCCTCATTGCCAACAACATGGATGTGTTTTTTGTAGAATTCAGTTGTTTATACTGATCTGATATAGGGTGGTGTGAATCACTTGGTAAACTGGGCTCAAGCAAACAATGTGTTTTAATATGGCTAAATATAAATTATACATCTAGGAACAAGAATATAAGCCATACTTACATGATGAAGTACTCTATCCTAGGAAACAGTGACTCTGAAAGATGTGCGAATCGTAGTGGATAATCAGCTGAATATGAGCTCCCAGTGTGACTCTGTGGTCAAAACAGCTAATGTAATCCTGAGAATATAAACGGGAATCTCAAGTAGGTGTAGAGAGGTTATTTTACTTCTATTTGGCACTGGTGTGACCACTGCTGGATTGCTGACTAGTTCTGGTGCACACAATTCAAGAAGGACATTGATAAATTGGACAGGGTTCATAGAAGAGCCATGAGAATGATTAAAGGATTAGAAAATATGCCTTCTAGTGATAGACTTCAGGAGCTCCATCTATTTAATATAAAAAATAGGAGGTTTAGGAGGGTGACTTGATTACAATCTATAAGTACTTGCATGGGAAACAGATATTTGATAATGGGCTTTTCAGTCTATCAGGGAAAAGTCTAACATGATCCAGTGACTGGAAGTTCAAGCTAGACAAATTCAGACAGGCAATAAGACATAAATTTTTAACAGTGAGGGTAATTATAATGGTTGGAACAATTTGCCAAGAATCATGGTGGATTCTCCATCACTAGCAATCTCTAAATCAATACTGGATGTTTTCCCAAAAGAGCTACTCTTGTTCAAAAGGAATAACATTTGGGGAGTTCTTTGGCCCGTGTTATGTAGGAGGTCAGACTACATGATCACAGTGATGCCTTCTAGCCTTAGAATTTAGGAATCTGAATGAAATTTCGAAGAGTGATGGATGAGACTCCCTTGCAGATCCAGTAGGGCAGGGAATTTCCTGGTGGTGGTGGGTTTTTTTTGTTTTGTTTTTTTTAATTCAGCAGGCTCCAGGCCCTAGCTCTATCACAAAATTGAGCATTCAGCTTTGTTTCCTGGTACAAAAGAGGAAACGCACTCCCCAGTGCCACTTGATATCTTCCCACTCTGCATGTAATTCTCCTCATCTGAATGGGCATTCCTACACATGCTTTGGCTTGGCACCAAATATAGCCCTGCCATGTGCATAAATAACCCCACTGACTTCAGAGCAGTTGAACTGGGCCACATCTCCCATACAGCAAAGTAGTTTAAAAATCTGTGTGCAAATGTAGTTATCTGCTTAATGTCCAAGTTTGTAAAATCACATTTAAATGAACATGATAAAAGTATACTCTTGACCGAATAACCCACTGCACCACACGTTCTTCTAGAAGTTGGATTAGGATCTTCTCTCTGAATACGTGCCCCTTGCCCCTACTACTGCTAACAGAATCGTAGGAATTGCCATGGTGTTGGGGTAGAGACCAGTACAGTCCTTAAATTATGTGGGGTCAGTGTACAATCTGAGGCATGAGATTTGTTTACCTCTTTACTTACATAAGGACAAGCGTTGGTTATAAAATAGGACAATAGAAATCTCTCTCTCTCTCTCTCTATCTATATCTATATATATATATATATATAATCAGACTTTGTCCTATTGCATGGAAAGACTATAATCCGCTCTTGACATGGATTTTATCATCTTGTATACAATTTTCATTATATAGTGACTCATTTTTAAGGCAAGTTTAGAGTTTGCCTAATGGGCTGTGTATGCATGTGTGTGTTACTTGGGGCCAGGATCCCCTTATTATTTAAAAACCCCTCTAGATCTAACTGCTGTCATAAATGGAATATTTTTATAACAAATGGATCACCACTTCTGTGTTTTGTTTTTGTTTTTTCCCCACCCCCAGGTTTTTGCATTGGCTCTCACATTTCTGCTGCTCTTCCTTGGAAACTTTCTTACTACTTTAAAAGTGGTGCACACTAAGCTTCAGAAAAACAAAGACAAAATGAAGAAACTGTGAAACGGGGTTACAATGGTGGACACTAAAATGTGGGATCTCTTTTCTTTCTCCTCTCAGCAGATCATTTTTCAGACTGAACCTGCTAAACCGTAGCTATATTGCAAACAAACCTCGGAAGAAATCTTGTTCATGTTACACTAAGAATGTGAATTCTCCCGGCACAGACCACTGTACAGTATTATGCAAGCACTGCTCTACAGCCTGCAACCCTATTATTTATGTATACAAAACACAGTCGGTGTGTTTCCTTTGTATATACAGAAGTAATGTGGTACACACCTGCCAGAAGAAACAACAATCTTGGAAGAAAGTGATATTTACTGTAATTCCATTCCTTCATTTTTTTTTTTTTTTTTTGGTTTGGGTTGGGTTTTTCTTTGGTCCAGCACTACCTTATTTCTGAAATCCCAGGTACTGCATTAGCAAAACTTTAAAAATGCTTTAGGTCAACCGGTAATGCAGACTGAATGCCTTTCTCCAAATCCATTAATTAAAACACCTACATTTTCAGTGGCCTATGCTAACCTGTGTGTACTGTGAAACTTGCCCATATTTGTACCATGCTGCTATGCATACTTTTAAAAACTATTTAAGGAACAAACTTTTTTAAGTTAATGGTTTAAATGTTATGTTTTGTTATTGGCTTTGTTTGCAGAAAGCCTGGTGATATTCAGCTCGAGATCAGGTAATCTGGTCAGCCCTGAAAAGCGCACAAAATAAATAGTACAACAGAGAGCTGTTTCAAGACCTTTTTTTAAATGTTGCCTTTAAGATTGCTTTCTAAAACCATTTTCTTTCTAAAAATGGCTCTGACCAAAGGCTATAATTGCAGTACTTAGGCCTCTAATTACTTTAAATTTCTCCTTCTGATAGTTCCATTATGAAAAGATAGATGCTGTGTATATTGAAACAGATCAGTAGGAATTACTAATACTTACTTATTTATTACTGAACTTGTTCTGTTACCTGAACTACTAAGTTGCTTGCTGGATTAAAGTGAACCTGAATTTTCCTCCAGCACAGAACTGAGGCCAAATGTGTCTCTTTTCACTTGAAGTTCTTCAGCTTCTTGTCATCCTGATTTATTTTTGCTTATTCAGATGTAGCTAATCCATTTGTCTTTCATTAATGCTTGTATATCCTAAAATGATTTATAGACCCCAGGTCAGAATTCTGCTCTTATACAATGTTCAAATCCAGTAACCTCACTTGAGTTCCAGAAGGCCTGAATTGGGGCTGAATTTGGCCCAGTATGATCATTTGAAAATTGTGCCGTTTCTGACGTTTAGGATGCTCACACATGCATTACAGCCTCTAAATTATTTCATTAAATTCTTTGTTTCCACAAGGTCAGCAAAACTACTTCCTGAAATCTTTCATTTTGTTTTATACCCTTTAATTATGTACTTCATGGATTCGTGCAAAGGATTTTAATATTAGATAGAAAAATGGCTTTCAAAAGAATAAGCTAACGAAGGGCAATATATCTGGTGTGGATTATAAGTGCCCACAGGCATTTTTTTGAACAAATTGGCACTTCACACAGAATAACAGCAGCTGGCCTATATATAACTAGGCAATCCTTTACTCTTTCTTAAACACTTCTAATTGGAGAAGCAAGTGTTTCTCATTTGAGAGCAACACTGGAACTTGTTAGAGCTGATCAATGGAGACTGTCATCCAAAGTAAAAATGAATGTTCATTTTAGTTTCTAACTAAATTCAGCTTGATTTTCCATAAGGTAGGTAGCTGTTGTTCCAGAGAATGACAAGGTGGGTGAGATCTTTTATTGGACCACTTTCTAGTAGTGGGAGACAAGCTTTCGAGCTTACACTGGGCTCTTTTTCAGGTCTGGGAAACATCCTCAGAGATCTGGTCTACACTGACAAGCAAATTGGGCAGCAGTCAATGGGAGTTATGCAAGTGATGTGGAGTAGCTTGCATAACTTATGTCGATTTGCTAAATTCCCTTCAGCAGGTCGTCTCTGCTACGCTGCGCCAATGGGAAATGCGTACCTTTTGATGCAGCATGATGCTTTTCGGGGAGGTGGTTTTATTAAATCGACTTCCAGATATTGAGTGGAAGTGAAGACATGCAGCATGTCATTGCTAAATACAAGGTGGAACAGATTGTTTAGCATAAGTAGTTAACACACTTCAGGGAACCATTCAAGGTGAAGTGACCTGTTAACACCCCTCCAGTCATAAGGGAAAGACAGCTGGAAGAGGAGGAGCAGTTCTAGTGGGTTATAGATTGTTGTAATAAATCCTAAATGCAGGGGGGGTCTCTTCAGTCCATGACTTTTAGTGTCTAGCAAAGTTATGAATTTAAGCTCCCTGGCTTATCTTTTGGAAATACTGCAAGGTTTCTCTTGAGGATAAAGATGGCTAGGTCAGAAACAGAGTGACTGCTTGTGGAAAGCGTTCGCCCAAAGGTGTTTGTCTTTTTTCATGTGTGCAGTTCATTCGAGAGTGTAATGATTGTCTGGTTTCACCCACATCGTTGTTTACTGAGGCACTTAGCGCACTGGATGAGGTAAAAAGAATGAATACCACTATGTTTGGCAATCTCAAGTTTTGCTTTTCAGCATATCTGAATTGTGCCTATATGTTATTACTTGCTTTAGATTAATTTTTGTATCCCTCTTTACTAAGAAAACACATGGATCCACCTCTCACTATATTTTTCCACCTAATGAGGGCTGTGTAGTTCCTGAATGAGAGCTTTTTTATACTGCAGTGGAGGCTTTCCCTCCTTCCCTTCCTGTTCTGTCTGAGCATACTGTCTCGAGAGATGAGTAGAATGTCCAAGGCTTGTTTTGGATTCACAGATTATTCCATTTTAAGCTTGGAGATACATAAAGGCCTCAAAGAATCTTAATGGAACTGACCCCAAAACAAGTGTGCAAAAAAAAAAAAAATCCAAGGACCAAGAACAAAACCTCCTATATCCCACTAACATACAACACAAAGGAAATGGAAAAATCCACCTTGGAGTGATCCATCATGCAAACAGCTGTATCCACAATCAAATGAAGATAAGACTGGAAACTTACTGTTTCTAACCTAATAACCTGGCCTTTGGAATTTTTCAGGCTATGCTTTCAAGTATCTCAGGCTGTTAGCAGGAATCCGGGCAAAAGCTGCAAATGTTAGTCTCTCAGACAGAGAAATAACTTGCTCATGTGCTATGAACACAACTATTCGCTCATAGAATGGACTGTATGTTACAGCCTCTCCCATGGCATATTTCAGAAAAACCACCGCTGCAGCATAATGTTTTTTTTAAACATGCTTTTTTGGTAATGTAACATGATTGGGAAAAATCTTCAGCTGTAGCAACCTCTTGTGCAGTGAAATTTCTCACAAGACTTAAAACTCTTGGGATGCAGGTGATAGTTTGAGTGGACGGTTCCTCTCGCTTAACTGGGAAGCAACTGGGACAGCTGCATCCACTGTTAACTAGAAGTCGCTGAAGGTAAAATATTCAGTGTGGGAGGGCAGGAATGATTCACCATGGAATTCTTAACACATGTAAGTAGCACAGATCAATTGCCACACATCAGACGAGCACAGTGTGTTATGCACTTTTGTTTATTTTAAAATAAGTTGTGCTTGTATTGCACATAAGATCCTCTTCCAGGGCCTCAAAATACTGGCTGCTGTTAGCTGCCAGAGGTAAAGGATTTAGCAAGATGCATCATATCTGCTCTGAATAGCTTTAAGTATACTCTACTGAAGGATGTAAACCACTTTCTATCATCATAAATCCAATCTGGAGAAGACCACACAAGGGATTTCTAAACAGCTGCTTTACAGAGTTGTCATTCTAATAAAGGTGCAGCAGAATTGTACATTTACATAGTTTGGAATAGTTGCTTGAGGCTATTCTGAGAGGAATGGCTAATACAGCTGTTGCTGTGTAATTATAATTAGAACTCATCAATATAGAACTTTGGTTTTTATCCTCCCTGAATCTGACAGACCGGTCTGATTTAACTCCACTCTTCCTTCGGGAGAAGTAAATACTGCTATCCTTTCCATGTCAATTCAGTAGTGAACAAGACCAATAAATCAGAGCCAGAAGTACCAGCATCGATGCTCTAGCATAAAAATCACGAGCAATCAAGATTGCCAATCAAACTCTCTATACAAATAAAAAATGTTGGAAGATGGCTGACAGTCACTTATGGTCAGGAACAAAACCCCGATATACACAGCCATCTACCACAAACTCATATTGATAAAGCGCTTTGAAATCTTCATGTGAGGTGCAACAAAAGCCCAAAATATTATGAAGTCAAAAAAATAAAATCAAAATAGGAATAAAAACATGGACTGAAAAAAGAAATTAAAAACCGATTCATAATACATGAATCAAGATTTTAACAAGCTCTCCTATAGTCCCAGTGATCTGGATCATCATAATATCAAACACCGTTTCCTCTTTTTTCGGCGCTGGGCTTTTTTCATGGCGTTCAGTGCAATATTTGTTGCTTCTTTAAAAACATCCTCTACGTTTTCTCGACACTTGGCTGAGCACTCCAGATAAGCTTCTGCTTTCATCTGCTGACAAGTTGCTTCACCCTATGAAAAAGGAAGATAACAAACGTAAGTTGTTGTTTGGGTTACAAACAACAAGTTGTTGTTAGGAAGAAGTGAATTATTTTAAGAGACCTTTATACAATGGGGTAAGGCAAAAGAAGGCAGATGTTTGTTTGCAGAGTTAAGGAATAAGTGGTATTAGTCCTAAGCACTACAATGAACAAATATTTAATGATACATTGATGGGCTCCACTTAGAACAATTCTGTTGATTCTTAAAAGTTTAAGCTAAAAGCCAGCTTGGAAGTGCAATGCAGTGGAGACTCGATGTATGCTTTGCCTATCTTATGTGTTAGAGCCCACCTTTATTCAAGTTTAGCCTCTAAACAGAGCCTCCAAACCCATACTTGAATGCTCAAGTTAGCAATAAGGGGTGTATCTAATCTATGGCAGGACTTACATTTGAAAGTTAGGTCCATAGTATGATCATCCTACAGAACAATCAAATTGACCTGACCACAATTTTACATGAAATTTCTTCACTTTCAGATGTCAGCAGGTTCCAGTGGTGGAGGACCAGTGTTTGAATTCCAAACTCAGTTTCTGACATCAGAAACCTCTTGTGTTCCATGAGTGACCCCTTCTGCATGAGCCAGGAACAGTGTGGATGAGTTTCTGAAGAAATCTCAAACTGAAGTTTAAGGTAGGGCATTTAATGAGGAGGAGGAAATGGAGCATAAGACAAGAAACCCTGAAGCATGTTACCCCAAAAGAAGCTTCTTACTAACTGATAAATAACCATAAGAATTGCATACATTATTTACATTTCTACAGTACAAATTACTGGTATCTGTCTGTTATCCATTTGGTGACTATCTGGAAATTTAGACTGTATCTACATATGTCAGAGGAGCTTGTGAAGAATCCACTCAAAGCTGGGACTAAAGCCAGGGCACATAGAAACCAAAGCAGCAGTTCAAATCTTGAACTGAAGGAGGATCTCCTGCAGGAACACCTAAATGCTATTGTATAAAGTTTTACTTTGCCACGTTGTTGTAAAGGATCTGAAAAGTTTTCAAAGTAGGTCTTTTTAAGACAGACTTTCTTAGAAAGGAGCATTCCCACAAGAAATTGTAGAATTTTATGAGTAAAGGTATCAAGGCTCCCGGCAGCACCTGAGCTGAACTAAACGTAAAATTTTGTTCTTATATAGGTGACGTTGGTGAAGAGTGCTGTTAAAAGCAACGGGAGATCATGTACAGAGTTTCACAAGGTGATACAACAGACGTTTTTGTTTGACTGACAAACCCCATAACAGTAATTTCTGACACTGGTGTAGCATAGTTCCTTTTCATAGTATATCACATTAAGCCGTTCTTTTTAATACTGCAAAATTTTGGTAGATGTCAAGCTATTGTTGCCCAAACTTGTATACAGGATACTCAAATTTTGCTACTGTCTCATTGACTTATAACAAGGGAAAGATAACTGTCTGTTATAGGAAAGAACAGGGAGTCAGCAGATCTAGGTTCTAGCGTCATTTCTGTAGAAGCTTCCTGTGTGACAAGGGACAAGTCACTCCACTCTGACTAATTCTCTCCGTCTGTAAAGTGGGGATAGTGATACTAGCCTATGTAACGTGTGAAGTTTGGTTAGTGTTTGTAAAGTGGTGCTTGACTGGTAAATTTTGGCTCAATAAGCTGCAGTAACTTCTGAAGTGAGATGCTCTCTTTTGAGTCTAGATTTCACATCCCCTTAGATTAGTTGTGGCGGCTGAGATTACTATTCATGAGTAATGAGACCATATTCCAGTGACATAAATTCCTATCGCACATGCAAAGGACAGAATGCTTTTTAATGCAGTTATCTTTACCTGGTTATACGTGATTGGTTCCTGCTGAGAAGATCTGAGCTTACGTAAATGTTCTTTGTCTTTTCGAAGGTCTGTTTTGCAGCCGATAAGTATTAGTGGGACTCCCCGGCAGAAGTGACTTACTTCAGGATACCACTGATGGTGGAAAATGAAACATTTTAGGTAAGCTTTTAAAAAAATCAAAATAATAATGCTAGGAACAAAATCAGCATTCAGTTTACAACAAAACTGTCGGACCTATCCCGTGATAGAAACAGGGTAGGATCATGAGTATTTATAGATGTACTGCATCCTGACCTGTAAAAACATGGAGCCCCTCCTTCACTTAAAGTACTCCAAGGTAAATAGTGTTGTGTTCATGGAGGGCTAATTCTCCATCAGCCGCCTTATATCTCCTACATTGTTTTTTTAGTACATGAGCACAGGTTGAGAGAGAGAGCAGTTTGGAAGAGCTGGCAGTTTCTTTAGGGCATGAACTTGCTTTCCTTGCATACCCCAAATTTTGACTATGGGCAATGATTTGCTATTGATGTCAAGAAGACAGGATTTGACCTGTAACGAGTACACTTTCAATGAAATCATATTGAAACCAATTGAAGTAATCTTTTGAGACCTGAGCCAGCTGCCAATTCTAAATAGATTTTATTATTTAGATAATGAAAGCACCTAAAGGCCCCAATCAACATAAGGTAGTGTACAATCACATAGGTAAAATATGGTTCCTGCCCCAAAGAGCTCACTTACACTAGTGTAAATCCAGAATAAACCCTTTGAAGTCAGGTGCAAGATTAGAATCCAGACCACCATCTGTCTTGATTTCATTTATGTTTATCTGCTTTTAGTCTTAAGCTTTCACTTTGGAGCATCACAAAGACTGAAATATACTTAGGTGCCTACATTTGTCTCAACTGTACCCAATACACCACTTATTTTAGAATCTAACCTACCTCCATTACACACACACCTGGTGTTAACTCACTGTTTATTCCTGTTTTCAGAATTGCTTAGAAAACAGGTTCTAAAAAATCCAAATTCTTCAAAGGCGTGAAAGGCTAGCCCTTCATATTTTGAAAGAGCGGGAGTGGGCAGCTATTCTGTTTAGAGGGGATTTTGTTTTGTTTGTTATTCTTCAATGTTTAATACCACTTTACATTTTAAAAATATGAATTTTTTTCTTGTTTATACAGAAATACAGGTTTGGCAGCAGGAACAGCTGCAAACACTGACAGTGTTGCTGAAGAGTCCATAGAGGGAACACCGAGTGTGGAACACTTTTATAAATTCTGTAAAAAATATTATTTCTTTTTAAGTTAGGGATGGAATGGTGGATTTTAATTAAAGAAAGATTTAGGATCCAGGGAACATTCTCCACCAGAGTACAACCACTTTCAGGTGCTATAGGTCACATTTTGAGCCTTAAATATGAGATAGTGTCCCTTTGTGGCTCTTTAGGCTGAAACATACAATCAATTGCAGAACTGAAACTAAGTTATAGTAAAAAGTTTCTCTTAGTAACTGGAGCAAGGAGATTAGCTTTGAACTTTCTGCCTTCTAGATCTGGGGTCTCTGTCAACCTTGCAGCAAGGGCTCATGAATAGGATTATGTGCTGTTAAAAGCCAGTTGTAAGAATTCCTTGGAGCAAACAAGAATAGAACAAAAAATAGATGAATAAAAAGAGAGGGAAAGAAGGCAAGCTTTATGTGGGGTACTCAGAGTATTACATTTTGCTGTTCTGGTTTCTCTCTATGTTGTATTTGAAACTACGAGAGATGTAAACCACACCCAATTCCCCAATCTAAACACCCATAAATGTTGAGAGAAACTCAGATACATATCTGAGTTCTATGTCTCAGGCCCATTGCTAGATGTGTGGTGATAAATGAACTGTGCATTTATTAGTTATCTTGGAGAGAAACTGCTAAAAGCATTGTTACAAATCGCTCATTTTGTCACCCATCTAGCATATTAAATATTACATGAATAAGCCAAGTAATTATGAAGACCTCTTACCTTAATTAATACGTTATCATAGCTAATAGGGTTCATAACATCATAACAAATTAAGACTATGTTTGTATTCTGGTATGAAAGTGGTCGTAGACGATCATAATCCTCCTGCCCTGAAACACAAAAAAGTTATGCTTTGGATAAACCTCATTCTTTAACATATTACAATAAAGATATTTTAAAATGCATTCCCAATGCCCTTGGTATCATATATTAAACAGTAACTGCACAGATTGTAAACATTTTTAATAAATCATTGGCCTTAATAGAATGACTTCCTTGTTCTTTGAAAATGTACAAGTAGATATATTTTAGAGAAACAACCTGGTAGTAAAAACGTCTATAAAAATGGAGTCCTTATGAAATCTCAGTACAAAACAAAATATCCTTTTGTCTAAAAGTTCAATATTTTGAAACATTATCCTAAGTAGGACACAAACCCATATGTTGCAGGATCTGAAACATGCAGGCTTGATCATCATTCACTAGCAAAGAGACAAATGCCATGAGCCTAGGACTGGTAGCTTATTACTACTGATTAAAAACTGAGAATTGGCAAGAGTCTTGGTGACACACAGGGTTCAGTAGAGGGCAGAAAACATGCCTACTTTTTGCCAGATGTGAATGCAGCAGAAAGAGGCTTAAATAACAAATTCCTCTCTTACCTACCTCTGAACAGGGAGAGGTAATGAGCATGACAGTTGTCGTAGTCATCATGTCGTCCCCGTCCCCCAAGAGATTGCGACTCACTAGTGAGCCCATAGCCGCACAAAGCTGCACGGCGCAGCATGCCCACTTCTACCAGCCTATAGCTGATTTTATGAGATGCAGGGCAACACAAGCCAGTCTTCACTGATCTCTGAACTGGGCCTTAAGGGAACTGCTGATGTCTCCCAGAAACGTTTTTTTTTTAATTTCTGTTTAGATACAACGTGACATGGGGGATTCATTTCACTATCCACAGAAACATTCACATAGGAAAACTAGTCTGCTTATTTCTCACATGCAGGCGTTAATCCTGATTGTCTGACGTACCAATCACCTTCACCCCAAAGCATTGTGATGTCACACTGAGCAGGTGGCCAATCAGCACCAGAGGCAGTTGCACTAAGAAACCAAATCTCCTGTTTTCATCAAAGGCCAATATTTCAATAGGATGTTTTCCAGAAGGCACCAGGTGAATGTTTAAGCAGATAGTGGAAGACTTCGTTAACCACCTGATGCTGCCCAGTGTGTCCGGTATGTCAGCAGGAAGTTCTGACTTTTCAAAACGTGAGTCAGGGATGCTAATCCTCTTCGCATTATTATTTTATATATTTTCTGAGCAACAGGTGTGCCCGATACTATACAAAAACACAGACAATTCCTGCCCAAAGGAGATCACAAATCAAATTTTGCATCAGCTTTAAATATACAGTACCCCTCCACTAACCTTTCCCTCACCGTACTTTATAATATACACCTGTTATATCATGGTATCCAACTCATCATTATACTCTAAACACTTGACTCCAAAGTATGGGGCTATAAAGAAGGACATGGATACAGAAAAAAACTCTACAGAGCATTCAAATCGTTCACCTGTATATATAACCCCTTGGTGCTGGGAACAGTGTTTCCTATTAAATAACCCATCACTTAGCTTGCCACAACTATTTGCCTAAAGGGATGGTGAGTTAGAACCCAGTTATACATGGTGCCTAGAGCCCTTAATTTAAGTGGAGCTAAGAGCATTTAGTACTTCAGAGGAGACACTCGAAACAGTGCAGACTCCCCCTCCCCCTAAATTTTTAATGCAATAATAATAGACAATTAAGGAATTTCTTGTGCTCTGTAGTGTTTATACAATAACATCCAACAACTATTTCTATTCCTTCTCATTTTCTAAAATCCACCTAGCTGTTTGCAGGATATTTACCACTTTTATTTTTTGGTAATGTTTTGCCTAGATGATCAGCTCAAGTTGTATTAAACATCAGGAGGAAAAAAAATTAGTTGTAAAGCTATATGGCTGTGCTGTGTGTGTTTGTACACATGGTTCTTTCACTCACATTTATTTCTCTTTGCCTCCACAAAGGCAACTTTATGAAATCAAACTATCCTCCAGCAACCAGTTACAAAATTACCAGCAGTAACCACTCCAGCCTCTCAACTCATTTGCTGCTACTTTGCCATAACACTGGTGATTTGTGAAGCAGATTGATGGATGTTCCATTTTACTAAGTCATGGTAACTTGGCCAGAATTGGAACAGACTAAAAACACTTAGTCTGATGAACATGCCATGGATCTCAAAAGAGTTGCCTTTGATGGTGTAAATGAAATTGTTGTGCCATAATGAGGAACAGAACAGATAGATGTGACATCACATGGCTTCATTTTCACAATCTAAGTTGAGCATGGTGGGTGGAGAAGAACCAGGTTTTTTCTTTTAATTGTAGACTAAGATAACCCAATAAAGAAATGAGGAAACCTAGATTTACACAGGAGTAACATGTTATGTATTTCATACATCTCACGAATGGCAAAAGGGGAACACAGCAAAAGCTAAAATACTCAAACACCAAGATAGGAAGGCTAGAAATGACATGGTTTATGTAAATATGGCACGATTTGTTTCTCTTCGCCTCTGCCCAAGGTTACAGCTACAGAATTGTTCTTAAAAATAGTTATGGGTTAAAACTTCAGCATCAGCGTGCTAATCTTTTTAAACAGCATTGGAAGACAGACACTTTCAAAGTTCTCTCTTGCGAATATAGACATTTATTTTGTGGTAAATGTGTATATATATAGAATAGTGCAACAAATGTTTGCCTCTCTGTGATATCCTATTGTCTGAGCTAACGAGTTTTATCTTTTTTGTAAAAATCAAAACACAACCTGTTTGAAAGAAGGAATAATGGAACTAAGGGTATGTTTATACTGTAATTGCAGTTTGAATAGACATACCCCAGCTAGCTTTAATCTACCTAGGTTGAATCCTACAGCAGTAAAGCTGTAGCAGTGTGTGCCATTACCCAGGCTTCTCAAAGGGCTTGTACAGGGCAAGCTTGGGTATGGCTCAAGCTGTAATCACATCCTCTGAGTACAGGATAGACATACCCCAAATGTTTTAGAGTTTAATTGCCATAAAGAAGTTGAAAGAGGAGGTCAGAGATGTACAGATTCTAACTAAGCTGCTGGATGACTACCATCCCCACCTCCCAGAATGTGTGAGGAAAAAAGGGTTGGTCCACAGAGCCCCTGGGAAGGGCAGTGACTCGAATCAATATCTAGTTAAGAGAGGGCACCATGTCACCCAGAGTGACCAAGCAAAAGAAACTACATCCAGAAGGCAGAGGGGATCAGGCTCAGCAAAAGATCCATGGGAGGCAGCAACCTGAGAGCTAGGACAAAGAATCTGGGTGAGAAGCCAAGAGATGAGCAGAGAAACAGGCAGTGAATCCAGCAGCTTGCAAGCAGGATGGGTAATGCAATGACTATGGCTGACAATGGGCAAAGGTCCCAAGCAAGACCACAAACAACAGGACTGAATTCAGGCCAGAGGGACCTGTGGATCAGAATTTCACTGTGCTCCAAGAAAAGGTGAGATTAGAAAGGAGTACCCCTGATTCTAGTCCTGAGGAACCCATAGGCATGGTTTATTTTGCACTGCCCTATGGTCTGAGTTAAGAACTACTACGTTGGTGTTCTCTAGTTACCTCTAAGTCTTGTACCTAGAGCGCATGCACTCTTTTCTCTCTGCCAGTGCTGGTAAAGAATCCTCCCTTACTTCCTAGGAGTCTGCAAGGGTTCATGGGACACTGTCAATGACCGGAGTCTGTACAGACTAATGCATGGAGCACTCCAAGCTTGTACAAAAGACCTACCAAATATCCAAAAAAGTTATTTCCCCCAAGATTCATGGTTGGTCACATTACATCTCTCTTTCTAAAGATATGAAGAACACTTTGAAAAAGTATCTGCCAGAACTGCTAAACAAGCAAGGGATCCAGGGCAACACCTCACTGGCATCACCAAGTGAGACATCTTGGTTTAGTGATTCCATCATCAGGGCCCCTGGTGCTGCAAGGCCCAATGATGCCACATTTAAAATCTTTTGGCAGGCAACAAAAGGACTTTGAATCATGCATAACATGTTTAAAAATTATAAAAACAATGAGTCCTGTAGCACCTTAAAGACTAACACATTTCTGCAGGCATAAACTTTTGTGGGCTGCAACCCACTTTATCAGATCTGGGTTGCAGCCCACAAAAGCTTATGCCTGCAGAAATGTGTTAGTCTTTAAGGTGCTACAGGACTCTCATTGTTTTTGCTGTATACAGACTAACACGGTTACCCCTCTGGAACTTTAAAATATTAGGAACATGTTAATTAACAAAAAGATAAAACGTATGACATTTTAGGAAAAGGACATTCAACTAAACCACTGTGCTTCATCCAATTCTGGATGGCAGAGTCCACTTCTGTAGCCTCTCCTCTTTCATTTGTTGGTCCTCCTACTGAGATGGTCACCAAAGGGGGTAATTAAATGTCAGTTGTGGCGGTCTTTGTATGGACAACTCTCTTCTAGGAATTAGGAGAGTAAAATCTCTAAATTGAGGCCAATGAATAAAACAGATTGTGAATTTCAATCTGTTTGTAATGCCCCAGGTTTGACAAGAAACTATTCTATTAAATATTTTGAGAGACCGGACTGTTGTGCCCTAATTAATGGGTGTCCAGTTAGAGCCAAAAAGCAAGCCACACACATCTTTCTTCCTTCTCTCAAACATAATGTTAAGGATTTGTCAAAATCGCAGAAGTATCAAATTTTCACCATCCTTTCTCATGCAAAAAAATACAAAACCTTATCTAAGACATGCCCTTTCGCAGTCTTCACTTTTACTCCCTGGTGATGACATACAGGAATAGCTGTGTGAGAACATCCTTTTCTCGGCAAGGTTACTTAGGCTGTGGTCAGAATTTCTTCACTGTGGATTTAAAATGAAAGTTCTACAAGATGATAAAATGAAGTAGGAGGACTGAACAGAAGGAACCACTAAGCTCAAACATAACGCCTGTGATTACCTGTATTCAGTTTCCGTTTTGATTCTCTTCTCTCTGTTGTGTTGTCAAAAGCAGTGTATGAAATTTCGTTAGGGTTCTTTTTTATAATATATATTTCTTTCAATTTTTTTTAAACTTTCTCTTCCTCCACTACAGTATTGTAAAATAATTGCTACTTAGCATTAATTTCCTGCATCTTTTTGCCTTTTAGCAAGCTGCCTGCAGAGCATTTCACTTGGTACAGCTAATTTCACATGAGAAGCTTAATTCCTTGCCAAAGACCACGTGCTTGCCCCTTCACCAGAAATGGCAACTAGCCCATGCTGGCACAGCTTGGCTTTAAGAAAATATGAGGCCTCAAGCTGATAGGGGAGAAGGAAGAAAAGGAAAAATTAGGCTATGAATTGCCCCTCTTTGCAGTCTCACTGGCAGCAGGGAAAATTGGGCTAGTCTGACTTGCTCAGTCTTTGTGAGGCCCTAAGCACCCACTTGGATTGCTTGCATCATGTAGCCCCCCTGCACTCTGTAGGGGGCCCCATGTAAAATTCTCTCTTCCATCCAAGCTGCTTGGGAATATAGCACAATATTTTCAATCAGCTGAAATAACCATTGTGCTTTGTTGTAGCTACTCAGAGGTTCCCACAAATGCACTGTTTCTCTATTCTGTACCATGCTGTCCGTGCAAGGAAGACCAACACCTAAGAATTCTCAGAGCAGCTCAGCCCAATGGTCAACATACTTGACTCTCCAGTCTCAGAACAAGTACCAGATACTTTAAAGGCAGGCATTAAACTCCTATAACAGGCAATTATGCAATAACTACCCATGATAGATGTTTCTTTCTAACCCCAGCCAAATGGTGTTTAGCTTCTGTCCTGAAGCATGAAAGCTTATATTTCTTATACATTTTAATCCTAAACTGCTGGTGTTGTAATTTCAATACATAGGATTTGTTTTAAATCTGACTAAACTCATTCCTTCATTAATTTCTTGTGGCAATGAGTTCCATGAGTTAATTATGCATGGTCTAAAAATATATCTGTATATCAGTTTTAAATGTATTGCCTATGCACTTTATGATAATGCTGAAAAAATGTAAGCCATCAGTGTAATGGATTTTTCACCTTTTTTTTTTTTTTTTTTTACACAATTTTCCCAAATATTTTAATTAGCAGCACCTTGCATATTTACTACTAGACTATATTCCCCTATGGGACTACAGGTAACAGAGAAGATAAAAAGTATTTGTCAACCTATGAACCTACCAGCAAAAGAGAGCCCCTCTCTGTGTATGTCTACATGGCAGTTGAAGATGGGATAGCAGCACGGGTAGGCATAAAAGTGCTAGCTTTAATCTACTAGCATGGTTAAAAATAACAGTGAAGATTTGGCTGCATGGGCTGTACAAGCTCACCCAGAATCACTCTTGGTATATGCTTGCATTGCTAGCACGTGCCACCATATCTTCGCTGCTGTATTTATCTATGGTAGCTAGATTAAAGCTAGTGCAAGTGTGCCTACCTGAGTTTTACCCCCCTGCCTTCACTGTAAGGGAGTTTTACTTGTGCCTGGCTGGATGTCAGCTCCCTAACTCTACCAGCCTGTGAGCCACTCAAAAAGTCTCCTCTGGGAAACGCCATCCTTCACTTTTCTTGCAGGTTAATGGTATGTATGCCTCAATCCCCAAGTCCCTTTGAAGCAGTCTCCTCTGATATCCAGCCCCTGACTAGCTACTCACAGCAAGACCAGTTCCACTTTCCAAAGGAACAACATACACACCAGTGTGTATAATTCCACTCACAATGACACCACTTAAATATACTGATAGTGAAAACAAAAAAAGTTTATCAAAGACTAAAGAGTCAGGAGATAGTGAGTAACAATACTGGAAACCAATAGTTACATATAAAACAAAATCATGTTTTCTAGAGACTAAACTTCATTAGATAAGACATTAACGTGATAGGTAAGTTTCTCAGCCCCAAAGTCTTTTGTAGCATTTTCAACCAGGGTTGACTAAAACCCCATGTTCATGAATGTGAATGTAAAACCACTGCCCGTTTACTTCCTAGTTGTAGGACGAAGGGTGTCTTTTGTGCCTCGTATATCTGCCTCTCCCCCAAGTTCACTGACTTTGTACATAACCAGGATAACCACTGGAGGACTTGTTTTTCCTGTGTGCTGCTTCCCTGTTAACGTCACATCTCCTTGCTAACTTCTGACTTCATATATAAATAGGCATCCATTGTGTTATCTTACAATGCTTTTAATTTACATCCTGACAGAGAAAAATACATTTCTTATCTCCTGTCTGGAGGAAAATCTGTTTTCACCTCATGTCTTGATACAGACTTTAAAAACGTATTTCCAGTACATATTCATAACCCCTTACATAGCATCTGTACATATGTTTCACAGTGATATTGATGACCAGTCTGACCCTGGTTTTCATGCATGACCTCACATGACATTCTTTGATGAACCAGAATGTACATGCCAGAATCAGGATATACTTGTAACCCCCTTGTCAGTTGCCATTAAGGGTTTGTTGGGTCACAGACCCCCTTCCTCTCAGTCCCCTTTGGAATCCTGAAAACCATTCTCCGTCTCTCACACACACAGTTTTAAACTCCTCATCCTCAGGTTTTGGATCTTATTGGCAATCATCCTGGTGGTCACACAGGACTGGAAGGACTCCATCTAGAGATTGTCAATGTCACTTTTTAATGGGCCACAGTGAGCACTCTGTGTGACTCGAGACATTACCTCCCCTCTCACAAGTCCCTCTGGAGCAGAAGAGACTCTTTGGCGTACCCTCCTGGCGTGGAGGGTAGAGACCAGCATCAGAAATTAAACCCAGATCTCCTGACTTACAGCAGAAAGCATCACCACCAGTGAATTGTAATTCTTCACAGGCTAAGTGAACTGAGTTAATTTACCTCTCAATTCCTTTACTTCATTTTACAGTCAGACATTTTAATTGAATAAGCAGCTGCAACACATAGTTGCAGCCAAAACAGAGATTGCAAACTCTTTGTGGGTTCCAGCAGAGACCACCAACTTCCTGCTAGAGCACGAAATACTTCTGATAAGTAAGATTGAGCAAGTAGCACACAATAATACAAAAGATCTATTATGAAAAATCTTTTTTCTAGCCACCTTTATTCTAATTCATTATTTTCAGTTGCTGCTAAACTGATCATAAAAAATGAAACTTCTTCCCCTAACTTGAATTATACCTGTGAAAAATATTAAAATTCTCCTCCAGTTTTACCTTTAATATTTCTCCATAGTTTCCTTGTTCACGTCCTCACAAAGTGGGAGGGAAGGGCCTAGAGACCTGAACGTCAGGTTTAAAATACAGAGTCCTTGAAACTACAGGCTTCACACGTGGCAGAACCAACTCATCCCTTCATCCTTCTGACGTAATACGTTGAGTTGTATAAATTTTGATATGTGGCGGTGTCTCGGGCAAGATCTTAAAAAAACAACTCTGAAATCCTGTTTGCGCTGTGTGGATAGTGAAGACCCAACAGCACGTTTTGAAACAACGGAGATTTTGACTCAGTATCCTTTGCCAAGGTTTCCCCTCTGAAACTGTTATGTGCCAGTCGGTTGAAGCCCTTCACAAAACCGGAGATGTCTACATTTTAGTGGCATTGTAGACTTATAGTTTGTGAAGTGTTTTGGGATCCTTCTCAAGATAGAGAAATATAAGCTCTCATTAGAGTTTCTTTCTGGTTTTGCACATTGGTCACTATTCTGTACTAGACAAAATAGCTTCCGAAGCTTGATTTCCTGTTTATATTTGAGGAGTGAAAGAGAAATGGCCAAAACTACCTTGATAGTTATGTAATAACTTTGTTAGAGTCTCAAAGTTTTGTTTCATTGCAAGTAATTTCATTTGTTTTATGTTTAAATGATTACTGGGGGCTGAAACAGCTCCAATATGTTTACAATTATTACTTCAACTGCTCAGTTTATTTCCTTTCCGCTGAGCTGGTCAGAAATCTCACACTACAATCCTGTTACAGTATGCAATATTAAGGTTTCAGACTTCACTATTTTCTTGTGTATAGAATTTGGGAGGCCTTGGATTTATAAATATCATACACTTATAACGATCTGATTCTTTTTGGTCAAGATTTTCAATGACCTTGAGTTTATTTTACAGGAATCACATTTTAAATAGAATAATCTTTTTCCTTCAGATAAGTCATACTAATTTTATAACATTTACTATGCTTTTGCAATAAGACAACATACAGTAGTTGACAGCCTCAGCTTTAAGTTTCAACTGCTTCCCTGGTGACAAAAACGTTAATTACACATATAATGGGGCCTTAAGTTCATTTGGATCTCTGTTCTATTGCAATAAAAACATGAAATATAAGACTAGTACATTTTCAGAGATTTTTTCCATTAATACAGAGCATAAAATAGTTACCAGTTGCTTTATTACAATTTTAATAGAAGAAAATTTGCCTCAAATGTTTCAAATATTAATAAAGTTTATCTTCCTGCCTTTTATATATCAACACTTCCACTCTCTCATGGATTCATTCTTAACCCCTGATTTGACATCAGAAGAATTAATTAAATTAATAACTGATATTCTTTGTCACAGCTATATGAGCTAAATATGGGGGGTGAAACAAGAATAAATACATTTGAGTATGTAAACCTCAAGTGGCATTAATTCAATCCACTGCTCTTCAAAACTGGTGGTTGATACTGTTCAATCAGTAGTTGGAAGGGCTTTCCAGCTGTCTTTAAGGCTCAGTCAAATTTGCTGCTGTCAAATCGATTGCTCAGTCGATCCAGAGCAGTCTGTGTAGACCCGCTCAGTCGATCCAGCAATCGACACAGGAAAACCACGCTGGTAAGTGGTGTAGCGCTGCGTCAAAGGGAACATTGTTCCCTTCGCTGCAGCGCAGTGTGGACAATGCGCGGAGCAGACGCAGCGAAGTCGACGGGAAATATGCAAGTCATTTATATCACTTGAATATCTCCCGTCAACTGCTGCCGAATCCGGAAGGTAAGTGTAGACCAGGCCTCAGACACTCTGAAAGGAAGCATGGCTAGGTCAAACTCCTGTGTCACCTTTGGCAAGTCACTTAGGCCCAGCTCACATTCACAAAGGTACTTAGGCCCCTCACTTCTTCTGATTTATGGAAAGGAGGTGCCTAAACACCTTTCAGGATCCAGGCCGTAGTCTCTATGTCTTATCTCCACTTTACAGAGGGAGAACTGAAAGAAGTTCCCTACCGCACAGGAGTGTACTGAGGAAAAATGCCCTAACGATTGTGAGGAACTCAGCTACTATTATAACAATGGCCAGATAAGTAGTTAAAATAGTTTAACTACTGATCTTGGCTAATGCATCCATGATGTACATGGTTGCAAGGCACCTCCCCTACCACCTACCCTAGGTGTGAGGAAGTGCTGTGGATCACCTTCCTGAAACCATCAGCCTCTAGCAACACAAGCATACGTTCCAAACCTCTGCAGGCCTTGCTCTCTCTCTATAGGCACACTCCAATCCCTGAGTACGCCAAGTGTTCCCTGTAAACTTCAGCCCTTTTTCCACTAAACACTCACAGAATTACCAGGCCTGCTGTACTCCAAGGAACAGTACACACCAGCTTGTAAGATTCAGTTCAAGATCGTTTTGCTCAACATCACAGCACTTAGATATATTTATAATGAAAACAAGGATAAGTTTATTACCAAAGAACAGAGTTAAAGTGATAGTGAGTAAGAATATTGGAAACAAATGGTTACATATAAAACAAAATCATAACACACTTTCTAGAGACTAAACTTAACAAGTTTATCATTTGTCTAAAGCAGCTTATCTTACCCTAAGTTCTCTGCAGGGTTTTCAACCAAACTTGGACATCCCTCTTTCATGAAGCAAACTCATTTCCTTCCTAGGTGAAGAAAGCTAGGGTGTCTTTTTTTTACCCCCAAATGTACTAGAGCTAACCTTTGATGTGCACCTCAAAATAAGGTCATCCCCCACCCCCACTCCTTATTTCCTCTGGTTATGTTTCTCTCTCGAGGACTGGTCTACACTGCCGGTGAAATTCAGGGGCAGTCAATGGAAGATACGCAAGCTACACAGAGTAGCTTGTGTATCTCCAGTTGACTTCCTAAATTATAAATAGTGCAGTGTTCCCACTACACTGTGCCAACGGGAAATGTCTTCCCATCGGCGCAGTGTTAATCTTTTTGTGGGGCTGGATTTATTCAATCAACTTCCTGATTGATTGAGCAGGTCTCCATGGCTGCTCAACTGATCCCGCAAAATTGATCCAGCAGCACTGACAGTGCCATCCGTGTGCACATACACAAGTTTTCAGAACCCTTCATTGGCATTTGGTTCAGACTGGTGAGAGGAGACCCACTGTGAACAATACAACACTTAATTTATATGGAAACAGCCATCTAGATAAACATATCTTGTCAGACAGCAAACCTGTTTTTCACTTTTACCACTGACCCATCCCTATGCACAATGCTTAAAATTAGTTTAAAATAATTTTCAGAGTACATATGTAACTCCTTACACAACATGCAGATGTATGTTTTGCAATTATATTGATCACCACTCTGATACCTAGTGTTTTTCTAAGACCTCACCACACTCTTTGGTGAACCAGAATGTATATACCAGACACAGGAGATTCCTGTAGCTCCTATTCACGCCCTGTGTCCTCTTGCCAGTTGACACTAAGAGGTTCCTGGATCACAGCATCTTAAATAACTGAAGAATGTCATTGGCGCGGGATGCTATAAAATATATTGGACTAAATTTGCAAAAGTGACCAGTGATTTTGGATGCCCAACTCAAGACACTGTCGCATGCTGAAGATATACTGAGTATGCTCCCTTAAAAAAATCAGGCCTCTGAATCATAGAAACGTAGGGCTGAGAGAGTCTTTAAGAGGTCATCTTGTCTATTCCCTAACAAGTGTTTGTCCAACCTGTTCTTAAAAACCTCTAATAAGGGGGATTTCACAACTGCCATTGGAAGCCTGTTCCAGTGCTCAACTATTCTTATTAGGAAAACTTTCTAATCGTATTTAACTTAAGTCTTCCTTGTTGCTGATTACTTCTTGGACTAACATAATTCTGGGTACGGAGAACAATTGATCACTGTCCTCTTAACAGCCCTTCTTTAACATGTGAAGACTGCTATCAGGTCCCATCTCAGTCTTCTTTTCTCAAGATTAAATATCCCCAGTTTATTACCCTTTCCCCATAGGTCAGCTTTTCTCGAATTTTTATCATTTTTGTTGTTCCCTTCTGGAATCTCTCCAATTTGTCCACACCTTTTCTAAAGTATGGTGCCCAGAACTGGGCACAGTATTCCAGCTGAGGCCTCACCAGAGCTGAGTAGCACTGGATACACTCCTGTTAATATACCCTAGAATGATATTAGCCCTTTTTATAACTCCATCACAGTGTTGACTCATTCAGTTTCTGATCCACTATAACCCCTAGATCCTTTTCAGAAGTACTACCACATAGCCAATTATTCCCAATTTTATAGTTGTACATGTGATTTTTTTTCTTCCTAAGTGTCATGCTTTGCACTTGTCTATGAATTTGAACTTGGTGATTTCAGACCTATTCTCTATTTTGTGAAGGTCACTTTGAATTCTAATCCTGTCCTCCAAAATTCTAGCTACTCCTCCCAGCATGTGTCATCTGCAAATTTTATAAACATGTTCTCCACTCCATTATTCAAGTCATTAATTAAAATATTGAATATTACCAGACCCAGGATAGACTCCTGCAGGAGCTCACTAAATATGTCCCCCAGGTTTGATGATGAACAATTGATAACTACTCTTTGAATAGGGTCTTTCAACCAGATTTGCACCTACCTTATAATAATTTCATCTAGATCACATTTCCCTAGTTTGCTCATGAGAATGTCATGTGGGACTTTATTTTTTATTATTATTAGTAGTAGTAGATCAGGACCCCATTGTGCTAGATGTCTCAAGATGGGTACTGAAAAACTGTGGCATCAAAAACCATTAGACACTTTGGAAATGTAGGCTATTATGCTAGTGGAAACAGGGTGAGCTAGTCAGTTGGGTGCATGACATACTCTTTGAAAAAAATTAAAAACAAAACCCCAAATGTTTCAGCTAGTCAGAAATTTATTCATAAACTGCAGCCAATATAATTTACTTTTAAGACATTGTACTTTTATGAAGAAGCTGTTCTCTATTAGGCTATAGTACATCCTAGGGCTTTTCTCTACACCAATGGGAATGCAGTAATTCAGTAATGCTACCATACCCAACTGCCACACTAGTGCATCAACATTCATCTGACAAAGTGATTTAATATATCTCAGTCATGTGATATGATAGAAATAAAGTCACTGTGATGGAACATTGATCCTGTAACAATATTTGTGCCCTGAAAACTAATACCTCAGCATTTATGCACCAGAGGGACAAACCCCATCCTTTGATAGCGTTCTGTTCCATTTTAATGTTTTCTTAAGCCCACTTCTAGTTCTGCACTGTTAAGATTTACAAGAAAGAACACACAATTCTTGGCCCCAGTCCTGCAGCCAAAGCAGTCAATGGGAGTTTAGCCCATTGGAATATGATTGGACCTTAGAAGACGTACTCGTATTACAAACTTTTATTCTGAGTAAACTACCAACTTCAGAAAAAGATGAGTTTAATAGGATCTGCTCTTTATACTATGAACCCAATCCAACACTGAGAGCTGATAGTGTGAAAACAAACAGCCAAAAAAGGTCCCATTGACTTTAATGGGACTCTATATGGGCATAAGGATCCACACTAGCAATCCCAGTAAAGGATTGCAACCTCTTGTTGAAACTGTGCTAGCAACGATCACAGTTTTAATCACAGTATATTGTGAACATGGCCACATAGTCCATAAGAAACTGGAATGGTCTCACAAGATAAATAGTGGAAAACACATCACTGAGTCATTTAAAATTAGACTTGACAAAATACTAGAAAATTGTCTAATAGATAAAACCCTGCACTGGCAGAGGACAGTCAGTATGATCCAGCAAGTTTACAAAAATAAGCCACAGTATTTGCATCTCAAAATTCTACATTAACAAGTTCCAGCCATTGGTTATGCATACTAGATTTTACACACTTCTTTCCTGAACTTAAAAAAAAACAACAAAAAACCCAACCCAAACCAGCATATGGTAGGATCCAGATTATCTGTATCACTGGATTCAATAGCAAGAGCAAGCCTGACAAAAAATTGGAAGACATAGTGACAGTTTATTACGGAAATTTCAATAATCAACATCCTACAGTACTGGACAAAAGGTTCAGTGCAAAGATCACTTAATATAAAAAAAAGCACTGAAAGATGATCACTCTGATGTCCTACAATGAATTTAAAAGGCCAACTGCATTTTTTAATTATGAAAATCAAAACATTGCTTAATCAGCTAAATTCAACTTTCCTTTAAACTGGTGTAAATTTGGAGTAACTGCACTGATAGAAATTTGTTAGTCTTTAAAGTGCTACAGGACTTTCGTTTTTGCTGTACACAGACCAACACAACTACCCCTCTGAAACAATCAATAAAAAAGGTTAATAGAAAACAAAGAAAATTTGCTTGTTTTTACAATTTTTCCAATATTTGCCTGCTGTACATCCAAAAAAGGGCAAAATCTTTTAGAACAATTTAGCTTGGTGAATCTCTAGTATTTTGCTGGTAAAAGGGATCACATAAATAACCCTCAAACATCTGAAATATGAAAGAATGGCTGATATATCAGATAAAATAAAAGCACAATCCACTCAACTAAATTGTTCTGTAGTGCAAAAATTAATCTGCTGTATTGCTATTAATACCACAAAAAACTTTCAACCAGTTCCTTACCTGCCTAAGGCCAGTCCCCCTGTAATCCCTTCCCAGGTGCTACTGGAAAATTGGCAGTGCTTGTTTGTTTAATTTATTTATTTTAAATAAGGAAGATCTTGTTTAAAGTGATTTACCTGCAGTGTCGTACAAATTCAGAATTACTTCTTTATTGCCAACTGTAATACTGGTGGTATACTTCTCAAATACAGAAGGTGCATAGCGCTGTCAAAAAAGGAAATACAATTCTATTAAATGGTAATAAATATTATTTTGCACTTCAGTAACCCCTTCCCTCCAGGGATTGCAAAGCACTTTATAACCATGAATGAATTAAGCCTTACAGCAACCCTGGCAGACCGATATTATCCCCATTTTACTGATGGGGAAGGTGTGAAGCAGACAAGTTAAAATGAAGGCTACTTTCACAGGGCAAAGAAGGGCTAGAAACAGCACTGGGGTTTTTAAGCTGTGGCTTGACAAAACTCTCACAGGGAGCAGGGGGGGTTGGACTAGATGACCTCCTGAGGTCCCTTCCAATTGTAATATTCTGATTCCTTGAGACCATGTTCCCATGTATTGGGCGCATGTACTCTAACAAGAAGTTTTAGTTCTTTGAAATGCAATTATACAAAAAAGAAAGGCATGATTCCGCTTGTACAGGTTTCAAGCTTTATCTGAACCTCACCTCCAGCATTCTAGGTACAGCAGCTCCTGTTTTCTGCACCGGATACCCGGTTCTCACCCTCCTAAACCTTTCATGCTAACAGAAAGCCCCAACCACATCATCACATCGGAGGTTTCCACAGCCTTCTCCGAACACAAGGCTGCCTACACATGCCCAGAGGAAAAGCACTTCTTGATCTTCCAACACTGGAGGCCCAGAGGGTGCCTCGAGCGGCGTCTCGCCCCCCGCTCTCAGATTCACTCACAGCTCAGCCACCCCCTGCCAGTCGCTCCTCTCCGGCAGCCACGAGCCCGCCGCCCGCACATCCTGCCCGCCTGAGATGCGTTTCACGCCCTGCTGGAAAGCCCCTTGGGCCCGGGCCCAACCCGCAGCGGGGCAGCGCCCACCTCCGGCCCGCGCGGGCCCGCGCACCCCGGACCGGGCCGGACCGTCAGGACTTTTCTCCCCCCTCCTCACTTGGGTCTGGGGGCGGCGCAGGAGCGGGCGAGGCGCGCCCCCGGTGGTCCCCTGAGGGAGGAGGGCAGCGCCCCCCCGTCGTGGGGCGCAGGGCGGGGGGCCCAGCCGGCTGCCCCCTCCCGTGCTGGGGCGGGGGGCGGCGCGGGGCCGCCTCAGGGGGGAGCTGGGCTGGGCGGGGGGACCCCGACACTCACCTCCGGGAAGGCCCCCTTCGCGTACACCATGAGCAGGGACGTTTTCCCGCAGCCTCCGTCCCCCACGATCACGAACTTCAGCTCCTTCTTCCCGGGCGGGGCGGGCGGGCTCTCGCTCTCCTGGGGGGGCCCGGGCGCCCCGCCGGGGACGGCCCCGTTGGCTACCGCCATGGGGGGGCAGGAGTGTCCCGGGGGGTCTAGAGCCGCGGCAGCCATCGGGGAGCGGGCGGCATCTCGGCCGGGTCGGCTCCCGCCGCGGCTCCCTCTGCAGCCGGGTGTCGCTGCTGCCCGCCAGCCGGGCTCGGGGGGCGGGGCCGGGCCGAGCCGGCTCCGCTGGGGATTGGCTGAGGCGAACCTGCGCCGGCCGCCGCCGCCCCGGCTCCGCTCCCGGCGGGTGCCCCCCGCCCCACGGCCCCGCGAGCCGCTCCCGCGCGGGCTGCGCTACAGGAGCCTTCAGGGGACACACCGAGCCCCCCCCACACACCCGGGCCCCTGGGCACCGACCCCCCCCCACGGGCCCCTGGGCACCGACCCCCCCTCACACACACACAGGGGCCCCATGGGCACTGAGATACACACACCTGGCACACCCGGGCGTGCCTTGGGCCCTGAGACACCCCCCTTAACAAACAGGGGACCCCCAGTGCATTGGCACCCCCACATGGACTTCCTTCCATCTGGTAGCCTCATGCATACCCCTCCCATGGCACTGAGATCTCCCCGTTCATACAGGAGCTTCCAGTGAACCGACAGCCTTGTACACAGGTACCTCTCACACTCAGAAGCCCCTGGTGGATTGAAATGCCCCCGCCAGATCTCCATCCCTTTACAGGAGCTCCACTGTGCTGTTCCTGTGCCCTGCCCTCCCCGCCTGTTCTCAGGGGTATTTCCGCAGGTTTTAAACTGGAATTGTATTTGTTTATAGTTTCTGGAGCCACAGGAAATACTTGCTGGAGCAACATGGTTTTACTCTCTCCAGAAATTAAAGTAGCCAAAAGATTTATATCTGATTAAGTATGTACTCCTCTTCAGGGGGTGGGTGATGTGGTATCCTAGATGAAAATAATAGCTGTTAGGACAACTGAGGTAACATACTGAGTCAAATTAATCCTTGCTGAAGCTCCAGATTACCTCAGTATTTCACCATAGATTAATGTGGCTCATTTCTATTAATTTCTAATGCATCTATCACCATAGTATCTGTGTGCCCTATTCTTGAATTAGGAAACATCAATTCTGTTCAGAGTTTATTGGTATAATGCTAACCTTATCATCAAATTCAGTTCTGTTATTTTGTTTATTTCAGTTACACAGACCGCAATCCTGTAAATGCCTATGCACAGACTTAATTTTACAGACATAAAAGCATCTGTTTAAAGGTAAGAACCAAAGGATAAGATGACAAGCATGGCCCTGATCTTGTATTTTCACTGGAGTTCCTTTACATTTACAATGTGGTAGTTGAGATCAAAATTGGTCCCCTTTCTCTGTAGGGACTAAGTCCTATACCTTGCAGAGATGAACCACCTGTTCCCTCTTCAGTGAACAGTCTCAACTTTTCTCTCATTTAGTATGCAAATCTAAATTCCTTAGGAAATCTGGCTTGTCTCTAAAACTTTCCTTATCTCTGTAAAGGGTAACAATCCACCAATGGAACTGTTGAGTTTATCATTCCCTAATTTGACTTAGTTTTTTTAAAGTACAATTCACACAAGGTCTGACATTTCTTCCTGCACTGCAGTGTCACTAGATGGCCTTAGAGACTGTGTGCAAAACACACTTTTACTACCATTGACTTGTCTCATGCTTTTGTAGTCAATGATGTTTCAAGGAAGACACAGGTTTATATAGAAAGTACTGAATAGAAAAAGGAGGAGATATTACAGTGGTGGAGGGCCATATAAATACCCAGGTAGACGATGTAAAAATCAAACTTTAAAGACAATAAGCAGCTGAGGTCATTCCTATCCACTGTTAACATTTTATTTTGGAGAAAATGTAACATGAGTACTTAGGGTACATACATCTGTCAAAATACAAAACCTTATGAACACTTCCAACCTAAATGTGCTCTTAGGATCTGATCCTACAAGCAGGAGAGAGACCTCAACTTGTATGGATTTCAGTGGGATTGAGCACATTCAGCACTGCACAGGGATGGTTCAGCACTTTGCTGGATTAGGCCTTTACCTCTTCTACTCATCTCAAAACCAACAGACCGATATATTATAACCCATAAATATGCTTCATGTCCATTTAATGAGTTACCGTAATTCATGCAGTTTTAATTTAATTGTAATTCAATATTACAGTTTGTTAGTTTATTTACAAAAGCCATCTCTAAACTTTCTCTTTATACTTTGTGTTAAGGGAAACATTTTAGATTCAGGACTCAACAATTTAATACAAGAGAGCAATTTAGTCTATTCTAAACATTATATAGGTAGATAGACAGACATAGCATTTTAAAGTGATATTCAGCCTAACATTTGAAAAATTGAAGAGTTTAGTATTTTGATTACATTCATTATTTTAAATTAATGTTCGTATAATGCTTTGCACATATAAAGTAGTATACAAATGCTAAGTATTTTTCCTAGATGCAATAAATGCACACATCTGTATTATGAGCCTGATTCCGAGTGGAAATTTTGCTACTCTCTTCAGTGGGAGCAGGACCTAGCTCTTTATTAACAAATTGCAAATATGATTTTTAAAACCTGTAAGAGTGTTCATCCTATTTATTTATTGCATCTATAACAAGTCTGACACCAGTACATTACAGCTCAACTCCTATCCATTGCAGATGGTGAAGCACTAAGCATATAAAGATTTCCAGTGACTCAGGCAAAATCAAGAATCTGCTGATGGTGGTATGTAAACATTTTATATATATTGCATTTTTGTTACCATGAATGTTACTAAATTAAATTTGTACTGCTCAACACATCAATGGATATTTGAGGATTATGTTTACCGCGAGATACAAATGAAACAGATTGTACATTAAATTTGGACCCCATTTACACAGGAGGCAAAATGATGATAGATATAGCCATGTTTAAAAATGAATATTAGAAGTGGGGTTCTTTAACCAAGGTGAACAAGGACTTTTGGCCTGAAGATGGTGTCATAAAACCATGCTCTAGTCTACTTAGTGAAGGGGAACTGTCCATTGTGATTTGGCACATAGTTGTCAGGAAAAACACCAACAACATTCTCCACACTTCCAAGAAGACCATGCTGGAATTCTATCAACAAGAATCTTGACATATAACTTGGTTTTGATCCTATTTGGCCAGTGTTCTCCCTCTGAAGAATTCCTTACTTCTCCCCATCTCCATTTACCACACTTCCCTTCTAAGATTCATTAGTTGGCTGCTAGCATGAAAACATTTTAAAAACTCACATTAAGATTTTCAGATAGCGTGTTGATGGATACTATATAAAAGAACTTAGATGGGTGTTTTTGAACAGTAAATTTATTTAACACACTTAAAATATTTCCTTTAAGAAATATTGCTTTTCTATTTGTAGGAACTTTGAAAACTGTTAATGCTTAAAGTTTACAGCCATTTAAAGCTGTACCGCTGTGGATGTACATTAATAAATAAGTATGACTTAAATAAGATTTCTAAGAGAAAGTCTGTCCCTTTAACTAACAAGCAAGGTGGTGCACTTGTGAATACTTCATTTTTACATAACTTATGGTAAGATATAACAGTCAACCAACGCCATCTGCTGTATAGTCATCAGTTTATACTTTAATCAGTGAGCAGACAAACAACTTTTATTTCTAGAACCTTTAAAACTTCTATTATTGTATATATCCAGTAGTTTTTCTTTTGATGAACACACATAATTTTAGTCTACAAAAGACTTATGCACATGCTTAAAGATAATAACAAATAGTTCCACTGAAGTCAATAGAACTACTCTGATGTTTAAAGTTAAGCATGTGCATAAGTCTTTGAAAGATCGGGATCATCAGGACCTTATTTTTCCACCCAAAATATTACAACTATATTATTTATATTACTGTAGTGGCTAGAGATCCTATTGAAGTAGAGAATGTACACACAGAGTAAGAAAGAGTCTCTGCCTTAAAGAGCTTACAATCTAAATAGACAAGACAGACAAAGGGAACACAACATAAAGGCGAAAGGAACAATGTGATGGTTTGCAAATGACATGTTAGTTCCACAGTGTTAATTTATTTGTTTTTGGGTGGGGTTTTACTAGGAAGGATTAGCTAGTAAAGGAAGAGGAGACAACTGAGAAAAAGGAAGTAGAGGGGAGAAGGGAGCAAACAAATAGAAAGACCATTGAGGGAGGGGGTTGGAGCACACAGCCAATCAGCACAGGGAAGAAACTGTCCAGACTAAAAACTGAGAAAAGCTAGCGTGATGACATCATCAGCGTTTGAATGTTCCAAAGGTCTCTGTTGCTTGCCATTCCTTTTGCTTTGGGTCCAGGATGAGTTTGAATGGGAGAAGTAGGTCCAGTTAGGTCTCATCTCCCCATCATGAAGCTGCTGTAAGGGCTATAACTGTTTTTGTATCTGCACTTATGCTACTTTTATTATTTATTTGCATTTCAGTAGTGTCTAGAAATTCCAGCGGAGTTTAGGCCCCCATTCTTTTAGGTCCACACACATTTTAAGAGATAATCCCTCGCCAAAGAGCTTACAGTCTCTAAATGAACAAGACAGACAAAGGGTGGAAGAAATAGAAGCAGAGGAATGTGTGCTTCTAGCAGCATGTAAGTGGAAGAGCTGGAAATAGAACCCAGATGTCCTAATCCTTGGTCTATTTTAAAATGTTTTATCTACTTTACAAACTGCATTTAAAGTTAGATAGTTAAGCTATTACTACATAGCAGCCCACCTGAATGGTTTTGTTTGTCACTTGGAAAGAAAAATCAGTATATTTTTGTTGGGTAGATACTGTGAAATGCTGAAATTAAAACAAGTGCAGCATATGAAGAAATTTTGTATATTATCCTTCTAACAAGGGAGGGGATGCTGGGATTGCATTTAAAAATTCTGTTGTAATTAATATAAAAAGGCAATACAGAGTGGATTTTTGCTTTAAAAAGATATTTGGTTCTTTGCCCATAGGTTGCCAGTTAAAATCTAGCCCACATTCAGCTACTGGGAGTCATTATATAGTTTTGGTTATACATTGAGAGAGAAGTTTGGTGGTCTTAGAGCAGTATTCAGTGAGTGTGTGTGTGCTCCTCATAGTTGGCACTAATTAAAGTTTGAATAGAGAACAAAGATTGAAGAGATGTTAAATTTGGACTACTCTGCCCTCTGGATGTAGCGAAAACAGGTTAAGTTAAGGTTGAGGCAATGATTGAGACCCCTTGGGGAAGTTTGTAATGCCACTGCCAGTATTATTTCTCTTCGGGGGATCACTAAGAACTCAGTGGTCAAGAGCTGTCAATCCAGTACTTTGCACCAGTACTGAAGTCACTTAAAAATTAAAATACATCAATAAGCCAACCTACTAGTTATTAGTATTAAGTTTAAAAAAATAAAAAGCTACACACGTGATTACAATTTTTATCTTTTTAATTTAAAGTTTGTAGGTTTGATTGGTCAGACATTGCATTTTGCTGTTGTATCAATGACCCTGGACTTTCATGCAGTGAGCTGGAAGGGCTTGCCTTAATTCAGAGGGTAAATACGCTCTTAAAACAGGGTGGATTGATTTTAATAAGTGATTTAAAATCAAATCAGCAAGCAGAAAACCTTGATTTAAATAACTGAGTTTAATCTTGTTTTGCATTTGTACTTTTAATTTTTCTAAAGAAAGGTTCAGTCTCAGTGGTTGGTATAACCATTAAGACACATTTGTTTGCCTATACACCAAATTTGGTGTTGTTTTATTGCTAACTAGGACAATGCACTATATTTATACATATTTACTTAAGTAATTATGTATCTGAAACATACATTTATTCAGATTCTTAATTTTATTATGTTTGAGAATGGTGAATGTTTCATTTCTTATTTACTAGATAATATTTTACTTGGGATTTGTGTCAAGCTGCATTGGGACAGAAATAGAATTCAATTAAAAAATACAAAAAAATGGCATTTTTAAAATTGTTTTTATTACATAAAACTATTTTAAATGTGCTGGATAATATCAAGAAAAATGTAAGTTTATCAAAACATCTTTAATAAATCAACTTTAAGTACAAAACCATGAATGAACTGTTGGATTGTTTCCTGTCATCATGGCTATTTAGGCACCTAAAGATAAAGATATGGGCCTAGTGAGATTTTCAAAAGTTTAGGTGCTTAACTCTCACTCCACATGCTAATTAAACTGAAAACAAAAGTAATTCAGGCAAAAGTCTTCTGTACAACAGAAACTGAAATAACGCGCCATCTGGAAAAATGTAAATAGCAGCATTCTCTCCATTGTAAAGACTGAAAATAGTAGCTAATGCTTAATGCGATACAGGACATTGTGACGTATTTATAAAGCTTGAATTGACCCCAAAAGTTAAAGATGTTTCCACCTTATTCTATTAAAAAAGCAGCATCCTTTAATTCATTAAAATTCAAAGAGGTCATTAATGCAGCATTTTTATTTATATTTATTTATTTTAGAGGGGTAACCGTGTTAGTCTGTATACAGCAAAAACAACGAGAGTCTTGTAGCACCTTAAAGACTAACAAATGTCTGGGTTGCAGCCCACTAACAGAAATTTGTTAGTCTTTAAGGTGCTACAGAACTCTCAATTTTTTTAAAATTTATTTTAATGGATTACAGTAAATGTAGACCTTCACATAGAAGGTCTTAATTTAAATTTAAGCATGTTTATATTTTAAAAAATTAAATAAAAAAGCAAATTTAAATTTAAAAAAAAAAATCAGATTAAAACATTTTTTATCCACTTTACTCTTAAGGCCCAGGATGGAGAATTTAGGTTGAAACTAACATGAGCAACCTGAAAGTCCCACTCTGGAGTACCTGAAATTCATCTTATAAACATTGCAGGAATCAAGCCAAGGCAGAGGAAACAAGGCATTCTATTTCAGATATTAGGTGTCAAATAGTAATTTAAAAAAAATTCAGGCACAACTTTTTAATATCATTAAAATATGTTTTAGAGCATGGTGTGTGATATGTAACACATAATTTCCATACATGCCAATACCCTGTAATGTGATGCCCTTAGGCATAGCCTTGTCTAAGTGCAGAGCCCCATTGAAATCTGATAGCACCAGATTTCATCACTGTTGAACTAAGAAGGTAAACAGAATTTAATAAGCTGCCTCAAAATACTTTTCACCCAGTCCCGAGGCAGAATTTTCTTCTTCTGTGTAATAATGAATAATGAAAAAACATTTTTAAAAAACATAGTTGAACTCATATACTCTTCCAATTAAAAAAAATATCTGATCCAGTAAATAGCTCAACTTGTTTTATTTGGAATTGCTAATGTAATCCTGAAGCTCCTGCCTCAGGGCCACAATTTTCACTTTACAGATTTTTTTTTGTATTATCTTTAAAAAAAAATCTAATCATGGAACATATGAATATCTTACTACATAGATGACTCAGTAATTAAGCAACATTTAAGAACTTAACCGTTTCTTAATATTTCCCTCAAATCCTGTATGTTCAAGAGAAATGACAAGTTGATTTGGTTTCTGCCAATGAGTGGCAAAGCAAACTAGTTTCTGTATTACTATAGGAGATGTTTTTTCACCAAAGTAGGCTATATTTTCACATTTTTATAGGGAGGAAGCCCGTTTAGGAAAGAATCTGTTATATTTAACATCTTTACCAACTGCCATACAGGAAGTGAGAGCTAGTGTTTTGCATGTGGGAGCAGAAGTCTGGACTACTGAATTAATTTCCCAGCTCTACGATTATTACTATTTGTTTGACCATAGTGCTCACAAGCCCTAGTCATGGGCCAGGGCCCCACTGGGTGACGTGCTGGGCAAACACAGAACAGAGAGACAGTCCCTGTCCCAAGCAGCTTACAAACTAAGTATCAGACAAGAGACAACAAATGGATATAGACAGACGGAGAAATCTGAGTAAGCAAGACAATATTGGTCAGCATGGTAGGCTGTGGTTTCTGCAGAGGGGCACTGTCAAATTTTTTGTCTGCATCTACACTGATTCTCTATGGCCTTGTCTACACTAGGAAGGTTTTGCCAAGATAGTTATACCAACCAGTATAGCTAAACCAGTAAAACCCTCCTAGGCTACATCTGCACTGAGCACTTATTGGTATAGGAATATCAGGATACTATTCCAACAAAGCACTCCAGCTGCAGCTATAACAGCAAAATTGTGCTTTTTACCAGTATAGTAAAACCACCCCCCACAAATGAAATAAACTAGACCAGTAAAAGTGCAGTTTTATGGGTATACACTAGCAATTATACCAGTGTAGCTATATCTGTTAACACTCCTTTCCCCCAACACCACACACCTGACTGAAAAAAGGATAGTTGTGTAACTTAAGTCTAGGCTAGGCCTACATGAATTTGGTTAAATATAATTTGTGCTACCTGTAAAATGCATAC
Organism: Mesoclemmys tuberculata; assembly: GCA_007922155.1. Lineage (NCBI taxonomy): Eukaryota > Metazoa > Chordata > Testudines > Chelidae > Mesoclemmys > Mesoclemmys tuberculata. The sequence continues at coordinate 10,920,838 of ML675640.1, forward strand.
TAAAATAGTTTATTGCAATACTGTGAATTTTAATGTTTGTAAAGCACTTTGAGATTCTTACATAAAAGGCACCATGAGTGCAAAGCACTATCAGCACGTTTGTTTGTTTTTTTTTAAACCAAGGGTTAGCTAATTTTCAGTGTCCTGCAAGTTGTTTCAGTTAGAAGAAACTGATGGAGACAGGATAGTGTGTAAAGCACTCCTGTTTATTTACAAAGAATGGTCCATATCCTGTTTCCCTGAGCACTGTAGGAATCAAACAGGAGAGAGTTTCTTTGCTCACAGCTCCAAGCCTTTTTCTGTTAGCACTCAGTCCAAAAGCTCTCTGCTTTTTCTCAGGGCCATGCTCCTAGAGCTCATTCTGCTATCTCCTTGGCTTTCAGCTTCTTCTCTGTGTCTGTTTCTGTCACTGTGGTGTGTCTTGCTGCTTCTCTCTCAAAGAGACACAGATTCACCAGTCACCACCCTAATCACTGCCTTTGCTATATCAGTCCCCAGAGAAAAGCACTGGGCCATATGGTTCAGCTTCTACTCAAGCCCCACCATGTAACTGTTTAGAAAGTACTCCTATTGTTTCAGCTATCTGGTTCCATAAAGGAGCTCAATTGCTTTTTATACTTACCTAGAATGAAAGGTGGCTGTTACATCCACCAGCATACACAAGCTTTACCCCAAACCATAACATTATTAAATTGTTACTTAACTAATAAGAAACAGACTGTTCAATTCTTTTCAGTAGAAAGAGCTGCTAGAACTGTATTAATTTTCTAGACTAGTAAGTAATGTGGAAAAAGGAAATTTCAATGAGAATATAGCCGATCTGCTTTTCCATGTCTTGGAAACAGAGTTCCTGTTTAGTTTGGCTGAAAGTGGCTCATGCATTAACCCAGTGTACAAAACTTAGGCAAATTTTGCCTATAAACCATTCAAATGCTACCATAGTGTTCAAAGCGCTAAAAAAAGAAAACTGGGCAACTGTCTGTGGCAGGAAAGTGGAACTGATAGCCAAACTAGAAGCATAACTCAGCAAAACCAGGCAGGGAACATTCAGTAACTCTTAGGTAGCTGGAACAGATCTGGCTCACAAACCAGACTGCTGCTGTCTAGCTGGAAGACAATTTATTGGGCATGCATACTGTTCTTCTCGTTATTTCCCCTGGTACCCCTTAAATCTGGGTTGTAAAACAGGTGGGCCAGATCAGGCCCATTTGATGTATTTATGCATCCACATGACTCAGAATCTCAGTTTTGAGTGAATTTAGCACTGGTGAAAGGTGTGGTACTTGCAGCCCTAGAATCTGAAAAGCACTGTCCACTGAGAAGGCACATTATAGGCAGCAGCTGTGGAAGCTGCTTCTCCTTCCACACTCCCCCAAAACATGTCCCTCAAACCTGCTCTGGAGGGTTTGAAGAGAGGAGAGTGCAAGCTGCCTCTTCATTCAGTCCTTGAATTCTGTCAACAAACGCCAGCTGTAGTGGTGTTTTTTATGATGTAGAGAACTATCACAATGGCATACCGAGAGCAGGAGGGGTCCAGGCCCCAGGTGCCAGACTGTGGGTGGGGCACTGGCTGCGCCCTTCTCGGAGGAACCACTCCTGCCCTGCTCACATCCCTGGCAGCCATGCAAACCAGGTGTAGTGCCAAAAACTCTGATAGGTAGTTTGTGACCGGCCCCTCTGCCCTCATGCTGGGCGCAACAAGGGAGCCACAGGGATGTCAACAGGGGGTGGCTCTTCTGCTGCCAACAGGCAGGGGCACAAATATATGTATTGGCCCCCAGGCGCCAGAGACCTACGCTATGCTGCTGATCTATGATGTGGAAAACTATACACTAGGAGCCGCACTCAGACCATCAACTTATTTATCATGGATAACTGAGCAGCTGTCAGATAGATAGAAATAATTTGAGTATTACAGACTGATTTCCCTCAGCCCTTTGTGGCACCAACCCCCTCCTGCTGTCAAATACCTGGTCCCTAATAGCACCTCCCAGCACCCCCATGAGTCTGGTTTACAGAGTCCCCTCAGAAGAAAGAGGCCTAGAACAGGAGCATAGGCAATACTTTCACTGCCCCCAGGAACCTGCTCCCACCTCCTGATATCTGCTAGTTTTACCTCACCATACTATTTATCTGTTGACAGAAGAGTTGCACGGAGAGAAAAGAAAGGACTTCACCAGAAGGGAAGGTGTTGGAAAGTAAAATGAACTCTGATCATCATCACTGACTCCTCTCAGGAGGGGGTGGAGAAAGTGGGCAGGCAGTAGGTCTCTCTAGGCATGGCGAGAGCTTACTTGAGTTGGGGGATTAGAGCTGTCCTGCAATCTGAAAGTAGTCAAGTTAAAAATATTTGGTAACAGATTGGGTCAAAAATACATAAAAAAATTAAAGGGCTAATGGTAATTAAGAAAATATATTAGAATAATGATAGAAGCATGACTACAGTTATTTAATTAAAAAAACAGAACAATTCTAAATAATCAGCAAGGGATATAATGAATTAAAACTGTAAAAGGCAAGGGTTAAAAATGCAAGTAGGATTTAGCAAGAAATGTGCATAAATGCAAGGTACCATTCTGGCCGGGTAGCATTTCATACCCACTTTGCACTGGGGTAAGTGTCTACACAAGGTGCAGGGTAAAAGGTGAATTAAGTGGTTTTCCTCTTCCCATATTTTCTATCCTATCATTTGTAGACCTTTTAAGTCCCTGCCTTATTTCTTGCTCCTCTGTATATGCTATACTATATCCTGTTTCTTCCCCTTCTGAGCTGTGCTCTTGGCCTCTCTCCTATTTCTTTTCCCCTCACTGTGTTCCCTTGCTCTGTGTAAGATCTGCTCTCTTTGTAACCTACATTGTGCACACGCTAGTTCTCCCTAACCCCTGCCATCAAGGTCTTTCTTTCATCTGCACCGCCTTCCTCTGTTCCACAAAGCAACCCTTCATCTCTCATTCTCAAGCATTTTACCAGGGGCCCTACCAGCCAGCCAGAAAAGGAACAGTTTTGCCATAGCCACTGCTCACGTTTTCAGACTGCTTACAGTCTTAATCAAAGGGAAGTAAGGTTTCTTTCACTGAACACCTGATTGGTAGCTAAGGCAAAGAAGAATCTGCAGCTGCTTAGCAACTGTAAGCTGCTGTGCTATGCAGTAGAGTAGGGCTATAGTGGACCAGTCAACATTAGGCAGATCATATATCCTAGCCAGTTCTACTGAAAACCTGTGGTTTGATAAACCAGGTGGCACATTCAAACTATCCTGTCCAAAAAAACTAAAACAGGAATATCATCCACAGCGACAATCGTAAGGGGGAAAAAAGAACTCATCTTGATTTCATATCACAGGTGGAGCTTGCAGTGCACTAGTTAGAGTAAAAAAAAAGTGAACTACCATTTTTTTCTCTTGATGACTTTTTCAAATTTCTTCTAACAGCATTTTCTATCAGCCAGTTATAGTTCTCATACTCTGTGTACACACTTGTTAAAAAAAGCTCAAGTACAATAGTATCTAGACCCCATGCATGATCAAAGTCTCAATACACAAGTATTTTGATTCCTGTTTGTAGTTTACCATTTATAGCATACGCTGTAATTTCCTCTCAATAACACAACCTCTATAATGCCAGCATTCATAAATACTGAAGTAATTTCTCTTTAAAACTTGACATTAAACTAAAATTTTGAAGTGATTTAATGACTTCAAAGTATTGATTGATTTCAAGCCTTGTTGACAACTTTTTAAAGTTTCAAAGTACTTTACAAAATTACCAGCTGATACACAAAAAGGGATAATTTCACTACAGTAGTAGCTCTATTTCAGTTGTGAATTACATGAGATGCAACAAGCTGCTGTACAACAGGAGTTGAATTTGCTTTTTATTCTTTTATAGCTCAAGAATTATTATATTTTAAAAGCATTCGCAAACTGTATAGATGTGTTGCTCATGCTTAGTATTACAAAAAGTGTAATGAATGGCCAAGATATTGGGGTTACAAAAATTGTATATGCATCAAATGTCATATGGATTTTTAGCTGACAGACGTGTGTTCTTTTCACCATATGTGATTAGGTAATGGATACAGATCTTCCTATATCAAGACAGTCAAAACAATACAATAGACTAAAGATTCCAAGTCTCATGCTAGTTCAGTGGTTCTCAACATTTTTGGGCCTGGACCCATCTGTAAATGTTTATGGCTTTTGCAACCCAGTACATAGTCTGGGGGTAAGGGCTCTGTAGTGATTTCAGTTGGACCTAACCCTCTGGTGGGGGGAGGACCCTGCCTAGCACACACCCCACAGTGGTGGCTCCTGCAGCTCTTCTGCTGTGAGGCTGCTAGACGTGGCTCTCCACTCCAGGCATTGCAACCACTGGGGTTGCAGGGCCAATCAGGCTTGGCTCTTCTCCCCCTCCCTAACTGGACCAAATCTGTGTGAATGCAGTTGTGATCTGGCACATGGGGTTGCAGTGCCACTCACTCAACTTTGGCCTATCCAGACTTCAATCATGATGCCCAGGCTAAATCTGAGTGGTGCTGGGACCCCAGAGATTGCAGTGCCTGGATCAGGGAGGCAAACCCAGCCAGCCCCATCAGACAGCACCCACAGGAACTGCCACATGACCCTTTGAAACATTCTGGCAACCCAATTTTGGGTCCCAACCCATAGGTTGAGAAACCCTGTGCTAAATCCTATGTCTATCCCCAGTGAGTATATTGCAGGGCAGTATAGAGGTGAAAGGCTGCCCTGTCTAGAGATGGCACGTGTAGGCTGAGAAATTAGACATCTTTTCTGCTCCACTCTGGCAGAGGTTAAAAATTGTATGGCACACGCACACAAAAAAGCGTAAATGAGAACCATCTACCTTGGTCAACACTCTCATTCTCACTATTATAGGTTCTAGCGTAAATTATACAATCTTCTGATGAGATTACACGTTTGTTTGATAAAGGTAATAACAGTGTTGATGTAACAGACTTCAAGGCATTTGACTTAACTCCACCCAACCTTCTGATTAAGAAACTAGAACCATACAAAATCAACATGGATTCAAAACTGAAACGGATAGGTTTCAAAATATAAATTGTAAACAGGGAATCACTGTTCTTAGTGGGAACCTGCAGAGATTGGTTCCTGACCCTCTGTTATTAAATATTTTTATCAATGATCTCAAAGAAAATACAAAATCATTATTGATAAAGTATGCAGATGACAAAGATTGGGGTAGTGAGTAAATAATGAAGAGGACAGGTCACTGATACAGAGCGATCTGGATTGCTTGGTAAACTAGGCTCAAGCAAACAATATTTTAATATAGGCAAGTGTTTTATTATGGCCAAACAGTCATAGATCTAAGAGTACAGAATACTGGCTATGCCTTCAGGATGGGAGACTATCTTGAGAAGCAGTGACTCAGAGACTTGGGGTGCAGGGTGGATAATCAGCTCAACATAAGCTTGCAGCGTGATGCTGTGGCCAAAAGGGATCCTTGGATTATAAACATGGGAGTAGAGAAGTCATTAACTCTGTATTTGGCATTGCTATGACTGTTACTGGCATACTGTGAGCAATCCATGTGTGTATATTTCAAGAAGGATGTTGAAAAATTGGAGAAGGCTCAGAGAAGGGCCACGGGATTGATTAAAGGATTGGTAAACATGGCTTATAGTGAGAGACTCAAGGAGCTCAATCTATTTAGTTTATCAAAGAAATTACCTCCTAATGTTCTCATCACAGTCTATAAATACTGAGATGCCGAACAGAAATGAGAAATAATCAGGCTATTAAATCTAGAAGACAAAAGGTACAACAAGATCCAATGGCTGGAAGTTGAAGCCAGACCCAAAAAAAAACCCAAACACACAACACACACCAGAGTAGAAATAAGGCACAATCTTTTTTTAAAATGAGGGTAATTAGCCATTGAAACAGTTTATCAAGGATTATGTTGGATTCTCCATCACCAGAAATTTTAAAAATCAAGACTAGATATTTTTTCTAAAAAGATACTGTAGATCAACCACAGCTATTGGACTTGAAGCAGGAATTAACTGAAGGAAGTCAGACTACATTATCACAATTATACCTTTGGTCCTTAAAAATCTATTAATCTAGTGTCCAAGGCAGCATGAGAGCTGCTGCCTTTGCCTATGAAGACAGAAACTAGTATGGTACTCCACTAACTCACTATTGTAAAAAACTGATATGGGAACCTTCACTATAAAAGATTCATAAGACTAAAAACCAGTCAAAATTAACATTTGCCAGGGTAACTACAAAAGTTATCATATGAATAAATGCATCTATAGCATCTTTCATCCCAGAGTGCATCATATATAACACTTTGTCACAAAAATGCAGCCACTTCTGGGGTAGAAATGACAATCACTTGGACAACTGGAACAAAACATGCTGCTCAACAGTGAAATATTTGGGGCAAGAACAAATCCCGTTTCTGTAAAAAGGAGCATGGAATCATTAATGACCACACAGAGCAGAAATTTCCTTTTAAGGTCTCTCTCTCTCTAAAGATCCTCATGTAGTAAAACTGAGTCAGTTTAATTCAAAGAACTTCTGGGTTGACCCTTCTGGAATTTAAAATGCAATACTAGAAGCATCGGATCAGAAACACTAGGCTATCATTGCTAAACCATTCACTCTAGAGAGTATAACTGCTCTCACCTTGCTTCAACAACTTTTAGACTACATTTAAAATACTTATTTAGCAACCTTACAAAAGCAAGAAAATTCCAAGTTCAGACATATGATGTGATTTTCAGAGATGCTAGGTAGCCTCCCATTCACTGAGAGCTGCAGGTGCTCAGCACTTCTGAAAAACAGGCCACTAATCTCTGTCCCAACCCACTTTGTGGTACTTACTACAGCACATTTGGGCCCAGGTTTTCAGTGCACCATCAGCCTGGCTTTCACTTGCATATATGTGCAACTCTACACACTTTTGTCTACCATTAACACTTACTAGGGCAATTCATAGATTCTAAGATTCTAACACTGGAGGACACAGAGGACGCAAAGTGGTTATTTGCACACACAGGTATCAGAACTGAAAAACTAACTCCACAGATGTTTACAGAGCTGTGCAAACACACAAAATTAGACCCTTGATATATAAGATCACCCACTATTTGGAAACTATAATCATAGTTGTGTATAACTAGTTAAGTGAAGAACAGAACTTCAGTCAAACCATTTTTGGCACAGGGGAAGATGGTAATTGGAATGTTAAGGTTTGTTAAAATATCTGAACACTTACTGTTTAATATTAGTTTAAAAATAAAAAAAAACAAACGAACACTGGAAAGTTAAGAAGTGTTGCTTAAATTAACTGACCACTTCCTCATTCATCACTTACCCATTCAGCTTGCACAATATAGTACAAGATGTAGAACTCTTTTACTATAGTAAAAATAATCTACAGCACTGTTTTGATTTGTAAGCTGTTCATTTGTTTTCTTTTTCATTGTCTTTCAGCAAATTAAAATGGTTTTGACTTCTAGTCTAATAAGAAATAGTGGAGAAACATTTTAACAAGGATTTATGGTAGAGACACTATATGGTCATTTATGCAAATATCTTTACTAATTATTATTTAAAGTGACTAAATGGGAAGGCACTCAACTACAGGCATGAATAAGAGCGATGCACATGAATATGTCTTCATGGGACAGGGCATTCAGTGAGTTTTACATGTTGCTAACAGAGATATTTTACTGAATACAAATATACACTGCATTTTCTGAAATTAGCCTAGAAAAAGAGTTTCCTGTTTCACTATACAAGGGACACAAATGTTAGAGTGCATAACTGTTTCAAAGATTTCAGAAAAGCAGGGGAAGAAAAAAAAAGTTATGTTTTTGAAACACTGCACCCTGATTAGAGAGGTGGTTGATTAAAGGTATCAGTGCTGGGGAGGGAATGCAGGGGAGACAGTTTTCTAATTTTAAAAGAAAGTCTTGTGTTCTCTCTCTCTCGTAAAATAGATCAGGTGGCGGAAGGACGGAAATGTACTCAACCGTTAGAGTAAAATAAACCCTTATATTTGTGAAAGATTAAAATGCAATGCCTTATTCGCACAACCCTACCCTAACTTAACCCTCTCAGTACATGCCACACTAAAGCTTTTATAAAAACCAAGAAAAACAACTTAACAGACACAAACTGAAATAGCAAACCCTACACTCTGCATCCAACCTCCAAGAGCCCATGTCTTAAATAGCTACTTACCTTTTTCCCCTCCCACAAAGGTTCACAGCATGATTTTCTTGTATCCTTAAAAGAAGGCCATCTCTGCAATTTGCTGGCCCTTTGAATGATTGCTTAACACAGGTCTCACTATCTGATCTAATTAGTATGTAGTGGAGTGGAATGCCCAATGTTCCACAAAGCAAAAGGAGACTATAAACTCAAACAACCACAGCAGTGCAGCACCCTCATAGTGTTCCAAACTAGCTGTAGGAAAATTTATTTAATCTGACACATTTAACCTATCAAAACCACCCATAATGCATTTAACTGCACTAGAAACGGATATCTGTTAATTTTCACGGTGTTAATTTACACTAGTTTCAATTTTGACCTAGATTCGCCCCCATACAAATATAGAATATGAGTTGGCCTCTACTTGATCCTGTCGGTAAGTGGATCTAAATAATCAATGTACTATTCTGACTCTCGTTTTACTAAAACTTGAGGCTGACAATAGGAGAGAAGTGAGGGGGAGAGGCCATTCAAACTCCTTTTGGAGAGGCAAGGCTCCCCCTGCACGTACACGGAATGGTGCAGAGACCATAAGTAATACAACGGCCGCAGGACCGACAATGGACAGATCGATCCCTGCATGGCATCCCTGCAGTCGGAGGAGAAACAAGGCAGGCAAACCTGATTTGGCAGAGGCCATGCACTCTGCTGTCAACTGCTCCTCCCTCCCATCTCAAGTGTTGGGCCCACCCTGTCTGTCGGCCGAAGAGACCAGAGGGAAAGGAAGATCAACAACGTACACCGAAACCTACTTTGCAAAACAATGGGCTAAGAGCTAGGGAGCTGCTCAAGTAAAGATCACAGCACCCCATCCCCCTCTCTGCACAGCTTTACACATTTCTAGTAAAATAAACCCTATTACGGTAATCTGAACTCCAGACAGATTCGTCTGATTTCTTTAAAGAAAACATTTCCTGTCCATGTAGCGCTTTCTGCACTGCACTGTATTTCCAAACGCCTGGGCTAAGCTACAGTCATTGCGGCGGGGGAAAGGGGGGGAGAGGAGTGGGTGTTACGTTTTTAAAACGTGACCTGGAGGATCTTCAGAGAAACCATGGCTTTATTTATAGACACGCAGGGCTTCGCCTGCATGATTCGATACTGCCTTTGTCTTCTCCCAGCGAGCACTGTCCTGTTTCTTTAAGAGAGCGGCCAACCTAGCGCTGGCCTCCACCCCTCCGAACCCACCCCCCGCGGTCCCCAGCCCCCCTGGGAGTGCCTAGCAGAACAGCAGGCAATAGCTGGAGCCCTGCCAGGATCTCCGATTACAGTCAGCCCCTGCTCGCTTCTTCTTCCTCCTGCTGCTGCTGCAAAGTGCTTTCACGAAATGGCAACCATTTTCCCCCTGAGCCTTGCAAACAAACCCCCTCTTACTTCTCTTCCTCACTGTCCACGAGCCTCACAAAGGGGGGGGAGTCACCTCCCTGCAATGATCGGAAATAGAAACAACGCTAGACACTTGGAGACAGAGACTGGCTGCCCCCAAACCTGACAAGAATACAAGCCTTGCAAAGAAGAGAAGCCATTACGAAGCACTCGCTCCCCCACCCCCTCACACACAATATGGAGTACAACCTGGAGCTGCGTGAAATGCCAGACAGCCTTTCTCTCCCGTGGCACTGGGCAGCAGAGGCATTACACGCTCGGTGCATGAGCAGATTTTAAAATAAAAAGCAGCTGGGCGTTAGTTTCATGGGCTCAGTAGCTGCATGAAAGCACAGAACTGCTGTGAACATCAACTGCGTCACTCACTTCTTCCCGACTCTAACCACCAGGCTGCTGCCTTTGGAGGCAGCCGCCTTCATTTTGGATCTATTTTTCCAGCCCGTTTCTAACGTAGCTGCCTCGCGTGCTGAAGGATTTTTGCAGCGCCTTTTAGTGAGAGATTTTCCAGTCTTGTTAAGATTGGCACCGTTCTGAAAACAAGCCCTTTTTGTTTGTCGCGAGCCAGATTCTTCAGTAATTAGATGGGTAAACACATAAGGGGTTTCCCCTTAGTCTAGTCCTCTTTTAAAATTCTCCTTAGTAATATCTGATTGTTTGGAGGTAGATTTTTGGGGGGAGGGAGGGCGGGATGTAGGGGGTACAATTTAACAGCCATGTAATGCCAGCATGGATTCTCAGTCTCCCTCCACAAGAAGCAGCGCTGCTAACAAGCATTTGGTGGAGAAAAATAAATCACCCTCTGAAAATATATTAATATAGCCTGTATATGTATCTATGACACAAGAACAAGTTAGCTACCGTTTTACAGAAGATAATTCGGCTCTCTCTGTCCAGGACAACAACATTCGTTGAACAGGCCTGGGCTATCTGCTTCTCTGCAAGGGCAAAAGGGGTTTACTTACCCGCACACCACTGTTGAATGCAGTTCTGAAGGTGAAGCTGTGTTGTTTAGCTTTTTAAAAATAAATTTACAAATATATCGTTATATAATCTGTATTCCCCACTTCTCTGGTAAATTTGCAAAGCAAAACGTATTTTGTGAAGACATTGAGAGGTCTTTATATGGCAATGGTAGAGCATCAAAAAGCTATAGAAAATGTTGTCCTGTTTTATGTTGACTGACAGTGTCCAGTTAGGACTTTCACTCGAGGCTTAAATCTAGGTTCCTGTGACAGATTTACTCTGTACATAAAAAGGACAGCCAGTGGTTTTCCACAGACTACACAGAAACTCAAAATGTTTTCCCCACATATTTGTAGTCTGTACATGTTAGTGTGAAAACACCTGGTTAACATTTACTGTATGTAAACATTTTTTAAAACATCTCTCGCTAGATATTTTGCTTTATAAATCAAATATTTAAAAAAAGCATAAATTGTTTTAGCTAAACAGACAAAAAAACATAAGACATGCAAATGAAGGCTCAGAAATAAGGACAACTGCAGTAACATTAACATGAAAACTACACTTAGTAAGGACAGAATGGATTGGGTACTTACAATGTAAAAGAAAAAAAAAGTTTATCAATTTTTTATGCCAGAATTCACTATTTCTACGTCTATATTTAAAACGTTACCTTATAAGCACCAAAGGAGTTAAATTTAAAAAATGGCCAGGAATTAAGTGTTTAATACAGGAACTATTTTTTTAAATTTATTGTTCAGTCATAACATAGCTCTAAAGCTTAAAAACCCCCAACAAAAATATGTATTTACTTATTTTTTGCATTCAAAATTGTTACTGCTGACATAAGGGTGTGCCATGACCTAGTTATACAAGACAAAGATGGATTCCAGCTCATAAGGAAAAATCCAAATCTTTTTTTATCTTCCTTCTTCATTGAGTCCTTTAAAATGTTGTCAGACATTAATACAACACTGAGCAGTCCTGAAATGGATGGTGTGGATTCAAATAAAGTATCCCCTTTTGGAACAAAGGAAAACCCAGTTGGCCATTTAATTCCATTGCAGAAAAATGGCTGCCTGATCTGTTGGCCTCTCCTTAGCTGTCTGGTGAAGGATGTTTTTAGATCAGCGTCTAATAACTCAAGCCAAATGGAAGCTGCGCGCTGATTGGCTGCGGGCTCCTGGTGCCTTGAACCAGCCAATTACCTAACCACGGCCAAATTACAAACCAAAAGCACGAGACGAGCTAAGCCAACATGAAGCCCCAAAGCCGGGCGAGACGCTCCTGGCCCAGGGAAAGAGGCAGCGCGCACACACACAAAAAATCACCACAGAGAGAGAGAGAGATTCCCCCGCGCGCAGCCCGCCGCCGCGCGAAACAAAATGGAAGCTCCCAGCTGATTGGCTGCTGCCACCCCAGGACCTTTAAGAAGCCAAACTGCCGCTCGCTCCCCCTTGTTGGCGTCCTGGGCTGGGGACGCCTTGTCACAGCGCGCGCGCGGGGCTCGCCGGGCGGCGGCGGGGCCGGGCCGGGCGGCGGCGGGGGGCCACACTGTCGCGGGGGGGGGAGGGGCGCCCCAGACGTACCGCCGTTGGCCCAGCGCCCCGGGGCGGCTCGCGGGATGTCCCCGAGCGGCTCAGTGGCTCCCCCCCCAGCCCGCCCCCCCCTAGGCCCGTCTTGTTTAGAAACAGTCCGGCGCTAAGGTAAACGCAGCGCGCAGATTCCAAGGCATTTCCTGCATGCCCTCAAACGGGCGGGGGGCGGGGAGCCACCCTCCCGGGGCGCGAGCGGCCGGGGAAAATGCACGGCCCTTTATTGGGGGAGGAGGCGCCACGGCGCGGCCAGGCAGGCGGGGGGCTCGGCGGCGCGCTGCAGCTGCCGTGAATGTGCCTTCGGCGGAGGGCGGTTAGCCATTAGCCGAGCTCCATAGCGGTGAATTGTGGGAGGGAGGCCCCGGCGGAGAGACGCGAGCAGAAAGCAGCCGCGGCAGCCGCCACACACACGATGTGCTGGCTCGCGGAAAAGGCCGGCGGGCAGGCGGGAGCCCTTTCGGAGCAGCCGGGCAACGTCCCGACCAGCCCGATGTGAGCCGGAGCTCGGCCTTGCGCTGCGAGGGGGGCCGGCCGGCCGCCTAGGACAATGTCTTTCAAGGAGATCAAGGCAGGGGAGAGAGCCAAGCACCCAGAAGATCATGGCAAAAAACAGAGTTCAAGTGAGATTGGGTCTTTCTCTGCCCCCTCCCCTCTCTGCCTCTTGTCTCACGGGGGGGAATCGAAGAATTCCCCCATTTTAGAGTCGTCCCCTCTGTATTTCTCCCCCCCTCCCCAGCTTTGGTGTGTTTAGTGGGCGATTCTTAAAAGGGGATCTTGATTACATGTTAAAAAAAAAAAACCAACTTCGGGTGTTTTGTTTTTTCTCCCCCCCCCCTCCAGGTTGGATCAACGGAATGGAGAACAGCACCCAAGCCAGCACTTCTGTCGAGAAAAGAAATCACCACTGGAGAAGTTACAAATTGATTATTGACCCAGCTCTGAAAAAAGGACAGCATAAACTCTATCGTTATGATGGACAAAATTTTAGCATGCCTGTAAGTATTTTTTTAAAAAAGAAATGCATTCTACGCCCTCCACGCACCCCTTGCCCCACTACCTAGCAGTCCTTTTTAGGGGAGGTGGGGTGAGAGGGAGAAGGCTTTCTTAAGGCTGTAATCATTCATGTTGTAACCAGTGTTGTGAGGGAAAGAACCACGAAAGTTACTGCCACCTGACCCAATGTATTCAACTGTCAGGATCCCAAGAAGGAGCTGAAACCTGGAGCTTTATTTCTCTGTGTTTCCAATCTGTGTCTGTTTCCCAGCAGTATTGCAATTTGACACGTGTGTATGTGTGCTTTTCTCTTCCCCTGAGACTTTCACTGCTTTGTTGTGGTGTGGTTCCCCCCTTAAATTTCAAGCAATATTATCAATATTTCTGTGCGTTTTGTTTCCCCCTCACCTCCCAGAACTCGGGAATTGCCCCGGTGGATTGTGTCAGAGATCCCAGAATAGGACGAATATGGACCAAAACCAAGGAGTTGGAGCTTTCTGTTCCCAAATTCAAGGTACCTGCTTAGCTTTTGAATTTAACTTGGTTTCTTGTTATCTGTAAATTGAGCTTGAGTTGAAAATAACTTAATGAGCCATTTAAATGACAGTTGGATTCTTATTAACATTATCATCTGGCAAACCATTTGCAATAATCCTATTCCATAAAGGTAACAAGAAATCAATACATCTAATAGGATCAGTTTAGTGTTTTGAGTTATAACACGGATGCTTGACAGGTGCTTAAAATATTGTTTTAAGATGAAAACATAACCAATTCAAAATGAATTACTGATTGTATAGAGGCTGGATTTCTCCTCAGACTTCTGTGACATTGTTTGTAGACAGTTTCTTTTCCCAGAGTTCTAAGGACACTCTAACTCTGTGTGTTCCAGACGATTTAATTTTCTGCTGCCAGTCTCCCTCCTGGTTTTTAATTATTTGTATTTAATTTTGTTTGTGTAACTCTCCAGATTGATGAGTTTTACGTGGGGCCAGTGCCTCCCAAGCAGGTAACCTTTGCCAAGTTGAATGACAATATCCGTGAAAACTTTCTGAGCGACATGTGCAAGAAATATGGTGAAGTGGAAGAGGTAGAGATTCTCTACAACCCCAAGAACAAGAAGCACCTGGGTATTGCCAAAGTGATCTTTGCCACAGTTAAAGGTGCCAGGGAAGCTGTCCAACATCTGCACAACACATCAGTCATGGGCAACATCATCCATGTGGAGCTGGATACAAAAGGTGAGAAGTAGACTTTAGCTTCATGCTCTGTCTGGTTGCAACTCTGGGTCTCTGCATCTGCTCTCCCCTCCTAAAATTAGATGCTTTTGCAGACTAGGAAGGGTAGGTGATTAAAAATACTAATAAGTGAATGGTTCTCCTTTCCCCTCTCTCTCCTTTTCTCTGGGCCATTGGAAGTCACGTGAAGCCGAATGTGTTGTCTGTTGCTAGGAGACAGTCCTGTAATTTACAAAATGCTGCCATCCTGTCCATTTCACTCACTCACACTGACACTCCCTTTGCCAAACTCTGCCCTTGCCATCGTTCTCACCCGTTTTCAGAACCTCTTTACAACTGCATTGATCTAAGCCAGAGACAGTTTTCAGAGGCTTCGACATTTACTTCAAAATATGGTTGTAAAGTTTTTCTTGTCTTAGAAACTACTATATCTTTAAAGAAAAAAAAACAAAACAAAAAAAACCCACACTGAATTGCAGCAGTATTCTATTTTCAGAGCTGCTGGCGTTTCACTGGTACTTAGCAACAAACCCAAGGCTGGCAGTAAAAAGTGTACCTCACTTGACACTGTGTGAGTGAGTGTGTGTTTGTCTGTCTCTCTCCCCCCCATCTCTTAAAGGGACAGTAACACTCTTAATCCTCAACATAACTGAACCACAATAGTACCACTATAGGAATTAACGGTGCAGTGACCATTTAGGTACTGAAAATAATAATAATAAGCAGAATTTTAATGTTTTGTGTGTGGTTTCCCCCCGATCTCCCCAGCATGTTAGTGAAGGATCTTTCTAAACCTTTATTTAA
This sequence comes from Mesoclemmys tuberculata, assembly GCA_007922155.1. Lineage (NCBI taxonomy): Eukaryota > Metazoa > Chordata > Testudines > Chelidae > Mesoclemmys > Mesoclemmys tuberculata. Next base: position 10,936,092 of record ML675640.1, read on the forward strand.
AAGCTGAAGCCATGAAGTATGCAAAATGTATTTATTTGTAACTTATTATTTTTTGCATTGTAAACATAATTCTAGTTCAAATCTCATGTGTTGCACGGTTTTTCTTTAATGAAGAGCCCATGAACACCTTTCTCTCAAAGAAAAACAGTGCAATGTTTGTCTCAGTTAAACATACAAAGTATAAAAAATGTTTCAACAACCTTCAAGTGCAGTGTTTACATAATATTTGGTATGTAACACGGTATGTGAGTATAATGGAATAATTTCTGACATTACTGCCTAAATATTAAAAAAAACACCCACAAAAGTTTTAAAATCATTTGCCATTATAAATAAACCTTGACTGTGAAATTGCATATGCTTTGATTTGGGAATTTAGTGTTTTTAGCACTATTTAATCTTAAATTGATGTAGCACCCTGCTTATTTTGAAAGTCGAGGAAGATTAAAATATACATTTAAATCAGAGCAGCAACCACTGGAAATGAAAGTGGATTCAGAGGGGGGGGAATATAGGTATTAAGAGACTTTTTGAGCAAAGTGATTCAAGAGTTTTACCCTTTTTGTTGATTTCTGTTTCACTTCTGTAAGCCTACAACAGGCAGTCATTCAAAAGCTGAGAAAGTTAACTTCATGTTAAGAAGGTGGTGGCTTTGCATGTTTTAAATACTTTTGTGAAAACACTAAAACTCCTTAATTTAAAATTACACTTTCATTTTTACTTACAACTCTCAAGTTCTCTGTGCCTTTAATTATAACCTTTTAAAAACTTACAGCTACTTTGTTTTGCTTCTTTTAAAAGAAGCAATAATACCAGCAATGCTTTGTGATCTTATGATGTCTTTGCATATACAGTCTATAATTTTTATTTCACATATCCATTTATCCCACTGTTCAGCTTTTCAAGATTGTAGTAAAATGTATTTTTATAAAAATTCCATATTGGATTCTGAATCGTAGCAAAATAAATGAGTATTAGAAGGAGCGTAAGAAGTGGGGTTTTTTTTTATCTGTGTATTTAATTATGGTGTGGTCAGAACACAGGACTAGGAGCCTGGAATTCATGAGTTCAGTTTCCAGTTGAGATGGACTTTCTCTGTAGCTTAAGGCAGTGGTTCCCAACCTATGGCCCGCGGGGGCTTTCAAGGTGGCCCTCTGCTCCCCTTCCACTGGCTGCAGAAGGGAGCCGCTGCTTAAGGACCCAGGCAGAGCGTGATGCTGCGAGGCTAAAAGACCGGTGCAGGCTCCTTCCTGCAGCCAAGGGGACAGGAGATCACCTGGGTCCCTAAACACTGGTGTCCCTGCTGGAGCCAGAGGGAGGGGAGCACTGATCTCCGGTCCCCGCTGGCTGTGGAAAGGAGCCACTGCCCAGGGACCCAAGTAGAATGCACTGGGCTACAGGACACATGCGGTGTCCCAGCTGCAGCCAGGGGGCCCAGGGAATTGGTGAGGAGGGAGGCAGCCCTCTTGCTGAACTCTTTCTGTCTGGCTGCAGTGGGCAGGGGGGCTGCTGGCAAAGACTGGTGGCCCTTCAGGGTTGTAACAATGATATCTGTGGACCTTGAGCCAAAAAGGTTGGGGACCTGTGGCTTAAGGCAATTCAGTTAACTTATTTGCCTCCATTTCTCCATCTGTAGAATGGATATAATAGATAGGTAATTATCTCCATAGGTGTAATTCAAAGCTTTGTGAAAATGAAAATATAAATGCTAAGTATTTTAGTTATATTTTACTGAATACAAAGGAAAACGAGGAAGCTAAGAGATTTATACTCACTTGTGCTAGTTAAAAAAACTAGTTTTAAACTTGCTTCTGTATCACAACATTGATGGCAAGTGCAGTAATTTTGTGGGAATTCAATATTTCAAACGCTCTGGGCCAGATCTCTAGCTGTCAGTGTCATAGCTCCATTGTCTTCAGCTGAGCTATGACAACTTACCCAAGTTGAGGGCCCAATAGTTATGTATGTGATGCAGTGTTCCAAAAGTGAATATTGGAGCCTGATAAGTAGTGTATATTCATGCAAAATTGAATTCAATGGGAATTTTACATGACTAATGCAGTATGAAGCTCTTAATTTGGAGCAGATTTTTTAGACAAGTGTATCTGTAGATACTAGTAACATACACCTATGCAGGAGAATTGGCTTTGTAATCCTGCAGCACTTACCCATGTAGTCGCATTAAGTGGGAGTATTCAGTTACATGAGTACATACTATGTATGTCTGTAAGCTGCAGGTTCAAACTTTGGGTTCGTGCAAAATCAAAAATATCTCAAAGGGTCTGGGAGGGCTCAGCTTCTTTTGAAATCAGTGACAAACGTATTGACCGCAAAATGAGCAGGCTGAGGGTTAAAGTAAACAAACTTGTCTAATATTAAGAAACTGTCTTAACTGGAATTCAGCAGCCTGAAAATGCGAATGTTAAACACAGATAGCAGCATTGCGTGATGGTTTGCATTCTTTAGAATGCTCATGCTAGGAAAGTGCTAAATACAGGTTAAAATGAAAAACAGGTTAGCCAGTAACTTCTTGGAAAAGAAGCGACAATTAATTTGTCCATTGTGTTTGATTACATCTCATGTATATTGATAACGCCTCAGACTATTGGAAAGGTTTATGTGGAAAAGACTTCTAAACTGGTTACAGGTATTGGCAGAATGGGGTGTCGCACTTAGTGCAATGAAGCTTTTATGACACATGTTCTGACACAGGTAAATCACTTGACTCTTCTGAGTAGAGAGGAATTACTGCTCTCCGGAAAGCAGGGCACAGAAACGGAGCAGCCAAATAGAATGAGAAGAAGGGGAAAAAAATACTTCGACACATCTCTTGAGGGAACACATTAACAGAGGCTACTATATTCTTAATTCCATACATCTGATTTCCAGTGTAACTAGTAATGCTGGATTCTGTCTGGGCTACATTTCTTCATGCTTTCCCATACCCTTTCCCATTCATCTCAAAGAGGGGAGGCCTATTGTTCTGGCATTTTTCAGATGCTGTGGTCAAAAATATGGTTGCTCCCATCATCTGGGAGAAGGGAGTGCCTTGCATCACTTGTCCAGCAGATTTGTAAGAAATGAGGGTGCTTTCCTTAAGTGCTGCCCTGGCCTCCTTTGCCGGAAAGACATTGGCCAAAACGGGGGTTATTCTGAGTCCTCTCTGGGGAAAGCTTAACAAAGAGAATTACGGCATATTATGTATGGCTTTTTTTTTCTTCTTTTTTGGTAATAAAACTTTCATTTGTGGTTTTGTGCAGGTGAAACCCGTATGCGGTTCTATGAACTGCTGGTTAATGGTCTTTACACTCCGCAGACCCTTCCTGTAGGCAGTGAGCAGGATGTCTCACCAACTGTGAATGAAACTCCGCAGGTACAGTTTGCTTGGGTGTATTTTAATAACACACTTCTAAAAACTTACAAGTAGACAGTGGTTCATTCAAATGGATTCTCCTCTAACAAGTAACGGCTGTTGTTTTGTTCCATCCTGGGGTTATTGTCAGGACATATTCAAAATTATTTACAATTAATTATTTGTATTTAAATAGCTGTGTTGAATTTAATAACTGGAACTTGTCACAGCAAATGTCATTCTTTATAAGTGTCATGCACAAATTCATGTTGTACCTCAGTGTCTGAATATTGTGGTGTGGTCGCTGTTATAAATTGTAAAAATTTTTTACAGAGCCAATTAAATGCATCCTAGTAACTTCAGGAATTTCTGTAATTAAGGATGCTGGGTTGTATCCATCTAGGGGATTCCTCCGTTGAAGTCAGTGGAGTGACTTGTAAGGATAAAGTTGGCCTCGTGTCCTTCACTTTAAAGGTTATTCTAGATTTTTGCTAGAAGGTGGGAAAGATACCTCAACCTTTAAAATTCAAAAGGCATCTTCCCACCCCCTCTTAGAAGTGTTAGGAATGCCCACCTTGATGGTTCTCTAGTTTTTCAGGAGGCTGTGTCAGGGGTCTGAGACTCTTCTCTCCCCCCCCCCACACCCCCACTCACTCACTCTCTCAAAATGAAGAGGTGTATGTATGGAGTCTTTAACAATAACATCGATTCTCCAATATGTTAATTGGTTGTTGGTGTCAGTTACTTAACAAAAACAGTGGCCAAAATTCCAAACTTGAATGCCTAACGTTATTCTTCTAAATAGTTCTCTGTGTAAACATCGATCTTGCGACTGATTTAACAGACAGTCACCTACTTCTTAATTTAAATTAGAGGGGCTCTTCATGGGCACAGATCCTACGTGGACTCACTTGCTGGTTTTGAGCCTTAGACAGCTAAATAAAAGTGGCCTGACTTTTCACTGGTCTTGAGTACCCTGAGCTCCCACTGATTTCTGTCCACTTTTATGTAAGGTTCTGATTATGGATTTAGGAGCCTGACTTTAGGCATCCAGGTTTGAAACTTTTGGCAAAAGGATTTTAAACATTCTAACTACAAAGCTGTAAATCTTTTCCCTCTCAGTTGCTCACCTTTCTCTCTCTGATTCTTATAATGTGCTCATTTCACTAGCTCTGCAGTCACCAGATAGACCAGGCTTGAATACTGAATGTGCAAATCAAATAGAAAAAATAATTTTCTTCCTCCCCCATCCCCACTAAACTCCCTCAAAACAACACCTTTCAGGCCTTCTTTCTCCATCAAAAAAGACCCCATTTCCTCCTCAGCAAGTCACCTTGTATGTGGAAGAGTGGAGAGGAAAGAAAGATGTTGTGATTTGACTTGGTAGCCTAGTCCTCCAAGGTGCTGAGAGTCCCCTATTGGACACCCTCCACTCTCATCGGCTTCAGAAGAAGTGAGTGGTGCTCAGCATTTCCCAGGAGGTACTTATCACCTCATTACTGCCGATCCAAAATGAATGTGTACACTTTTGCTATTATGGGTTGGTTTTCACAGTTATTAATGAGGCATCTAATTGCTTCATTGGTTTTTGTTTACCTCAGTCACCACCATTATTGTTGATTTTAAAGGTCTTGCCATTTATTATACAATATTACCCTGAACTGAATTTTTTTGGGGTTACCCCCAGTACAGTAATTTCTGGTGATTTCTTCAGTTAATGACTACTAGATTCCGCCAAGACACTGCTAATGTGCTGTAGAAATTCCAGCATAGTAGCTTGACATTTCTTGATTTGCTTCCTTTCCCCCTGTTTCAAAAAGGTCAGCTGATCTGTCTGCTCCCTCCTGAGGGCCGCCCTTCTTCCCTCAGGGCCTAATTGAAAGCCTGTTGAAGTCAATGGAAAGACTCCCATTGACTTCTGCAGGCTTTGGAGCTGGTTCTTACATTGCCCTTAGCTGGAGTGTGCTCTTGGCCCTCACCTGCAGGCAATCAAATGGCCAGAGAATTGACACACAAATTAATTACAGGAGGAGAAAGTCTGACCTCTGAGGTGCCTTTGTAACCTTGTGAGGAGGTGGTGGGGTGAGGAAGAGAAAGTTTAACTGCCAAGTCTTTATGGTCTGCAACAGCCATACCATACAAAAAATAACTCCATCTTTGTTTGTTTTTGTCACTGCATAAAACAGTGGGGTGCTGCATGAAAGCCTGACAGTGGTGACGATTCTGTGGAGCCACTGGCATGTGAATTTTAATTAAAAAAGTAGCAGTTTTTTAAAGGTCCTACTTAAATGTTATTACTTCATTGCAGCCTCAATAAATTCTTCTATGTTTTCGGTTGGTTGTTTCTGTTTTTTGTTCTTGCTGTGTTAGAGCCCAGTCCATCTCTTGCTGATGTGCAAGGGATTTTGGATTGGACTTGCTCTGTGCTGCCTATCTACATTACTAAACATTGATTTTGGCCTGATGCTGATATGACTCATTGTTGTTTGAGGGTTTTTTTTTTTTTTCTTTTTGTTATTGGCTTCAAACTTTAATCGGATTGTTTGGCTAAACCCCTGAATGTGCCTTTGAAGTAAATTTCATTGAGATGGATTATTTGGCTGTTCTGCTAGGTTCGTGGTTTTTTAGTTTCCATAGCTGGAAACATTCCACCTGATCTTGTCTTTGTGACGTTTCTGTTTTAGTTTTTGTTTATTTGTTTTTGAAGTTCAGACACAACCTCTTTTACATTTAGTAGATTTACTCTTCTGCTAGACTGTAACATGTAGCAGCAGGTGGGGAGATAAGGTCCTGATCCTATAATCAGGCCAACACACAGCCTCATTGACTTCAACAGGGTTCTGTGCTTGCATATGGTCTGCCATATGGACCTGATTGCAGGTGTAAGACCTGCGGGTGTATGCATGTGGTCTGATTTGATATGTATATTGTGTGATGTGTAACCTAGCTACTTGGGTCCCTACATACTGTGTAAAACAATCTTCATCTTTTGGTTTCAGTGGTACTCTTTCATTCTCTTCCCTAGTTACAATAAAAAACAGTTGACAGAACTTTTTATTTTATTGTTTACTGGATTCTCTTGGCCTTTAACATTGTTTCTAAAGAATAAGTAATATTTACCTATTCCTTAACTTCCTCTCCAACAGACTTTTGAAACCAAAATAACTGCCTACATGTTTTTAATGGATAATTCTTTGCGTATGACTTGGTTTTCAGAGCTGCAAGCACCCACTACTGCCATGGAACTCAGTGGGAAGTCTGGATGTTCAGCTTCTCAGAAAATCAGACAAAGTGTGTGTGTGTGTCTATTATTTACTTTTATTTTATTTTTTATAGTTGACTGATTCTGTAAAACGTCTGAAAGACAGTAACCTTTCTTCTGCGGGATCATCCATTACCCCAAACAGTAGCACCCCGTTTTCCCATGATACAGCCTATTCCAGCTGTCGGCAAGACACCCCAAACTCCTATAGCCAGTACACCCCCCAGTCCCAAGGAACCCCACTTACCCCGCGAGTGGGGACTCCGTTTTCCCAAGATTCAACCTATTCCAGTCGTCAAACGACACCAGCTTACCATTACGGACAGGACTCGGGGTATAAACCCAGGAGGCATGAAACAAAATTTACAGATGCCTACAATAGACGACCCGGACATCACTATGTCCATAACTCGGCAGGCGTTTACAGAGGGCCAGAACATCAGTTTAGCACATACAAGTCTCATCAGCAAGAGCAAGTACAATATTCTCACACTCCTCCATTGAGCCACTCTGGATCTTCAAGTTATAAATCTGCCTTTTCTCCATACCAAGCATCAGCTGTATATCCTCCATCTGATGAACAGCAGTATCCCCAAACTTCCAGAGACACGGAGTACCGGAGACCTGCACCGCCTCCTGCTGAGATCTTAATAGAAGGTAGCACTGCTGCTACTAATATTGATTTTGTTCCTGTGAATGAAAAACAGGAGGAACTCCCATCCCAGCCACAGTCAAACTGTCTTACTGAACAAAGTACAGCATCCTTCTCTCAGACTCCAGAAAGGAGTGAGACACCTGGCACTCCAACCATGGAGTCTGAAATGCAGCATAACAGTTTAGACTCAAGGATTGAGATGCTCTTGAAAGAGCAGAGAACAAAATTACCTTTTCTCAACGAACATGACTCGGACAATGAGGTCCGAATGGAAGGTAGCCCTATCTCTTCATCCTCCTCCCAGCTTTCTCCTATCCCACTGTATGGTTCTAATGCTCAGCCCAATTATAGAGGTCAAACCCCATCCTCGCGTCCCTCCAGCACTGGCTTGGAGGACATTAGTCCAACACCGTTACCAGATTCTGATGACGACGAGCCAATCCCTGGGACAGCTCCTCTGAGTCAGAATTCAAGAGGAACATCAGAGGCCAGTATGACTCCTATTGATCAGCTGAGTAGGACATCCAAAGCTGAGACCTCTGAGACTAAAGAAATGCTGCCTGGTGATCAGACTCCAACATCAGAAAAAATGGACGAGGTAAGAGCAAGAGAGAGAATTCAGATAAGCTACATGAATGTCTATGTGAACAGAACAATTCTGTTCATCAAGCATGTACTCTAGTCAAAAAGTGGTCTTTAGACAATGGTGGTTGGTTTGTTCGTTTTTGAGCGGGTGGGTTTAGCCAGGTTTAACTCATGGGGAGTTGGTAATGGAATAGATGTGACAGGAACTGATGGTAATAGTTCGGTTCCTGGTCTACAGGCATCCCTATTTCGAGAACAACTACTGCAATTGGTAGTTGCAGGTAGGGAACTCAAGGATTCCAAAGGCCATAAAAACTGAATTCCCCCATGCAAGTGGTTCTTCCATCTTAGGGTTGAAGCTTACTTGTGAGACTGGGGGGAAATTTGCATTACTGCTGCTCATGCAGTTTACTGGCCTGTGGATCAACAGACTCTTGTGTCACCAGCTCTAATGTCCCTTTCAAAAAATATGTATACTTTGTTCGGTAGTTGTCAAATTGATAATTCCATCAGGTTTGAACAAGAAACAGTTGTTGGGTTCTAACGTACTCTTTCCTTAAGCAATTCAGAAGAGAGGTAACTGACCTACTGGGGATGTGTTCCTCTGAGTCTTCCAACTATAGAGCACAGCCTGCTGCCTCTAATGGAGCATGTGGGGATGAAGGACATCAGGAGTTTAACTATATGGAATGCTGCCAGCAGACAGAGAGTGCATTGCAGTGGGTGTTTATTTGGTATTTCAGTTGAAACAAATGTGAGTAACATACTGTAATGTACATTTGGGTCCCAGTATAACATGTTAGTGATAGTCAAAATATATATCTTCACAAGTTCCTGACTCCTTTTTTCGGTACAGTTGGTAACATGAACTCGAGATGATGAAATGTATTATAAATTGAGTGGAAGGAAAAAAAAAATCATTCAGATAGACTTCTAGTGTTCCTAGATTGTTGCTGTCAAATAAATGAACATGGTGCAAAAGATAATTCCAGTTTATTTATAAAACATCTCTGTAATAAAAGTGGCAGAAAATAGGGCCATGCTCTCGTAAACAGTTGCCATGTTTTGGTCCGAGAAGTGGCTGCATTTCAGCAGCAGGTGCAGGCGTTCCTGTGCATCTATGGTTTGCAAAATGCTTTGGGATTGGTTGGGTGAAAGGCGCTGTAATCATAAAAGCATACATTTTATAATATTAAATAAGGCTAGTAGGAACAGTCGCCTCAAATCTGTTTTGTTTCTTTTTTTATGCCAGATACCTTGCGTGGTTTGTAAGTACATCTCCAGCTCTTTTTGTATTTGGAAGTGCAGGGCCAGCCTTCGAAGCAACTCAACTACTTTGTGTGCCCCATTCTTTTTATAGGCTGACCAAGTCTTCACCCTTCTGGTAATAGGACTGGAAAGGAGAAAAATCTCTGCTACATATTTCCTTCGGGGCCTCAATCTTGGTTGGGAAGTGGGTTTCTAAACCAGAAGCCTGACCCAGCAGGATTGAGAGAGGATATTTTTGAAAAACCCACAACATTTTGTGACTAGCTTATTCACAGATGGAAACTCTGCATGATCTGTTGGGCATGATGAGCTTGAATCTTTTCTTCTAACAACAAGTGTTTCAGCACATTTTAAAAACTTCGATGAATGCCAGTGTAATAGGTTGGGGTCAGGGACTTTCTACAACTGAAATGTTAATGTCCCATACCAGTCTCAGAGGAGTTCCCGGTATGTTTTATATTAACAGATTGTAATATGGGGCAACAGCAGGCAGAAGTTGAAGCCTGTGATGAATCTTCGTCTCCCTTAACAAGTTACCAGTGTCAGAGGTGCATCTTCACAGTTCTGTTCCACAAAATAGAATAAATTATAAAAGCCAGTTTAAAAGTCAAAATGTTAAGTCTTTTGAAACCTGAATTCCCTGCTGTTGTAATCTTCTCACAAAGATGTAAGAAGTTGTCTTTTTTTTTCTTCGTAAATCTGTTTGTTCAGAACCTCCTATTTACAAATCATCCTAAAACTATTCCAGCACATTTAAAAAAAAGTGTGTGCCTTTCATGGTTCCTTTATGATGTGTGACTTTGGTGCTCTTTGCTTCTCTTCCCCGGTCCCCGCAGTTCCCAGTTTTCTACATTAGACATACTAAGTCCTCACTACCCGCCTTTTTGCTGAAGGATTCTTTGAAGGAATGGAATTGAATAGTGACTCCACCAGAGGCTGAAATTGGAGCTGTTAGCTTGCCAAACTTCGAGGGAGAAGGCGTACTGAGTTTTGGGCTGTTATGGGCTGGGAAAGCTGGAGCTCAGGCATCAGCTTTTTGTGATGTCACTGCTCCAGTCCAGTCTTTCAAAGAATCTTTCAGCAAAACAGGCAAGGCTGGGATCTAACATTTCTAATGAGGGGGAAGGGCAGAGCAGAAATTAATATTTGGGTGGGGAGAGGCCAGCAGGAGCCATCTTTGACTCTTAAAGAAGCAATAAAGGGGCAGATGCTTGTAACCTCTGTTTTCTTCATAATTCACTTTCTAAGTGCCCGGTTGGGTACTGATACACAGTCTGAGGGCACGCTCTGGCTGTGCATATTCAGGCTGTCACATCTCAATACAAGCAGCAGGGAAGTTTTCATTTGAGGTGGCAGCAGCTTTTCTAAGATCCAGTCCTGGTCCCGTCAAAATGAATGGGAGTTTTGTCAGTGGGCGCAGGTTTGGGCTCTGCATCAGAATTGCTGTTATGCAGTAACTTCTGTTCCCTACGGAAAAACCATGTAACCTGCATCAAGGCAGGAAACTCAGGCTTGCGATTTGCAGAGGTTAACATGAAGAGCGTGAGGCCTGTCCTGCATTAACTGCTCTGCAAGATATCTCTTTTTGATTCCAGGCTGTGGCCTGACTCTTTGAGCCAGCAGGGGTTGTCAGTGTGTTTGTCTCTGAGAAAGGGAAACCCATGCTTCTGTTGGAAACACCTACCCATGGCTAATCTCCAGGCAGTGATTACGGGCTCCAAACAAAGTCCCATTAAGCTTACCTTGGCCAAAAGAAATCCGCTAAGAAGCAGAGCCTGAAGTGGAGATGAAATGTGGGCTGGGGGAAGGACAAAAAAGGAAGGGATCCTTTATAAAGAATACATGCAAGAACAGAGAAAACATGTAGTGCTTATTCAAAGTAGTTTTGAGTATGAAAATTGGGGGAGTGAAATATAGCTTAGTTAAAATGTTGTTTTAGCAAGATTCCATTGCTAACACTGAGTGAAGTCTTTTGTACTGCCTAACTAAATGATAGCAAGGAAGGTGTAATCATATCTGGCTCTTTCAAAAAAAAAAAAAAAACCAAAGTCTTTCCATCAACGTGGGGTTTCAGAAGTGCAAGAGTTAAATATGTCAAGTTTGACGTTTTGACATCCCATTTGAGCCAGGTCTTGTTTTTGCTTGGGGCCTGCTACCGGAAGAGGCCCTGCATGTGTGTATTGGGGAGGACGGTAGAATCAGAACAAGTCACTTTATTTTGTATTGATGGTGCCTTTTGTGTTCCAGCATATGAAGATTTAAGGCTTTTTTTTTTTTTTTTTTTTTTGTTCCCTTCCCATAAGAATATCATCTGATTAACACTTCATTTATTAGGAAATACTTTTATGTCGGTGATCAACAGCCTACCAACCGTCCTTGGAAATTGCCTAAGCACCTAAATACCACAGTGATGGGTGCCTTATAAATGTCCCAGAGATGATAATGAAAATAGGACTTCTCTGAAAAAATGAGGAAGTAATTGCTCTGCTCTGTTGCTGTACTTGCTGTGAGTTTTAGGGTATGTCTACACATACAGCGCTACATCAATGCAAGTGTGCCACTGCAGTGCATCTGGTGAAGATACTTTATGCTGATGGAGGAGAGTTCTCCTGATGGCATTATAAAACCACCTCTGTGAGCGGCAGAAGCTACACCGGCAGGAGACGCTCTCCTAGTAACATAGTGCTGTTCACACTGGCGCTTATGTCAGTATAACTTCTGTCACTCAGGAGGATGGTTTATTTGCTCTCCTGAGCAACATAAGTTCTGCCGATGCAAGCCGTAGTGAAGACATAGTCTCGGGAAAGGGGTTTGTAAGAAAAATGGTTGGTTACACTATATGCAGCTGTCCTGAGGACACCAAAAAAGTGCTGATGAAACCAGCTCCAAGATCAAACTTTGTTTGTACGTGGTGGCACATTTGTTCTTTGTCAGTTGATGCTGAAATGTCATCACAGGACCACATTTACTTATTTTATACAATTTTTGAAGAGAATTTCTACATATAAAATTATAGATCAATATAAATTAAGTGAGTCAAATTCATCCCTAGTTCCACTCCCACAAAGTCCTTGGCGCTACATCCGGGATGAATTTGCCCGACATCTTTTAAATGTATTTGAACAATGTTCCTACATGGTCTTGCCTAGAGTTTGGAAAATTTGCTGTGGGTCTGTTGTGAAGAAGAGCAGTGTGTGCTCAAAAGCATGTCTCTTTCATCTCACCCACCTTGTCTCTAGAAATATCAGACCGGCCAGTTTCATTCTACTTCCCTAGTACCACTCTTCAGTTTATTCCTCCCCTCCTGTGCTAAAGTACTGCAGAGAGTGGTGTTCTGTCAAACAGTAGCTATATTCCCACCTTGGAGTTGGTTGCATTTTGGTAGCCAGTGAATGGATTCATATTAAACATAGGTCTGCATCTGCCTTTAGCAGTAGTGGCTCTGCAGGTGAGCAAAGCAATGCCTGCTGTGCTTCTAGTACTAGAACCCTCCTGCCAGTGAAGGAGGGCCATAGGAGCACTCATTGCTAGTCATACCTGGCTGCTCTTTTGTAAAAATGTGCATGAGTTGGCTGGGGAGCTTTCTCTTGATCAGGGAGTGTGGCCCTTATCTTCTTGGACCTATGCTGCACTGTGCAGCCAAGACCCAGTCCCGCTGCATAGAGTTCAGAAGGTGAAGATCCTTAAGTTCTGCTGAGTGGGGCATAAAAGGCTCCCCTCTTGTTGTCTTTTCCCCATTCACGTCTGCTCGACACAGAGCATGATCTGGTTCATCATACGGAAACTGCTTGGGGAGTCTTTAAATACACAATGCTGTACAAAAGAATACTAATGATTCTGTCCAGATTTGTTGAGGCTGGACACTTCTGCCATAGCCTTTTCTGTAAGGCATGGAAGTTTTTAATTCAAGGCAAAAAGCAATGTAAATGCACATTGAGGTTGAGAATTTAAAACCCTAAGAGCCAGGAAATTCAGAGCTATGTTCCACAGTAGCCATGTCTCAGCCCTCATGCTCATAAATAGCTGTGAGAATGGTTATGTATGTGTATTACATATAAATATGTGCATAGGGACCCCGTTTATAGGTAAGAGTGGGAACCATCATCGCTGGAGGGGGTAGTTGGGGGGGGGAGTTGCACTGAATTTCCTTGTGTTAATGCAGCGGTTCTCAACCTGTGGGTCGGGACCCCAAAGTGGGTTGCGATCCCGCTTTAATGGGGTCACCAGGGCTGCCGTTAGACTTGCTGGGGCCGGGCGCTGAACCCAAAGCCTGAGCTCCACTGCTCTGAGCCCTGGGTGGCAGGTCTCAGGTCTCCCCCACCCCTGTCCAGGGCTGAAGCCCTCAGATTTCAGCTTTGGCCTCCCCCACCTGGGGCGGCGAGACTCTGGCTTCACCCCCATCCCCTTCCTGGGGGTCATGTAGTAATTTTTGTTGTCTGAAGGGGGTCGCTGTGCAATGAAGTTTGAGAACTGCTGTGTTAATGAAAGAAGAAAAAGCCCTGAGAGCTGTGACTTATAGTCCAGTCTGATAAACACATTGCATGTGATTCAAATAAAACAAATTTTCCTGAGGTCTCTAGAATACGATCATGCTTCACAGAACCTGCTCATAATAGAAATTGGAGAAATAGGTATATGGTATGACCATTAATTTCCATCTATGCAGCCAGCCAACGTCAGTGTAGCAGATTCTGGGACAGTAGCTCTGTTGTACATGTGTATTATGTCACTTATACCGAGCTTGTGCAATGTAAATAGCAAGAGAGAACTACTTAAACTATGGATTCCGGTCTATCACTTTTTACTCAAATAAAGCTCCTCATAGAAAGCGTTGTTATTGGAGCATTGGATGCTAAGGGTAGAAGCCTACTGAAGAGAAGGCAAATACACAAATCCATTAAAAGATTATTTGAACAGAACATTACATTTGTCTTTTTCAAATCCTCAGAGACCTGTTAACTTTCACATGTGGGTCTACTGTGAAAACAGACTGTAAAATCATTTTATTTCAAAGTGCTCCTTGGGACAGGCTCTGCTCTTGTGTATAGGAGCCACTGCAGCACGATATAGGTAATAGCCTTCAAAAGGGCTAGGGGCATAGGTGCTGGAACTAGGGGTGCAGCCGCACCCCCTGGCTTGAAGTGGTTTCCATCATATATAGGTGTTAACAGTTTGGTTCAATGGCTATCAGCATCCCCACTACAAAAATTGTTCCAGTGCCACTGGCTAGGGAAAAATTCCCACCACCTTCTGGCATAGGCACTCAGTATCCTGGCCACCCTGTAAACCACAGTGTAGAGGGCATTGTGGGGCAGCAGGATCCTAGCTTTGAGTATTATGGGGGGGATTCTGGGCTGCTCCAGACTGCAGAGCTAAGTTGCTTAAACAAAAGCCACCTTTTCCGTCTCCTTTCCCCTGAGCCATACCTCCTGGAGGCACAGCATATGATTTCCACCTTTGGTGGGTTTGATGGCCTATCTATTGACCTGGATGACGGAAAATAAGTTGTTACTGGTTTATATGCCCATACTGGAGAGCCTGTACAGCTAACAGTGGAATGGAGGGGCTCTCTCCCTTGTAAACAAATCCTAGATGCTATTAATTTCCAGTTGGTCCCTTCTGCGAAACGTCATTGAAAGCAGAGATTGCACAATGGTTACCTTCTGTCATAAATTGACCTGTAGAATTCATATTATTGGTGATGGTGCATGAAAGAGAGAGACCAGCTTGACACGCAGAGTCCTGGTTGCATTTGCAGGGCTGGTAGGTAGGAAAACAATAACATGCTTATAAGCAGAGCACATCTGATATGGAGCTGGAGAGAGATGGCAAACCTGGAATTGTGTTTTTTTTTACAGTCAGTATTCAGAGTAGAACTACATAGGAGTGGTCAGATCTTCAGTTTGGTTATGTAAGTACTGTATTGTATTCATATATACACATATGCAGGGATAAATACAGATTCTTAAATGAAAAGTACTTCTCTAGATTTTTATACATAGCCTTGTTAGTAAAACAGAAGAACGAAGGAACATGTGTCTTGTTAGTAACAAAACTAGAAATGGTGAAATGCTTTTGAGTCTGACTGAAAAATAGAAAGCATGCTGTGGTTAGGAGGTCCAGTGCTTCTTTCACTGTCTGGTGTCATGCTAGGAGTTTGAGGCTTTTAAAGTTTGCATATCTACTATAAGTGACATTTTCATACCCTTTTATAAATCACTGTCGCTGGTTATATATCCTCTTCTAATTCAGTTTTCTCATGGTTTTCTTATGTGGTTTTCTTAACATTTTCAGCCGTTAAAGGAATGATTATATATTATTTAAATAAGTAAGAATACTGTTCAGAATTTGCAATGGCTTGGCTAGCTAGTGCATATTCATATGTTCAGTTGTTGCCTTCCCTGATATTCTCCTTATTTATAAAAAAAAAAAAAAAATTGAGTAGGACTTATACACACGTCAGCTGCAGGTCCCTCATGACTTTGCACCCTATTAATTTTAGTTTTTAGTTTGGAGCTTAGTTTGTACCTAGTGCAGCAAAGGTAAAACTCAGAATGAAACCAGTGAGTTCATTATATGCTATGCATCACATACCTGTGCATGAGAGCTCGTTTGATCCAGACTGCTGTCTCAGGTTTTGTTATAAAATTGCCAGTTGGTCTTTTGTAAATGTTGTGCCCATCTGGGAAGATGTTTTTCTTTGGGTGTCCATAAAAGATTGGGAGGTCTTTATTTTTTAAACTTTTTTAAAATTTGGTTAGCACTGGCAATATGATTGTGCATTAGACTATACAAAAATAAAGATGTGCCTGTTCTGAAAAAATTTATGTGCCAGTGTTCTACGCTTTAAAGTCCATATGCACTAGGAAATCTAGAAGTGATGAGTTGGAGTTGCTAATGTTCCCCCCACAACTCACTTCTCTCAAACTCACTTCTCTCATGTTTTGCAAAAGTGAATTTTTAGGAGTGATTTCACTTAAGGGAAGTCGGTGGCTTGGGATCCTGAGATCATTCTATGCATAAAGAGCAGCATGAACAATGCACAGAGACAGGAATGAGAGAAGGAAATGAAACCATTAGTTTCATTTCTATGTTTGAACCTGGAGCTGGCAAAGTTTCCTGTGGTTTGGAGGCTTGGTTGCAAAAGGGTCATGCTGCTGTAATAAAATTGCCAATTTCACATTTTGTGTGTCTGGTATTTTGGCTTATGTATTTTGTTAGTGGGATTTAGGTTTAATTTGTGGTTTGGGGTGTATTCATTCTAATGTATATTTATACCTCATCTGGGGTGATAACCATGTGATGAATAAAGGTTGTCATGAATCTTTGACCAGGTTTCCTCATTTATGATGGCAGCGCTAGAGAAAGAACCCAGGAGTCCTGAGACTGAAGTTTTAACCAGTAGCCTGGGAGTGAGAGACGGTTGGTTATTTTATACCTTCTCCAGAAAGAAGTGTAATTCAGGGCAAGGATCACATAACAGTGTTCAGATTCAAGAAATGTGTTCTTTTCATGTGACTCTGGGATCAAAATGTAGCAAATACCATAATGAAGAAAGACTCCTTCTTTAGAACAAGCAGACTGATTTTTTTGCGGTAACCAGATTCCTCACAGCTTCCTCTTCTCCCAAATGCTTTTGCAGGGACCTGTTATTCCAGGTGTGGTGTTTTTTTCCAGCCACTGAACTTCAATCCAGAGGACATCAGTAATATTTGTGGGGGCTTTAGGCTCAATCAGCTCAGGTTTAAGTTGATGTTTGGAAAACAGTTTTTAGGGTTGTGCACCATTCATCTCCAGTGGCTGTGCAGTCACTAAATATGTCCATTTCAGCTGGCAGATGTTGTGGCTAGGGGGTTCAACTGTAGTTAAAGGAAATATTTCAGTGGAAAGAAATAGGGCAAAACCCCAGAAACTTGTTATCCTGATACAAGCTTTGTATTGTTGCCTAAAACATAAATAACTGAAAATACAAAGATCTTTAGTATTGGACTAAAATCTTTAAATTCAAGTGAAATGTAAGGACAAGTTGGTCAGTCCTACTTTTTGTAGTAGTTGGAAAATGTGGGTAAAATGATACATTTTGACTCGGGATCCATCTTTGAATTTGTTTAAACATTGTTTTTGTTTTTGTTTTTTAAAGGGATGTATCCAGTCAGATATGGCCTCCAGTTTAAACTTTAAAAAAAAAAGTTATAATACAAAAATATGAACAAAACCTAAGGCCATTAGAAATGTTTTCATAAGTGCTGTGTGAATGTATCACCCTTAGGCCTGATCCTCCAATGAGCATTGTGCAGATGTATACCTGTGTCGATGCAGAGCCCCATCACAGGACTGATGTCTAATTGATTTTTTTCCTGCTTTTAAATTCCCATGGAAACAGTTTTTTGTTTCCACTGTATTGTCTGCAACCCAAGCAGTGCAGCCTTGTGCAGGAGAATGAGAAAGTGAAACTTGCTGTAAACCAAAATGATCTTTCTCACCACTTGATATTTTGTTTTCTAGTCCCACCCAAGACATTTTAGATACTGGGAACATACACAAAGATGACAGTACTTGTTTTTGAAGGGCTTACAGTAATTGTTTCTCATTGTCATTAGAGAAATACAACCTTTAGATGCCAGAAAGAATCAGTGAAAAATATATTTAAAATATTGTAGCTGTTAAAAATCGATGGCTTTGTTAATGTGAATGAAGATTTTGTTGGGAGAGGGAGTATTTTAAATAGATATTGGGCTAGACTCATCCCTGGTGGAACTCGATTGACTTCAGTTATACACAACATCAAGTATGCACTGTGATCTTTATTATTGCCCTGATAGCATAATTTCAAATGGTCCAAAGAATTTAGCGTCTATGCGCTTTTGACCCACATTTTTGGCAATTTTTATCAGTGTGCATCAATAATGCTCCACAATTGCCACTTCTTTTTAGCAAGCTACAGCATTAATCTCTTCTGCAATGCGTTAAGCATCTTGATTACAGTACGTGGCACAAAATTTAATGAGCTACTGTTCACTTCTATCATGTTTAAAGGAGGTAAAGATAAATAATCCAAATTAAAAAGGTATTCACTGAAAACCATAGGGTAAATTATTTTTAAAGGGGCAGATGCATGATTGATCAATAAAGAGATCCATGCTTTGGAGCCTAGGTAGCTAATGAACTAAATCAAGTAGGTGAGTTGTGGTGGACATATTGCTGAATACTTAAGAAAGAGCTGTCTTCAGGATGGATTTATGACTTTTCTCTTCGTTTGCACTTTGTTTGCATATAGTACTTTTGGATGAATAATCTGCCTATGTAGGTACTCATCTGTAATTGCAAACTAATCAACTGATCTAATGGGAAAGCATATTTTAATAAAAACATTAATCTGGAGTAATCTGGAATTGTCCTACTTTACGTATTCTCACACATGATTAAAATTAATATATTTAACACACTTTGTGATTTTAATATGGGGGAAACAAGGGCTTTAGGTTCTTCTCAGCCCATTCTCTTTGGATCCTGGACTGGAATTGTAATACTAATAAACAATACTTTTCAGTCAAAATATAAAAAAATCAAGGAAAGTGGTTTATGTATCATTCCCGTTTTTACAGATAGAGTAACTGAGGCACAGAGAAGCCCAAAGTCTCTCAGCAAGTTAGGAAAGGAAACCCAAGTTTGATCAGGAACCATAACTCAGGTTTCCTGGTTGGTTGGGTTTTTTTTGTTTTTGGTCTTGTCTTCCTTCCTTCCTCCCCCCCCCCAACTCATAAACAACTCTGCCTGTTTGCAGTGACTTGCTTACTTTCACACTGATCACCTCTGAAATAACTATCCCAGGATTGTGTCTTTCTGCTGGAGAGAATAAGTGAAGAATCTGGGCTTATCTGAGCACAAATCAGCAAAGAGAGTACAAAGACTGGCTATAAATGTTCTCTGCAGGTCAGAATAAGATGGCCTAGTCTGCCTTTTCCATCTCTAAATTCAATTATCCAAGTTTCTTTCTGTGTCTTTTTTACAAAGAAACTTCAGTGTTGTTCTTAAATGTTTTTCATCAAATCAAAATGCCAATAAAAATGCCGCCCCAGTTGAGGGATTTATTGAAAACAGCGTTAGTTTGTGACATTTGCTGTTGCATAATTTATGTGCTGCTTCTCATTTATCTTAAGGATAGTGTAATGGAGCAAGTATAATATCTGCAAGGACCCTGTTGTCCTACGTTTGGGTCCCTTTAGTTATGAGTTTAACTAAGAATCTCCAGCTACAACTGTGGAAAGTTTCTCTACTTCTAGCATTACTCCTGCATTGCCCACCACCACCTGGTGAGGAATAATGTCAAGGAGGAAGTTGCCTTCTGTCACAGAGCTCTTGTTTGTTGGGCAGGTTTTGAAAAGGGAAAACTTTCTGATGTTCTTGATCGGGTATTGCTGTAGGCATTGATGGGGATTGAGGTAGATAGCTGTATTATTTTTATGAATATTATATGTACGTCAATTTACCTGCTTGATGATATTCTTCTTGCCTTTATGGAGTTGGAAAAATGAAGCAATGACAGAAATAAGATCCCTCCAGAGAGAATACCAGGTTAACAGGCGCCTGGGACTCTAAGATGAAAAGGATCACAAACTGTTAAACCTGGACAGAAAGGAAGGAGGGAACCAGGTAGCAGCTGCTTGGAGACAGTTGGTGACAGGGAGAGGGAAACAGCAGCAGGTCTATCTGTCCCTCTGAGGTCAGAAGTAGGCAGCCTGGCTTGAGTGGAACTTATGCAAAACATGCAAGGTTAAAATAAGGTTTAGGTAAGAGCCAGGCATATGGGCCTTTTTGTTGTTTTAACCCTTTTCTCTGCACTTATCCCATTGGGTGAATAAACAATACTTTTGTTTTCAGTCAATTTAATCAGCTGCAGATCACAAGCTTCTGGAGAGAAATTTTCTTGCAGGTGCCAAATAGTTGATCCTGTTGTGTTTACATGGTTGGGTTGGGGGACTACAACCTGGAGTTCCAGTCCAAGAGTGCTTGAACGATGGCATTCCACCTTCAGACAGGTGAAGGAAGCCAAGCAGTCACCTGAGGGATGCACTCAAGAGGGACTGCAAAGATGTCTAAAAGGCAGCTCACGTGTAACTGTGACAGCATCTGTTAAAAGAGAAAACTGATGTGACAGAAGGAGCATTAGAGTTTTAAATGGGAGGGTAAAATTGAAAGGTGATGTGAGAAATATTACATTTTCTTTTTGCCCACTACATCTCAAACACCAGCTCCCCTGTGTTTTGATCTCCTTGCTGACGAAACTCCATACTGCAAAGACTGCATTTCTCTTAGCTGGGGTTATATTATTACATATTTAACCTCTTTTGTTATTGAGAGTGGGAAATTTCCTGAAATTCCCAGCTGGAACAAAGACAATGTCTCCCTAACTACTACTACATCACTGTCATAGTAGTAGTAATAATGATTAGTAACCAGATGATTTCATCCATTTCTGGTCTGGGCGTGCAATAAGGGGACAAGCAGGGGCCTGCCCTGTCTCTTCCAACCCCTCCCCCCCAATCTGCAGGGAGGCGCAGAGATCATCTGGCCCCCGAGGTCTCAGTGGGGAAGACGTGTGCTCCTCCGGGGCCTCGGCAGGGGGGAGGCACACAGAATGTGCCCCTCCAAAAGCACTGGAATTCCTGCGCACGCCCCTGTTTCTAGTGATGGTGGAGAGGCCATAAAGAATTAAGCCAAATGCATCTAGATCTACTGGTTAAAAGTTGTTTGAATACAGTGTCTGTACAAAAATAAATTACCTGCTAGCAGGCCACACTCTCTTGCAGGTTTATCTGCTTTCTTATTACTTGTGCTGAGTAGTTAATGGGTTAGTTTGATTTAGGTGTTTATATATGTGAGGAAATTCCAGAGTTTGGGAAGTGACTTTTGGAGCAGCTCCCGGGTACTTTGTACTATTTACTTAAGTGGTGACCTCTATTAGGGTATTGTGCCCTTTTGCTTGCAGATGGACCATGATCTAATGTAGTTAGTTCCTTTTTAAACTTCGATCCCAAAGAGCCACTGTGGAGTGCTGAATGGATCTATGGCTGCATATGAGAGGTAGTGGCACCAATCATCTATGACAGTTTTGGTACTGAGGACTTTAGGTCTTCTCCCATCTGCCCGAAATTCCTTGGTCTTTCTCTGCCTCTCTAGAGAGAAAGATGCAGCCTCAAATCCCTGCTCTTTCCTGCCTCGAAACTTCAGAATAAAATCCACTGGTAGTGGCTGAGATGGCACAAAACTACAAAGAGAAGCCAATTAAATGTTCTTTTTGCAGAAGGGCTCTTCAGGCTCTCTATCAGCAGGATTTGCTTAATTTGTTTCCAGAGACTCTGAACCGCTGAATCTGGTGGTGTCAAACAAGAGATTTACCTGGGTCTTCCACCCCCATCCAGCACATCCGGTTGGTCTGCAAAGAAGTCTTTGGGAGAAGCAGAGAATATTCCTGACTCATTTATCAGTAGGGGGTGTTCTCTTGCCACTCCAACATGACTTATGCATGATTTAGGTTCCCTGTTGGTTAAAGCCTTTGAACTAAAGAGTGCAAATGGCTCTTTAAAATATCCCTTCCCCCACCCTAAAAAGGGAAAAGAATAGTATGTTTGCAGGGACTGCCTGCATTGTCAAATAGCTCCCCAAGGGCAGGACTCCCCCCTACTCTTCCTGATCAGGCTGGCTTACACCTTCACAAGTCATCGCATCCCTCTCTTTTCGCCTCTTGTGGGGTTGTCCCTGCACAAAGCTGTGTCTGAGGACATCTCAGAGGAAGAGTCTGGGGTCTTGATCCTCTGAATTCTCCCTTCTAGAGAACGTCTCTTTCTTGAGACTGATTTCACTAAATCACTTAAAATTAAGCCTCCAGTGCAACTGTTGCTTTGTTGGAAAAATCCCGCAATTGTGAAGGAGGGAAAGATTTGACTAAATCATACCATCATCTGGCAATTAACACAGCCATTTGCAACACATGGGGTGAAACACCCCCCTCCTCCCCACTACACAAAGTATTGCCCTTTCCACCAACACAGCTATGCTCTCCAAGCTTCCCACTGGAGCAAAACTGACAGGAATCTTCTTCCAAGTTTAAATGTATAGCTGTGCCGCAGTCTGGGAGCTGTCTGTTTAGGAACTCTTCCATAGAGCTCTTCAGGCCCTTTTGGAAAACTGGGATACGATGCTTGCTAGACAAGAAAAGCCCAAGGATGGGATTTTCAGAAATGCTGAGTGGGAGCCAATGGGAGCAGTTAGGTCAATGCTGAGAGCTTGTGAAAAGCGGGCCCCAAATATTTAATTTTTATAACAGACCGAAGTTTTAACTCTTTGTTTTCTCTTTTATGGTCCTAGCAGTAAAGGAGAGAACTTCCAGAGAGACTATTTCTTTGACTCGAACCCTTCCTGAAAGGGAGCTCAGGGTCCTTGGTGTGTTCTTTCCTGGAGTCCTCCTCTCTCCCTTTCAAGAGACCGCTGGGGCTTAGGGGCAGACTTCTCACTTTTCTAGACCAGTGGAGACCTAATCATCTCCGATCACTGAGCCCTCTGCAAATTCGCCTACATCATTCTGGTCTCTTCGCGCAGATCAGCTTTGTCAGAGTATTAACCATGGGCAAATACAAGCAATTTATGTTATTGTTCCATTTCCTCCTGACAAGAGATTCCAGGGTATTTAGTTCATTGTCCCCAAGAGAACAAGCAGGGGATTGTCTCATTTTGCTTGAAATACTTAAACCAATGTTATTTTGTGCCCAAAAAGTTCACGCAGAACCTGCATAGTCATCCTGGCGTTCATCTGTGGACCCAGAGCTTATTTACGTGTGCCACTAGCAGTTCAATACCAGAAACCGCTTGGATTCTGCCTCAGGCGCTTCTGTCGTCTTCAGTTCCTTGATCTTAATTTACTGCGTCTCTCTCTCTCTCTCTCTCGAGTGGACCAGTGGCCAGTATGCCAAATCCCATGCAGACTTTAAAACAAGAGCTGATTTACTGGTGTTTCAAGTGTACCAAGAAGCTGAATGTGAATATTAAGGGAATCCTCCTTCCTCTTTGCCAGTACTAAACTTAGGCATTTCCCTGCTATGAGACAGCTATTCTGCTGCTTATTAAAATGCCCAGGTGAGCTGAGCTGAGGTAGCTGACTTCCTCCGATATTCTCAGATGCCCTTCTGTGGTTTCTCCCTGCATGAAGCACGATCTAATTAGGAACCAACACCTGAGCCTGGCACATTGTGAGACACAAATATGCACCATAGTGGCATTTCTTTACACACCAGGTAGTCCTAGGAGTGAGCCATGGTTTTCTGGGGAATTGCTCCCTCTTTCCCTTTGTGTTTTGAGCTATCATCTTATGTCTTCCTCTGAGCGTTTAAAAAGCACCATAAATTTGGCTGGTGATGTTTGATTCCCCCCCCCCCACTCTCTAGTAAGATGCTCTGTGTTTTTGATGAGTATTTTAATTTTATTGTTGCTGTCGTCTCACCATTTGTAGAGCACTGTAAGTGTACATTGTTCTGGAAGGTGGGAGACCTGTGCCAAACAAATATTGTGTCCTTGCTCCAAATTGCTGCCAGTCTAACAATGCAAACAAAAACAAGCCAAGACAGAACATGCATTGAATGAGGTGTTGCCGTTGCTAACCATTATTTTGTAGTACAAAACAAAACCCAAAACATTTTGTATTAAGCAGTTCAACAAATAAACAAAAACCTCTAGTGCACTGAAATCCTACCTTTTGTAGCCCAGTGCAGCATCTGAATTGGGGTTAGTTGTTGTCTACTTTCTCTCTGTCAGTGTTGCTTTCTCTTATTGCAGAATTTCCTTTTATAACCTTTGCCCAATGGTTCGATTTGAAAGGGGCTGTGTCAAAAGTGTAGATGTAAATTTGGCTATTTACATACAGTCTTGCGTTCTTTAGTGCTTTTGTTTTGAAGAGTATTTAGAGTCATTTACTTACGTTATCATGAAGTCGTAATCTTAAAACTTGCGTGTCGGTGAACATGGCACTTTACCGTAGTCTTTGCTCCAAAGAGCTGACAATCTGAACCCACAGTGAACACATACAGGAGAACAGCTGATCACTACAATTGATGGGGGTGGAGTTCTAGTGGGATATTGCACAAGGGCCTTGAAGAACAAACTTGTTTTTTTTTTTAGGAGTGGCACATGTTGATTTAGGAGGCTGTTCTGTGAGTAAGTTGTGTCATGGAAGAATGGCTGACGGTGGGCAAATGAGATAACAGGATCTCCTGGAAGAAATTCAGTAGAGAATAAGGAGTCTTATATAAATAATAATAAAATAATTGTTTGTATAGCGGCAGATGCATGCATGTTGCTGTTTAATGTCTAAAGTAAATTGAAGGGCACAACTGATGTGACAGGTCTGGTGAAGAGGCAGTAAACAAACATTTGTAGCTTCTACGTTCATGTTTGGTCTCAGATATTCTCTAGAGCAGTGGCTTTCAACCTTTTTTCATTTGTGGACCCCTTGAAAAATTTCAAATGAAGGTGTGGATCCTTTTGGAAACCTTAGACCAAGTCCATGGGCCGCAGGTTGAAAACCATTGGAAGAAAGATCTGTTATATAATCTCAATTAAAAATGTAGGAAGAGTGTATCACAAATGTCTCAAGTGTTATGCCTGACACCACCATGCAAAAAAATGACGACTATCCACTCTCCCATGCTTTACTGTTTGATCATTCCACTTCTGAAAGGCAAAGTGTGTCATTGGGTGCAGTGTTCTAATCTATGTGCTGTGCAGTTCTTCTCTGAAAGTGGTAATGTAATTAAAACCCAAAACCCCCTAAGATCAAGCACTTCTGCCCTGGCATTTAGACTCTGGACAGCAAAATGTTGTCTTGTACTGTCACCTGAGTCTGCAGCGGGATTTCTAAGCTGGGCTTGAGTTTGTTTGTTTAAAGAAAAGAAAAATGACCCTCAGTGCAGTATTGTGTTTTTGAGGACGTGAATGTGTGGCTAGGTTATATTTTCAGTCTTGCTTTTTTTTTTTTTCCCCTTGGTTCTGGACACTATAGTAAAAAATCTAGTGACAAGTTTTAATGTCCAGTTTTCATGTTTCCAGAAGAAGCAACTCAGGAAATTGCTCAAGAAGAGCTGCATGTCCTAGAATCATGGGCGGTTGTTTTCTTCTAAGCATGATCATGTTGACCTTGGGCTGTTTTCTTTGTAGAATGCCACCACGCTGTCCTGCATATGGTAGGGGGAATCCTACATGAACCCTGCCATAAATGACAACAGAATTTGAAGAGAGCTGGGTTCTATTGTTGAGTCTCCCCCTGACTTGCTGTGTGCCATTGTTAACTTCCGTGCCTCAGTTTCACTAGCAGTGGAGGTTTTTTTAAAGAGACAAGTGATACTGGCTCCTTTTCTGTGAACCTTTTTGGGCTCTTTGGATGGACCTGATCCAAAACCCAGTGAAGTCCTTTAAGTACTAAATATTTTGTCATTCAATGAGATTATAATAAAATGATGTTTTCTTTTGAGAAGTGGTACTGATTTCTTTTCTAGCTCTCTAGTGAAGAATCCTCTAAACATTTAAAATTGTTAAGAACTTTGGTATTTAAATGTGGACTGCTCAGATTTTAAGGGCCAAAATCTGCCTCCACAGTTCCCATTTGTTGGCTGGTGTATAGGAGGGGAGATTTCTGGCTTAAGTATCTCACAAAAGAGTGTTCAAGTTGGTAAATCTAGTGTAAATTAAATTGTACCTAGGTGCTGACTGTGAGCACTCTTTAAAATCAGAAAGTCTTTTTTTTTTTCCTTCTTTTCCTGAAGTAACCAGAAAAGTAAAACTTTTAATGCTCCGTTTTCTTTTCTGAGGACATGTTTTGCTGGGGGGAGAAGGGGAAAGTAAATTTGTTCCCTCCTCTTTTTGTTTGAGCACTCACTGGAATGGACTATGGAGTTTCCACATTTTGCAAGCGATGCTTTGTTTCTTCATTAATATTAATGAACTCCTCCTGAATCACACTGAGTGCTATTTAACCTGCATTTCATTTATATTAGTGCTTGATGGTTCAACTGGGATTGCTGACCCAGTGCTATTTACTGTAGGGATTTATTGAAGTAATCTTTGGCATTTGGTGATAACAGGCTGTGTAACAAAAGTATATGACTTGATGATAAACAGAAGATTTGAGTGAAAGTGGCAGTCTGCGGTCAAATTCTGATCATATCTAGCTGAAACCTTGACACAAATATCTGATTGAATGTATTTATTTTAAAGTGGAATCAGTGCTTGTTAAATTCTCCAGTAACAGGACAGATACAAACATGGACAGTTACAGGGCAGACTTCCTTGCCCCTCCATTCATTAGAGTACTTCTCTGGCTCAGAGGCGAGATCAGTCTCTCTGGCTTCACCTCTGTGTTTGAAAAACTACTGAAAAGGATATCAATTGTGCTGGTGAATTTTGTGATGTGGAGCCTTTTTTCAGCTGAGATGGGATTGAGATTTAGGTCACCAAACAGTGACTTATTTTGGTCATTACTAACCTGCTATAGGACTGGTACCCTAGACGTGAGGCACTCCAAAATCCGTCGCTATCCAGCCTGATTGGACAGGGATCTCAGGATGTTGTGTTCTGTTTTCTCTGCTCTAGAAGTCTCTGTGCTGACACCTGGCTGTACCAGTATCAAAAGGGACACTTTGGCATTTTGGATTGACAATGAATGAGGCCGTTTAAAACCAGTTTTGCTTAAATGGAATCTATCCAAACAGATTTGCATTCTAGAAGAACTTTGAAACATTTGGCATGCATATAACTAAATACCTGTTTCGCCAACTCTTAAACTCATTGGTGCAAAGTGGAGATGGCAGCACTGACGACTCAGAAGTGCAACACAGATTAACAGTTAGAAATGCCTTTTCTTGTGGCCAGATTGCCTTTTTCTGAAGTCATTTGATAAATTGCCCCTTTTTAAATGCAGAACTCATTGGTTTTGGGGTGAGATCAAGGAGCGCAATTGAATCCAGTTTTGTGGAAATGAAGTCCCCAATTGAAACACAGCCTGTGGATCTGCTTGCTTTTTTCATGAAGAAAATGAGGGGTCTGTAGCACCAAGAGGGCAGATGGTCTAGGTGCTGGTATTCCAACAGGGGTTCTGCTGATCTTGGTGTCTCAGCCGTAGCCATGCTCCAAAAAGGAGGTGCTGACTCCGGCAGGATGATTGGGATTAGCAGTAAATCAGAGGTGGAGAAGCAGGATCCAGTGAAGTACAAGCTGACCAGCTGCTATGGTGGGCTTAGGCTGCTTCCCTTGTGAAAGTAGTGGAGGTCTGAGGCCTGGGAAAGAGGCTGTCTAGGGCACACAGGAAATGTAGGTACATCTGTGCCCCAGTGCTTGTCATAAATCTTCATTTTCTGTCTCTGCCTTGTACTGCTGCTCCACCTTGAGGAGATCAATTGACTTTCCCTACAGATCTCAGTACTGCTCAGCCAGCAGAATATAAAGTCACTTCTTGCTTTGCTCAGTAACCTGAACATACTAGATTCCCTCGAGTTTCCTAACCAGCAATGGATATTTTACATTGAGCACCTCCTGCATTGAATCTGGATGCTTTTTAACAACACCGTTCATGCTTCACTTGTTGAAAAATGGGTTTAGTTTGAATTACCTTCCTTACACCAGATACAGCCTGTCTATTCATTCCCGTGCCCTGCCCCCTTTCGTTGGAGCATTTAGTTGAAGCTGCAGTTCCTCCTCATTTATAGCATGACTGGTTGGTGAGACACAATCTGCTGCCAGAGTGGACCAGTGGGAAAGATTGCAAAGTGTATTAAACACAACTGGAAATTTTAGATGGCAAATCATGGGGTGTTCAGGATGAAGAGGGCAGAAATTCTAATGACAGTCCAGTACTTTGGGTAATTGTTTTGGACCCCAGATGCTAAAATTAAAAAATAAAGTGCTAGTCATTTTAGGATTGATAAAATGTATCCATCACAGAGTGCCTGTGTGAATGTACAGAGTTACTAAACTAGTACACTGAGCGCTCTCAGAATTAGTCCCATGTTGCAATCACTGTAGAGCTCTGCTAGCAGTGGGCAGACACAAAACCATTATTACCTGCATTCCAAAGTAGAGCTGGGCAAAAAAAAAATTTAATAGCTTGTTTGCCCAAAAATGCATTTTTCCATCAAACAAACCTATTTGGGTTGAATGTGGCAAACAATTTCAGCTGGATTAAAAATAGGAGAGGGGACTTGGAACACTGACTTTTCATTTCAAAATTTAGCTGGATCTGTTTAGTTAATAAAAGGGTAAAAATACCTAAAAACCTGTTCTAAAAAGACCCTCCTCCCCACGCTCCCCCTCCCCAAAACCCCAAAGTTTCTGGTTAAACAAAATATTTTGTTCAAATACAAACTTATTTTTTTGTTCAGCTTTTTCAGGTGAGGCACTGAAAAATCATTTGCTCTGCTCTATTTCTAAGGCGCCCATAATAGCATAGACATTAGTACATGCATGTTGGGGATTTTTCAGGAGACAGGGCCAGTTTTCTTGCCATTTTGAAAACCACTTGAGTGGTGGGTCTAGAGCAGTAGTTCTCAACCCATGGCCCAGTTAGCACACTGCTGCAGCCCATGTGACATCCTCAGGGCTGTATATATATTGTGTGGATGCGGCCCACATAACAGAGAGAGCTGCATGTGTGGCCCACAGTGGTAAATAGGTTGAGAACCACCAGTGTAGACGAACAAGGTGGAGGAAGTGATCTTTTATTGAACCCACTCCTGTTGGTGAGAGAGGCAAGCTTCCGAGCTACACTGAGCTATTCTTCAGGTCTGGGGAATGGCACTTGCTGGGAATGGCACTTGCTGGGGTGATCGTTCTGCAGCTTAGGAGTTAAGGGATGGCTGTGAACTGAAGGCTTGCGAGCATGATGTTGCTGAGTCTCGTGCACAGCCTGCTCTCTGGTGGTAGTTGCTGTACCAGCAGTGCCCTTCGATTAAACCCAGTCTAATGAGTCACGTTCGTATAGTGTGTGTTGGTGCGTTCCATGTAGTCACAGTGCAATCAATTCAGCTGTTTTGCCAATATGTTCATCCATCTATGTGCAAAAATTCTATTTAAAAAAACCAAACGGAAAACCACCACACAAATCACAGAATCTATGAATCCCATAACTGCTGTGGCAAAAAATGCAGCTGCAATTATTGTGCTTCAGCAGGTTGTGTGTGGCTTTGTGGGGCGGGGGTGTCTGGATTTAGGCTCGTTTCTGGCAATGGGCAGGCTGTTTGTTTCTCCTTTTTATGCACTGCTGTGGAGAAGAAGGAACTGCTTGCAAGAAATAACAAGGCAGTGGGTCCAGTCGTGTTCATGCAGAGGGGAAAGAGTGATCAGTTGTGCTCCTACTGTTCAGTGCTGTCAGCTGGAAAAATGGAGATTGAAGTCTTTCCCCACCCTTCCCCTATGAGGCCAGGGACGGGGTGCTGTCACTCTGCCCCTAACTGAAATTTAGTCAATAAATAGCTTTGCCTGATCAGATATTCCAGTAAAACTTCCTCTGAGCAGTGGGTGCCTTTTCCGCCCCCTATATTTTGCTGTTTAGAATTTTTAATCTTCTGAGGGATGGGATGGCATACATCTTCTTTCTGTGTGACTCCAACCTAAAATGCCCTTACAGTATAATAAACAGCTGAGATGAAAATATATCTCGACTGGATCTAGCTGATCAGTTTCTGTTGTGCTGTATTAAGCTAACAAAGGCAATTCTTGGTACTCTATGAATCTCAGAGCAGCCAGATGCCATTGGATCTGGTAATCCATTTGCATAATAGCACTATTGAGTTTGAATGATGGGTTTCTTTTTGTTTGTTTTTGTGAAGGTGGAGATGGAACATGGGTTTTGCATTTTATACAAATACATATATCCACATTCCATATGATTCTGTAGAGTGTCTGTTTAGAAACTTGGGCCGTGTTTATACTTGGAGCTAGGGATATGAGTCTGTTCTCAAGTAGATGTA
Organism: Mesoclemmys tuberculata; assembly: GCA_007922155.1. Lineage (NCBI taxonomy): Eukaryota > Metazoa > Chordata > Testudines > Chelidae > Mesoclemmys > Mesoclemmys tuberculata. Next base: position 10,966,223 of record ML675640.1, read on the forward strand.
CTTGCACTAGCTCTCACTAAGCTAATGTGCTAATCATGGTAGCCACAGTAGGACAGGAAGTGTCAGGTACCCATGAGGTTTGGGCAGATTTGGACTTGGGGCAACTAGTCGATGCCTATGCTAGCTGCCGCCTTTTCTACTGCAGCTATACTATTTTTAGTGCATTAGCTTGATGAGTAGACATACTTGAAATAGTTCTCAAGTTGGGAGTCCACTTCTCTAGCTCCAAGTGTGGACATACCCTGGATCAATGCATCTTCCCATTCCCCCACCTCTGAGAATTTGGGGATTCAATCTATGAAGATCAATGATAACTTGCAGATAGATTTGGAATTCCTTTCTCAGTCTGAAACACTTTAGACTAGTCATAAGGCATAATTGTAACAGTTGCAAACATTAATAAGAAGCTCTTCTGGCTGTTTGCAGTCTATATTTCATCTGGGGATTATGATTTTAAAAAATGGAAACTGACTTGCTAGATATTGTAAGGTAGATTAGTTACCCTTAAATATTTTTCTTTATTAATACTACGCGTCAGTAAGAGGTTTTCATGCTGACATTGGACTGTATGCGATTAACAAAATATGGGGTCAGCAATTACTATGTTGCATAGAAGCAGATTTTTGTTATTCAGGTGGCCAGTGATGTTTCACAGTTAGAAAGCTGCTTCTTCCCCACTTCCTGGCAGTTCCAGGGGTTGTCTAACATGGAACAGAATGGCGTAAATGAAACGCCACGTGCTCAGTGGGACACACCTTCCAGTACGTTGCTTCCTTTCTCCAGTTGAGATTAAAATGTCAGTTAACTGTGGCTCTTGCTCCAAGCAACCTGTGTGCAGGTAACATATTAAAGGAATGTGTTTCTCTTCTCTTTTCTTCCAGGGTCAGCATTCTTCAGGGGAGGACATGGAAATATCCGATGACGAAATGAACTCTGCACCAATCACCAGTGCAGAATGTGCCAAAACCATTGTGGTGAACTCCTCTGTTAGCAACTCTGCTGTGATGACTCAATCGATACCCATGCCCCCACCAGGGTTCCCTCCACTTCCACCCCCACCTCCACCCCAGCCAGGCTTTCCAATGCCACCACCTCTACCGCCACCGCCTCCACCAACTCATCCAGCTGTCACCGTCCCACCACCTCCACTTCCTGCACCACCTGGGGTCCCGCCACCTCATATCTTACCTCCGCTTCCTCCATTCCATCCTGGAATGTTTCCTGTCATGCAAGTGGATATGATAAATGTCCTGGGCAACCAGTGGGGCGGCATGCCAATGTCCTTTCAGATGCAAACTCAGATGCTGAGCCGCATGATGCAGGGGCAGAACACGTACCAGTACCCACCTTTTATGGGAAGTCGGATGCAGTTTGTGAATCTTCCGCCCTACCGTCCCTTCTCGATGGGGGCAGCTATTGGCCGGGGGCAGCAATGGCCACCACTACCCAAATTTGACCCCTCGGTTCCACCACCGGGTTACGTGCCGAAGAAGGAGGATCCACATAAAGCTACTGTGGATGGTGTCCTCTTGGTGATTATGAAGGAACTAAAAGCAATTATGAAAAGGGACTTGAACCGGAAAATGGTCGAGGTGGTAGCATTTAGAGCATTCGATGACTGGTGGGACAAGAAAGAACGTCTAGCAAAGGTAGGAACTCTTAATGCTTCATACATTAGATCTGTGCAGATGATTCTAGAGAAGAAGGGTTCAAGATGTTCCAAGGCAGGCCATTGGTAATTGGCAATAGGGAGCTCAAATTCAGGGAAATGTAAGGATTAATATCAGGAAAAGGTCCTTAAGTGCGAGCAATAACACTATGGAATAGCCTTCCAAGGAAAGAGGTAGATGTCCTATTAAAATTAAATTGGAGTGGATGAATCCTAGACTAAATCAGTGAGAACTCTCATTTCACTTGACTGGGACCAGGATTTGGCTCTGGTTGACCTAATAAACCTGTTCTTTAATTTTTAGGATACCATAGATTGTGCACTAGCAAAGGTCATTTCCCTAGCTGTGTCCAGCACATGCCAAAGAAGGAACCTCCTCCAGGGCAGCTCACCTGTGGAGACCTTTGAGTGTCTTGTTGTTAATATTCTGTTTGAAGTGTGCTGTAATTATATAAGCATAGCCCTGTAGTGCCAAAAGGGTTACCTGTATTCTTTTATTAGGGCAGTGTTGTGGTTGGGACAGCTGCTTCTGAAGATAGTCAGGTGAAGAACATTTTAAATACATATATCCATGGAACTCCTTCATTTTGGAAAGCCTTAGGAAAACTTTCAAGAAGTAGAGAGGCCTTAGAAACTCAAGCTCCTCATTCCTCCCCTCCCGTCATTTGCCCCTTCCCTCTCAGCACAGTTGTTTCAAGGCCTAAAAATCAAATAACTTGGTAGTTTGTTTTTTTTTTCCACGAACAACATGCTTAAACTTGCTACAAGCACACATTCAGTCGTGGGCACTCTGCTTACTCTAGTAAGGACTTCTTTAGAAGTTATGCTTTTAGATCAGCTGAACAAAATGTGAGGATTTTGTTAGCCTTTAAAATAAAATTGGATCTTGGCTCCAAAACCAGAGCCAAAGTATTTGAAAGTCTTGCTCCTCCAGTGCCACCGCTTTCTAATATCAGGCTTCCCTTCTGGGAAGGTTACTCCTAGACCAGGTGTTTTTATTTTCTTGTGTGATAAAGATGTGTACGTGTTCATTATTTTGTGCCAGGACTTTAACCTGCTTAAGGCAGGTATATGCTTCCAAACTCCACACCGATATGTGACTACCATTAACATGAAGGCGAAGTATATGCCTTAATTAGAAATTTTGGGATTTTTGTGAAGATTTGCATGGACTGACTCAGAGGATTTAAACTCCATGCAGTGAACACTATATGATCTGGTAGCTGGCTAATTGGTCCCTTTTGAAAGAAAAGCTAGTATTATAGAACATTTAAGAGCCTCAAAAATTAAATTCTTACAATCTACGATTTGTTGCAGTGACTTGCAGTAAGATATCAGCAGATACATTCTCCAAATTAGACTTTTAGATGTAACATAGAGCCAAGGTCCTCCCCGCTTGTTACTTGAGATCCCATGGCATTTTTTTTATAAGACATGAGGTGATCATTCTGCCTTCAGGCAGTCCTCCTCTACTTTGAGCTGGACACAGTATTCTTCACTTCCTTTCCAGAACAGTTGGTAATGTGGATTCTATAAAACACCTGCCATGTTCCACCTCAGATATTTGCTGCTTTTTAGTGCTGGCTTTAAATGTCTTGCATCCAGAACCGAGCATCTCTTGATTAATACTCAAGACATTCTTTTCCTGCCAGTAAACATGTATCAGGGACAAGGTTCCTCATGTTAACAAGGGAGTGAGTGCAGTACAACGATAGTTAGTAGGCCCACAAAGGGAAATGAGATAACTTGAGAAGTTGTTAACGAGACCCGTAAATGATCAAACGTAAGTAACTGGTGGCAGAGCTCTTCAGTTCAATTTGGTCTGTTTTATACACTTCTGCAAAAACGAGCTGTTGTGGTTTCTTCATATTCCTGGAACTTACAGCCTGGTTTAGCATAGGAAATATTTCTAAACACAATCTGCATAGACTCACTGCCACAGGATATGGAAAAAATGGATAGTCTAGTAAGTTTAATAAAATTACACTTATGAAAACAAGTGATTCTAGCTAGGTTCAGAAGTAGCAGGGCAATTGATGCTGCTGAGTGTAAGATGAACATCAATTGGGGCCTGAGAAATCACTCTTGACATGTTAACATAATTCACCTAGCTGAATTATGGGGGATTCAAATCTTTCTCTCGAGTACTGTAGGCCACTGTAGGATACCATCCTGGATGAATCAGTAGTATTCTGTGGCAATGCAACAGTTGTTATGTAGCGACACTAAATTCCATCAGAAAAATCCATTTGAGTAGTTCAAAGGTGCAGTCTTCTGTTGTTTGTACTGCACACAACACATTATGGTTCCTACGTGCTGTAATAATACAAATAATAACAGTCTGAGGCTATGCAAGAACTGGAGCTCCAAAGCCAGTCTGCCCTCTGCTGGCCAGCAAGGTCAAGTGGCTTAGACAAGCCATTTTGATGATGAACATGGGGCTATTAAAGTTAATCTAGTACTACCTATTTTTCTTGCTTGATAGCCTCATTAGGCTTGTTCCGTATTAGCAGATATGAGCTGAGCTTGTGTTTTGTGTTCAGTTCTTACAATGAACTTTGACATATTTAGTTGATGAACAGCACTAGAAGGAACTGATCTTCAGATAATACTTGTGAAGCCTCATCATGGGATGGGTCAGAGTGAATTTTTAGAAATTCATTCTAGATGAGTCAATCAATAGTAATTCATATTATCCTTCACTTACAAACTGTCAAGAGTCACAGCTTCTTGACACAGTAACGTGTTGATCCCCCATCCCCCTCAGGGGGTCTAGAGCTCCAACCTTGAAGGTTTGAATTCCCTTCTCTACCTGTTGAGTTTTTTCCATCCATGCCTACTTTGGATGAGCAGTGTTTTGCTGCCGCTGGATTTATCAGAAGTGAGACTGGAGATTTGTCTATTGAGTCTGAACACCTAATATTTTGTTGTTGGGGCTTGGAGGACTCTGAGGCTCTTTATCGGTATGGACTCTGACCCTATTAACTAAAAATGAACATTTAGCTTTTCTTTGACTATCATCCTTGCTCTGCAAAATTGTGCCTTAAAGTAAAAAGGAAACAATCTTTAATTAAAAGGTCCAAAGTCACTTATTAATTCTGTCTGCTAATAAATGAAGTCTAGTAAAGTGGGTTTAGGTTATAAAGGCCATTGGTTTCTCTAACTCATCTAAAATTCATTAGTATTGTCCAATGCAACATGGGTCCTGCACAGGTATACGTGTAACTCAGTTACTTACGTAGTTTCACACAGCACAGGAAGATCAACAATTGTAGGTTTCTGGGCTGTGAGTGTGAATCAGTATCAAGAGGTATCAAAAGGTAAGTAGTATCCTCTTTTTGGGACACGTGGTTCTGTTCAGGGTCCAGGAGCCTTTCAAGCAGTTTGAACATTAGCTTTCTTTCTGTTAGAGGGAGTATGATGGAAAGTATCATAGATTTTGGCTCAGTGGTAGAAATGTATTGTTTTTATTAGGCTGAGTATTTTACTTTTAAATCCCTCTTGCATGTGTTTTTCCAGTTTCATTTTTTAGCATGGGTACTGAATTCTGAGTGTCTCTAAAGATGGTAGCTGTGGATCCAGCACACAGCATTAGGGAGATCTAAAATGAGCTCTGAATTTGGTGGTACTGCCCGTTCGCCTTTTGTGTGGAACAAGGCTTGAGGATGTTCACTGCTTTCCTTCATCAGAACTGCTGGGGTGGCTTCCAGAAACAAGATTATCTGGAGTGAGGGTAGTTCGACACTGGTCAGTTCCCAAAAGGCATGTGTGGCACCAGAATTTGCTTTCCAGCAGGGTGTCTGCCACCCATTATAACTATATTGCTCAGAGCATTTAGTTTCTCTTAATATCCAAAATGGAAGAAGACTTCTCTTCATATGAAGAATAGCCATGTCATTTTCCCACCCTTTTTAAACATGATTGCTCCCCAGACACACCAGAAACCCAACATGGGCTATTTGGATATGTTATCAGTGTTATGGTCTGTTGAAAAGGATGCTAAATGGCAATGGGCCACTGCTTGCCTCTACTCCATTGACAGGTTGATTACTTTAAAAAAAAAAAAATTCCCCTCTTGTAAGTCTTTAAGGCCATGATGTTTTCTAGACATCAAGCTGTATCCTCTTGGGTGTATAACATATTGTCTATCTGGAAGATACACTTTTGAAAAGACAACTGTCAAAGTTGATAGGTCAAATTTTGGGATGAGGTGCTTGATTTTATTTTCTTTCTCTTTTTGTTTGTAAATCCATGTAATTTTTTTATAAAGCAGTGGACAAATTTCTTTTGATAATTCTAAAAAGTAGCCCTACAATAATAAACTTATCTGTGTATCCCAGTGTCCCGAGGGAAACCTACAATACGAACCCAGCATACCAAAGTCCATCCGCAAACAGAAATTGGAAAAGGCATGGAAACCCATTACGAGAGGATCTGGACAATACAGTGTCAAGCAGTTCTGGGATTGTAGCAAATGGGGAAAACTTTTCAAAACATTTAACTGAGCTATTTAATTACTAAGCCAAGGTATCTTCTGTAAATATGACTGTATCCACCGTTCACAGCAGAGATCTTGAACCAAGGTAGAAATTCTTCCAGTTCAGAATGCAACTCTTTTTTGCACTAGCATCAGAGATTCATCTCTGCTAAAATGTCTGGTTGTGGTGGCCGGTCTGAGAGCACTTGTGTGTGATCCCCTTTTCCGGAGGACTGGTGGTTCAGTAATCCTCATTTTCCCCCTCTTATCGTACCTGTTTTGGAGTGCGATATATGCTAAGTACTTGGTCTTTTAAAGACTTCTTTTTGCATATACCGTGTTGGTTGTCCTAAAGTTTCCCTTAGATGGATCCTGTCACTGTTTAACTCTTTGGTTGGGACATTGGCAGAGGAGCAGCCTAGCTGATCTAATAGTTTTCATCTCTAATTCATCTGGGTCAAGCCTGACAAATGGAAACCTGAACAAGTATGTTCTGTATTTGTTCTTGATAGGCCTCAGCATTGGTATGTCAGGGAAGAGTGAACTAAAGCTCAAACTTTCTAAAGAATACACTCCCCCCACCCCAAGCACATGAGATAATGGTGCATCTTTCAGAAGATGATGTCTTTAGAGAAGCTAAAGCCTGGATAGGTGATGGTCCTTGACCGAGGTATTTGAGTAATTTCCAGTGTCTGTGTGCCCACCAGGTGTTGTTGCCTCTTTAAACATTGTTTCTTTTATGCAGGCATCACTCACACCAGTGAAGTCTGGAGAAAATAAAGATGAGGAAAAACCAAAACCAAAGGATCGAATTACATCCTGCCTCCTGGAGAACTGGAACAAAGGAGAAGGGCTGGGCTATGAGGGAATTGGCTTGGGCATCGGGTTGCGAGGAGCCATCCGGCTGCCATCTTTCAAGGTATTAGTTAGAAAACACTAACAGTCTTCCTGGGTTGAGCATTCACAGTATAGATGTCCCCTTCCTTTTTCCCCCACACACCCCATCACTCTCACTTTTCTACTGTATTTCTTATCCAACAGCCTCACCTGTAATCTTCGGGGAGAGGGAGCCCAAGTCCTTAGTGTCAGTTTCTCTTACCCTTTTCACATCACTTGTGTAAATCTGACTGAGAGCTGCTCTGTGGCAATGCTCAGACTCCAACCTCACTCCAGTTTTCACTGTATAAGGAAACAAAGTTTCAGCACTGTTGCAAAAGCAGTTTCTGCTAGGCTGGGTTGTACGCCCATACCAGTCAGCATGGAGGAGACAATCCAGTTTTAAACCATATTAGAGCATGAGCTGGACTTGGCATTGGTGTTGGGAATGCAACTCTGCCTGCTTTGGTGGGTTGTCACCCATTTACACCAGAGAAGAATTTGGGCCTAGCTCGCTTTGTAACACAGTTCAAGCATTTTTTGCCAGGCAGATTGCCTGATCCACATTAGCAGAACCGATTTTGGATTTTACACATGCTGATTTTAAAAATGTGGCTGGGGGGTGGAGCAATTGGGTTAAAATACGCTTGCCCCACTGCATCTCACTAAGCATGTCTGGATATTAAATGCTGCAAGCAATATTCAAAATATGAAAAATGCCAGCACTCTGTGCAGCCAGAGAGAGCGAGACCAAACTGGCTAGCTTGTTGGATTTATTTCTACTTTATGCTGAAAGAAAGAAACATGAGAGGACTGGAGTGGAGCATACCTAAATTCCTGAAGTTTTAAACTGTAAGTTTGCTTTGTAGCTGTGGTGGGTGAACCTTAATACCTGGAAGGTTTTGCTGCCCCTCCTTGGATTAACCAAACTGGACTGGAAGTCTCAGTCTTTTCTACAGTCATGACATTTCTGCCTCCAGCAAAAGGCAGACGCATAGGAAAATGGACAATGGTTTGGTGAGAGGAGAGGGGAATAATTCGTTTTTCTGAACTCAGCCATTTGGCCCTACAGGACTTTTAAGTAAAATTTCAAGAGCATGTGCGGGGGAGGCGGCTTCCAGTCCTAATTTAAAACTAACCTTGCTTTTGAATTTTTTGTAGCTGTCTCAGGCTTGGTCTCCACTACCATCTTATGTCAGTGTAACTACATCGCTCAATCCAATCCCCAGAACAACACAGTAATATTGCCCTAGCCCCCAGTGTAGACGGAGCTATGTTGATGGGTATGGTTAAGATTCTGTCATGGGTATTTTTAGTAAAAGTCAGGGACAGGTCATAGGCAATAAACAAAAATTCTCGGAAGCTGCAACCTGTCCCTGACTTTTACTAAAAATATCCTGTGGGAAGGGGAACAGCGGAGCTCCCGAGGCTTGCAGCTGTTCCAGCCCCACTGCTCCAGGAGGCTGGCCATCAGTCAGCTGCTCCATGGCCCTGGGGCTGGCTGGCCAATCAGCTGTTGAGCAGCTCCAGCCCCACCCCAGAAGTCCTGGAGGTCCCAGAAAATTCCAGAATCTGTGACGTCCATGACCAAATTATATCCTTATTGATGGGAGAGGTGCTCCTGTCAACGCAGCTCCTGCCTCTTGGGGAGGCAGAATACCCGTGCTGATGGGCGCATAAGCAGCATCTTCACCAAGTGCTACAGTGGAACAACTGCGCTGCTTCAGCGCTGTAAGTGTAGACAAGCCCTCAGTCTCTGGTTCTCTTACGTTTTTCCATATCTTCGTATGTTTAAGTACCTGTAGGTGACAATGCAACCTGTTGGAATTGAGATTTAATACAAATTAGGAGGCAGAATTTCTTTTACAACTAAATTGTATTTGTGAGCAAAACAAACAGATCAATAGTTAGATGCTTTCTGGGTATAAGGGCTTGTATATGCTACTACTTAAGTCAGCATAACTTATGTTGCTCAGGGACATGAATAAGCCATCCTGTCGAGCAATGTAAATTACACCAATCTAAGGGCTGGTGTGGACAAGCGCTGTGTGAGCGAGAGAGCCTTTCGCAGAGTTGGCTTGATTATGCTAAGGAGAGAGCTCTCTCCTGTCAGCATAGAGCATCTTTACCAGAGGCACTACAGCGGCGTAGCTGTAGCACTTTTAGTGCAGACTAGCCCTTAGTTACTTTGCAAAGTAAAAGAGCTGGGATCTGCTTGGGAAGCTGGATTTACATACCTTTTTAGAAGTGCTAATTCTGCTCTTTCTTTAGGTGAAGAGGAAGGAGCCACCTGACGCTGCCTCGGCTGGAGATCAGAAGAGAATCAGACCCTCTACCTCTGTTGATGATGAAGATGAAGGTTTGCAATCTACATTTAAATGATACACAAGTGCGAGTGCAAACTACAACAGCTGAATTCCTTTAAACTTCTTAGCAGCACTTTAACTCAGTTAGACACACATAGTAAAGAATTTGAGCCAAAATTCATCCTCCCTTAATACTGTGATCAGCTGGGTGATGCCTCCTCTGGATTGTTACCTCAAATTTACTATACCACAGTATATGCAGAACAAAACTACACCATATTTTAGTTCTGCTGCTGCAGAGCTATTCAGCCAAAAGAGGGAGCTCAGGTCAGTTTATCAACCACATTTCAGTGATGTGTTTATATTCCCAATACCAAGGCCGTTATGGAAGTAAGCACAGGAAAGCTACCCTCAGTTACCTGGACTTCCTTTTAAAAAAAATAAGTAATTTATTTGCTAAATTGGGAGAGGGCGGACTCTATTTAAAAGTTTTTTAACCTTTTAAAAAGCTTAACTTCAAACAGTGCAGAGTAAAAATAAGATTTATAAAAAGATCGTCAACTGACCCTTAAGACTAATGGGCCATTTACTATACCATATAAACTTGATTGATCCCAACAGCTGTTCATGCAGCTGAAGTAAAGAAGCAAGAGGGTTTATAATTAAGCTTTTTTGTTTAGATAGTTCTAAACATATAAGAACCAGAAAGTACTTTAGATGTGGCTGTGAGGATACATGCTTAGTTTCAGTAAACAAAGAATTCCATCACACAATCTAAAGTTTAAACCAAACTCCCAGTTCTTAATGTGTTCACACTAATTAGTGTGTGATTTGAGGGTGGAGGGGCACTGAAAGGACTCTCTCAAAATATTAATCCTCGGGTTCTTCCTTCTGTATTGGATTAGTGAAACAACACACAGTTCTGGTGCTGCCCCATATACCAGGTACATAAGTGGCCAATACTCCACTGTAACACTTCAAGCACCATTGAGATTGCAGCCATCAGCCCCTAAAGGGGTAAACATTGAAATGCTCTTCAAAATTCTGGGCTTCCTCCAGTGTTTTGCTTGATGTGTAGTAAGACTCCTCTTCCACTCCTCTCCTATTGCTGTCCTTGCCACTGCCCTTTTCCCCCCAGTACACCTTCACCATGTGAAGTGATCTTGGCTTTAATTACCACCTTTGTGCTGATGGTTCTAAGATCTACTTCTCAGCCCCTGACCTGCCTCACTCTCTGCAACCCTGCATCCCACTTTGTCTGGCTGTCTTCTTGTGGGTGTCTTGCCGTTACAGTTAAAATTCACAGGACCAAAACTATGCTCTTCCATCCTCTTCTCTTTTTCTCTCCTTCCTCTGACATGGTTGACAGCACCACTGTCCTTTCAGTTATTTCACAAGCCCCTGACCTGGATGCCATCTTTGACTTTGGCTTCTTTGAAATCCCACACTCCAGGTCTTCTTCAGATCTTGCTGCTGCTTACGTTACGTTTGTAGGTCTGGCCTTTGTTCTGCATGTAGCCTGCTAAAACACTTGTTCAGGCTCTTGCAAACTCCTGTTTTGACTACTTCAGCTGCCTCTTCTGGCCTTTGTGGTCCATCCTGTCCCCGTAAAGTCCATTCAGAATGCTGCTGTCAGATATCTGTCTGTTCATCATTCTGACCATGTCACCTGCCTCTTTGAATCCCTTCACTGGCTCCTCTTCCTTCACTGCCCTTTTCTGCCCTTGAAGGTCCTTTACAACTGTCCCCTTTCTCTTGTTTCTTCTTTGTGTTACCTCTCCCAGTCTGCTGTGCCAGATTTGCCAGTTGCAAACACTCACTTTTCCCAGAAGTGTCTTCTCTCTCCTGCACGCTACCACTTACGCATGGAGTGTCTGCCCCAAACTAGTCCATAAAGCCGCTGTCCCATCCTCCAGTAAAAGGCTCTTCAGGACGCACTTCCACTGGACATCACTTCCACGGATGAATTGCCAACTGATAATGGCTACGTAGAGGGCCACTAGATATGAAAGATAGCCTTAATATTTCTTGTTCATTTGTATCATGAAAACCAATAGCTGATGTGATGGCTGCTGATTGTGCACATAGTGACCCTGTGTAACCACGTTTATCTGGCACATTAGCCTCGTCTTCCCTCCCCATTTCCTCCTTGTTTGTTACACCCCCTTGTTGTTCAATGCTTGAAATCAGACTGTAAACTCTGTAGGGTAGGGACTCTCTTGCATACCACAGTGGGGTCCTGATCCTGATTGGAACCTTTGACCACTGCTGTAATACTATCAATAATAGTATTAGGAGCTTACCCAGCATAGTTGAATCCTTGACATTGTGATGTTTTGATTACAATTCCCTTCTCTTATTTCCACTTACCAGAGTCAGAAAGGGACAGAGACATGTCGGATATTACTTCAGATCCGTCTAAGAAGGATGCAGAAGCAGTAGGCCTCCGAAGGAGACCAGCAAGACCATTGGAGCTAGACAGTGAGGGGGAGGAAGGAGATGAGACTTCTGGTAAAGAAGAAGAATCCTCTTCTGAAAAGGAAGATGAGCAGGAGGAAGAGGGAGGATTGGTGAAAGCAGCACCTGGCAAGGTATTTCTCCCCCCTTACTCGATGCATCACATAATTAAACTCTGGAACTCTATAACCCCAAGTCTCCAGCTCTAATTGCTAGACTACACTTATGAATAAGCATAGTTAGAATAGCATAGATAAAAATGTATGGGCTGCATTTCTGATATTTGATGATATAATTTTCTCACTGGCTCAAAACAAATTCCTCTTTCCATCCCCATTGTATAATATTACAAACTTAATGTCTTACAGAAGTGGGCAAACACTGTCTGTTAAATTGCCTTTTATTTGATTTTATTGGGACACAATGTTTGAGGGTCTGTACTGAGGTGCATTGAATTGTGCGTCCAAAATTGTTGTCCATTTAGGTTTGTATATGGCATTCATTGCTGTGGTACTTGAGATTTTGATGTTTTTTATTAAAGCCAATACACAGTCAATATATTTTTCCAATGAGGAGTTGTCATTAAAATACTAAAATATTTGCTGCCAAAGGAGGAGGAGGAAGAGGAGGAGGAGGAGGAGGAGGAGGAAGAAGAAGAGGAGGAGGAGGAGGAGGAAGATATTGATGAAGAGGGGGAAGAAGATGAAGAAACGGGAGTAGAAACAAGTGAAAAGGAAGATGAGCAGGACTCGGAGGAAGGTATGCAGTCTTACTAGAAATAAAGTGAACTTTAGCTTCTGGTTCAGGTCTACATTTTTCTTAGAGTAGAAATTCTCACTTCTAGGCCAGCTCTTAAGCTTGTATTCTCACTTAAGAATATTAACAGGGTTGATATAATTGAACTTGTTCTGTGTGTGTGTGTGTGTGTGTGTGTGGAGTTGGAGTTGGAGTTGGAGTTTACAGCACTAGGTATAACAATAACCTCCCACCAAATCAAAAACTCGAGAATAAAATTTGATTTTTAAATATACTATAAATGCTCCCCACGGCCCCAGTGATCACTTTTTAATAGTGTAGAGAATTGTTTCCTCACGTGCGCTTCATCCAAGCTCAGCAGCAGGGCACAAGCATTTCCCATGCTTTCCAGAAATTTTTCTTGGGAATACAGAGCTTCAGAGGACAGCTTTGTTTTATATAGTTGAAAAAATAAGCCATCTTTTTGTTTAAAGAAACCCTTGAAAACCAGGAGGAAAACCCCCCAGAAACCCTATCCAGTGGATTAATTTCTGTCATTTCACATGCTTGTTTAATGAGGTCATAAAAGGACAGTAATAATGTCTTACCTTTTCAGAAGATGTAGTGAGTCCCACATCTTCCAAAGCTGAAGTTGAATCATCTGATGAAAGTGAGGACTCCTCAGAATTTGAGTCGAGTTCTGACTCAGAGGAGGAAGAGGAGGAGGCTGAAGACCAAGATGGAGAAGCCATGGCTGCTGAAATAGAGTGTGAGTCTGCTAGTCAAGAACAAGCAGACGAAGAAAAAGAGACCATCCTGGAGCTGTTTCCAGTGGAAGACTATATGGAAGCAACAAACCTGGGACCAGTTATGGCAGTAAAAGAGGAAGAGATGGAAGAAACCAAGCCAGGGGTAGATGAAAGTGGTGAAGAGCCAGAGGAATCTACTGCTGCTGAAGGTTTGGTGGTCATGGAGAGAGCCCAGGAAGTAAAGCTAGTGCTGTCCCCTGTATGCATAGCAGGTACAGTGTGTTAATGTATTTTGTTATCTGCCGCTGTGGTGTCAAAGGTCAATATTCTCACAGCATCCAACTCTGCATATTTTGGGTATCCCTCTTGGTCTTTCCTTCTGATCTCCTCAATAATGGGCTGGTCCTAGAGATGTCCTTACTGGGGAAGGAGGGCTGAGTTGAGCTTTTGATCATCTGGGAAGGTGTTCTGCAGCTGGAGTTCTCCTCATATAATACAAATAATACCTGTGTGTCCTATAATACAAAACCAAAGTGCAGATCAGGGGTTTACACAGCAGGGCTGTAAACTTGCAGTGTGGACATTCAGTAGTGTGTGCTGCTTCAGTCTGGAGCCTGGGATCTGAGACCCTGTGAAGGGTGGGGGAGAAAGGAGGGCTTGTGTCTCAGAGCCCAGGCTCCAGCCAAAGCCTGAACATCTACATAGCTGCTGTTAGCTGACTCACACTCATGCTATGGGGCTGACCTGGGCTTTGAGACTCAGTGCTGTGGGTGTTTTACCACATACCCTTAGAGGTCTGTGAATAAATAAGTGACCTATGAGGTAGCTTTGAGCAGTGATTCTCAACCCATGGGCTGCTTGCAGCCCAGTCAGCACACTGGGTTTTTTTCACCTAGCCCCCTTACAAATGAACAATTGTGCTAGCATTGCTACGAGAAGGAAATTGTCCTTCTGGGGTCTTCCTTAAATTCACAGAATTGTATGTTGTGTGACGACAACCAAGGAGATTTTTTTTAAACTGCTGTTAAAATAGGGTGAGATGGGTAACGCTTGACAATCTACAGGCTGTGCGAGATACTACCCACCACCTGGAGGACTGGAGTTCTGGTCCTCTGCTCAGGTATTTGCTCGTGGGCTGCCATGGGATATGGAAGTTCTGTAGTGGCAATATGCTCACCTGTTGGGAACAGAGAAGGAACTACTCTCTAGAACAAGCTTTTGTCCCTGGGGGACGCAATGAAGTATCGGAGACAAATTCTGGAGACAGCTGCATTCAGCCACAGGGAAGGTGGCTGTGATGTGGCGAATCTTCATTGGAGGTGGAATATTAGAATGGAGGTGAAATCTTTAGCGTTAGCAGTGATGCTTCATATTAAGACCTCCCAATTCAATTCCTCAAGAGTAAAATGAGTCAGACCTTCCTGCAAATCCCCATTTCATGTCTGCCCCTTAGCAGAGACCTGAGAGACCCCTCCAACAGTCCAGATGTTTCCACACTCCTTTCTTTTTCCACTTGAAAATGTTATTTCAAGCTGCCTCAGATTGAGTGTTGGTTCCTTTTGGCCCTAGGCCCTTTGGAGGTAAATTAAAATACAAACAAATGAGTGTTACAGATAGAGCAGCATATAAATTGTCTCAATGATCCCAGCCTAGTGTATTCAGGGGCCTCCCATTTCTTCCATGTTATGTTCCAGAGCATTGCTCTTCTTCCTTGCTCTGTTGCCATTCTTGCTGGCCCAACTGTTAGTTTACCACCTCCAGGAATAAAACAAAAAATAAGGGCCACTCAAGGTTCTCACGACCTACTAATACACACCCTTTCCCCAATAATTCATTAATGCTTTTTATGGCTGTAAGAAACCAACCAAGGATTTTGTAAGCAAAGCACTTTGTAAGCGAGACACCTTGGTTTCAGCCTCTATAGTTGCTAATTCCCAATTAATGGTGTGTTTTCTGGTGGCCCATTATGGATCTCTGTGGTAGCTTCAGGGTTCTTATTACTCTTCTCTCTAGGCTTCCAAAATGGGAAGCGGCAGAGTTTTAAAAAAGTTCCAAAGGGGTTGCCATGTTAGTCTGTATGCAGCAAAAACGAGAGTCCTGTAGCACCTTGAAGATTAACAAATTTCTGTGGGCATAAGCTTTCGTGGGCTGCAACCCACTTCGTCAGATGTTTTTAAAGCCTCTCGGTGGATGTGAGCTGGTTTTGTAATTGCAGCATCTCACACTCACACTCACAGAAATGATTAGCAACTAAATGGAGATCATTGTTTTTTTTTTCTCCCCAGTGGAACAGTCTGAATTGGATATTGAGCTGGAGCCAAAGGTACTAGAGGGTCCGAAGCCTGCATCTCAGGATGAAGAAGAAAATCTCTCTCCCCCAGCATCAATGAGGGTATTTGGAGAACCTCTAGCCAGTAAGAGCCCCTTCTTCCGTAAGTCTGATTATAGTGACTCAGAAACCCAAGTTAAAGCAAAACTACTATCCTCAGCAGAGGAGGACAGACTGCCGTGGACTCCTGGACGGGACATAGCGGTCCATTTGGATTCTGATGCTCCCATGCTTCCAGCCCAGAAGGTGCCACCCTCTACACTTCCCTTTCCATCAACACCTAGTAAAGAGGAACCTTTTCTCCCTCCAGAAAATTTCCCTGAACAGTTAACTGTGACCAAAACAGCTCTGGAAGAGGAGCTTCCTAGGACTCCAGGACGAGATATGGCCAAGTCTTCACATGGCTTTGCAAAGTCTCAGAGTACTGACACTGTTCCAGCCACACCAGGAAGTGATGCTCCCCTTACAGGAAGCAGCTTGACTTTAAGTTCCCCTCAAGTCCCAGGGAGCCCGTTTTCATATCCATCCCATTCTCCTGGCATTAATAGTGGCATTCCTCGGACTCCTGGAAGGGATTTTAATTTCACACCTACTTTCCCAGAGCCTGGTGCAACCCTTCCTTGCCTTTTGTCTGGCAAGAAACCATCAGAAGATGAGCTAGATGATAAATATTTTAAAGAACCTCTTAGGGAAGCACTAACTGTCAGCATGAACAGCGTTCCCTCCCCAATTCCCTTTGCTAGCCCTCCAGAAGCTGATTTCCACACTGACATAGACTTGCCACCTGATGAGCCAATATCTGTAGCAGCCTTGCCATGTGTGCCAGTGGATGGAAAGTCATCCATGGAGGAGAGCAAGGCAGCCATGAAAGCGGTTTTGCTCTCCCCAGAAGCGCCTACTGTATCTTTTCCTCCCCCTCCTCCTCCTTCCCCTCTGCCCACCAAAAGGAAACCAGGTAGGCCGAAACGATCACCCCCTTCGGTCCTCTCATTGGAGACCTATCCCAGCAAAACTTCAGAATCTCCTCCTGTCCCAGTTGCATTGACTGAAAGTGCTGTGAGCAAAGAGTTGTTGGGTGGACATCCTGATGCATTTTATGGACTGAAAGATCCTGAAGCAGTCACCCTAGACTTCAGGAATGACAGCTTCCATGAGAAGATAACCCCGGAGGCTATAGCAGAAAAACTTCCGTTTAAGGAACTGGAAAATCAGTGGAATGAGGACTTCAAAGAAGAGGAGACTCAGGTGAAACCTAAAAGACAGTGGCGAAGGCAGAAAAAGACACCTGAGGACATCCCAATGATTCCTTCCCCGGAATATTCTCCACATCGGCACCACTTTAGGCCTCGCTCCGAGTTTGAGGAGATGACTATTTTGTATGATATTTGGAATGGAGGAATAGATGAGGAAGATATCAAGTTCATGTGTATCACGTACGATCGCTTGTTACAGCAAGATAATGGTATGGACTGGCTCAATGATACCCTTTGGGTATACCATCCTTATATCCTTTCACACTGAGGTTCTGGATTGGACCTAAAGCATAATGTTGCCTTAGAAGAGGCAGTGTACTGGTTATTGTTTGAATCATAATTTTCCCTTTATTGGTGGTGTGAGCATTAATTTAATAGAGATGCACCTGCTTATACCTGCAGTGGATTTGGCCCCTATACAATGTTTCATCCATGGAAGTGGGTGTACAAAAATATTGTAGCAGCTGTGATTGCAATATTTCTAACTAAGCAAAAACCCAGGACTGTGGCAGTACTCGGAAGAGTTCCTATTCCTTTGCGAGTTCCTTGCCAATCTGTAGCCATTCTGTCGGCGTGCAAAGTGGATGCTTTTGAGGTCTGCTTATTGTTCGTTTCTGTTCTCAGCTCTAAAACGATTTTTTTAGGCTGAAATTTGCTGTAGAAAATCTCACCACCTGCCCAGAGATAAATTTATTTGTGGTGCTCATAGCTCAACTGGCTTTGACTTCAAAATAATGATAATAAAGTGATGACAATTATGGCTACCATGTTGCGTATGATCAGGGAATCAAACCACCTGTGATCTAGTTAAATAGTTTTGGATATTTGTTGTGGGGCATGGAGATAGCTAGGTTCAAAGTAGCTATCACCCATATGCGAAATGAATTTTAGTGCATATCTGCTCAAATTATTTCTTTTTTAAATAGACCAAAAGATCCCCGTCCTGCCCTTACCTAATCTTAAAATACTCTCGTTTAAATTTTTTTAGACTGAAAATAGGAATACGTATGGATACCATCAGTGGGGTGAAATATCCCATCTCTTCTGATTGCATGGAAAACATTGTTTCATTTTCATTTAAAAAATGTCGATGTGACTCAGAGTAACAAAAGGTAGGAAATTCAGCATTGAGGCTGACACTGCGTTTTTAATTCTTTTTCTCTCCATTCAAAGGACATGATTTAAGGGCAGTGTGTCAGCTTGAACTTTGAATTCTCTGCCTTCGTATGGCTTGTGGAATAGCCTTAAAATGCATTTTCTTTTAATTGTTAGAGAAAATTCAAAAGGGGGACAAAATTAGCTGCAACCCTACCCCTTTTAATATTTGGTATGAAGTCTTTACAAAATCACTTTATAGAATATCCTTTGTCTTCCTAATTTGAAAACTCATTTGAAAAAAATAATGTGATAAGGTTTAAATAATTGTCATCTACATTAATAGTTACAGAGGGGTAGCTATGTTAGTCTGTATACAGCAAAAACGAGAGTCCTGTAGCACCTTAAAGACTAACAAATTTCTGCAAGTGTAAGCTTTCATGGGCTGCAACCCACTTCTTCAGATGCGTGAAGTGGAAATACTGAATTGACTTTGTTTGCACTTGCCTTCCCCATTGCTGTTTCTTACACGTGTGTGTGTGTGTGTGTGTGTGTGTGTGTGTGTGTGTGTGTGTGTG
>ML675640.1:10984756-11065290 GCA_007922155.1 Mesoclemmys tuberculata
TGTGTGTGTGTGTGTGTGTGTGTGTGTGTGTGTGTGTGTGTGTGTGTACACACACTTCCTACTTGTGCCCTAGGACCTCAAAGCACTTCGCAAACATAAATGAATCCTTACCATCCCCTTGGGGGGGGAGGGGAGGGAGGAGCATGATCACCATCACAATTGTACAGGTGTGGAAACTGAGGCACAGAGAGTTGATTTTTGTCACTCAAAAGTCAGTCAGGATTAGTGGCAAAGTGTAGGATATAATCTTGTGTCCCCATCTTCATTCTCTGCATAGTGCTGTTTTCTATATAGGCCCATAGGCTGGGGGGGTTGCGTGTGCAGCAGCCCCCAGCTTCCTCCATGGGGGACCCAGAGCCCCATATGCTGCAGGAGGGATCCCTGGCTCTGGGGCAGACTCGCCCAGGCTGCTTTGGGCCCCTGCCGCTGGGAGAAGGGTGTGGATTAACATTCAGTCTAACCAATCCAGTCCTAAGCTGTGCTTGGCCAATGAGGAGTTCAGAATGTGGTTTGGAATATCTGCCTGGGCCTGATTCTGCTCTTGTGAAAGTCCTTGTAGCTGAGCTTCTGATAGTAATCAGGAGCAGGCTTTGAGAGAGGGAGTGTCTCCTTGCCCCCTCTAGCACTATATCAAGTGTTGATCCTTTGCTGCGGTGATATGTATCTTGACTGGAGTCTGAGATGTCGCAGGGAAGTTCTAGGAACGCTACAAGTGGATGGAAAATGTCATTAAACATATACAGAGCTAACTGCTTAGCCGTGTGCTTAGGTGGCTGCTGTCTCGTTCATGGTCATGTCCTTTGCAGAAGTTATCTCTGGAACAGCTGTCTCTCTTCTCTTGGGCCTTTTTAATTCCTTCCATTTCATTGTATTTCTTCATTATTCTGTGCTTTAATGTATCTTGCTAGCCCAGAGAATTATAGTGACAAATAAAGAAATGTCCAGTTCTCATGTAGAAGTAGGGGGGTTGTTTTGGAGTTTTCTTCCAAGCCCTAAAAACTCTTTAATATTCTGAGCTCACGGGAGGTACAAGATTGTTGGCCCTGGAGGCTTAAATTCTTTCAGTAGTTACTGATCATACACAGTGTGGAGGTCGGCAATGCGAACTTGTCTCACTGCCACTCTGCCCCATCCTTTACCTTGAGGGACCAACTCTAGCGGTGAGCAATTAGCTTAGTTTTTGTTGCCTATACAGTCCCTGGCCTCTTTATTGAGACTGTCAACTAGTGCCAATGATGGTGGTGTCCTTTGTTCACAGGGAAGTAGACAGTTCCCCAAACTCACTTGACATGGTCACCACCGAACCATTGGATGGAAACCACTATCATTTGCTGAATTCTAAAATTTTGAATAAAATATGCAAAGCTTTCCAAGGGTACAGTTGCCTGATAGTTAGATTTTCACTTCTTTAGCAGCTTGTTTTGACAAATAGCCTTAATTTCCTCCTCTTCCTCTTTTTTTTTTTTTTTTTTTTTTTAAATAACATTGAAATTGGCCACATGACTGTAAGAACCAAATACCAAGTGGATGTTTTTGATATCTGACTGTCATGTATAGCTGGGTTTCTCCTTAACTTAGTTCCACCTACTAGCTTTTCTGCCCTAAAGAAGAAGAAGCGAGATGATGGGATGCGGGAACACGTTACAGGTTGTGCACGAAGCGAAGGCTATTACAAAATTGATAAGAAGGACAAACTTAAATACCTCAACAATAGTCGTGCATTTGCAGAGGAGCCTCCAGCTGATACACAAGTAAGGAGACTCATATTGCTGACCACTTCCTTGTGTTAAATGGATTTGTTTTGAAATGTGGTTTTAGTAACTCTTCTTTCTGAAATGGAATTAAGTCAGTGCCCCACTATGCCTTTCCCCTGTTGGAAGTCTTGTCTTCCAGGTGAGAAGTAGAACAGAGATCCTGTCTGTTCAAGGTCATTAAAGGTCCCAATGCTATTTTCTGTAAGAGTGGGGGTGTCTTCCCCCTATGTCCTGTCCAAATTCCAACATGGGGAAATGCATTCTGCCCACTTAAATGTCCCTCTTGGTAGAGCTGTATATGGTGATATGTGATTCTGTCCCTAAACTGTTCTGCATTGTTGCAGCTGTTTTCACAATGGTTGCTGCATTGCACCCCATTACAGGCACATTTCCATGGTGGGTGAAGTGTTTTCCTGTATAGATCTAAAATACCTGGTTGGGCCGTGTATACCAAGGTATCTTGTAGCAGAGCAAGCAGGTGTGATAAAATGATTAGAGGAACGGAAAGACTTGCATATAAAGAGAGACTGAAGAGATTGGGACTGTTTAGTTAGAGAGGGGACATGATGGAGGTAGTCAAATTAAACAGTGACCTAGAGAAGGCAAAGCAAGTTCTTCTCTTTACCTTTTCTAATGATAAAAGAACAAAGGGACATTCAGTGAAATTGAAAGATATCTAAGTCTAAAACTGATCAAATGAAATGTTCTTTTACATGAAGTATAACTAACCTATTGAAGTAATTTTCAGGAGGTGTCAGTAATGCCAAAAGTGTACTGTAGAATTAAAGAAAGTTTTAGATTTTATATGAATAAGAGGAACCTCCACAATTATATTAGACAGGATTTCTTTTTTTTTTTTTTTTAATCTTGTTAGAAGGGACATTAAACCTAGTCAGTATGTGTCCACTAGAAAGGTTTTGCACGTTTCTCTCAAGCATCTGGTAGTGGCTACTATCAGAGATCAAATTCTGGGCTACATGGTCCACTAGTTTGGTCAAATCTTACAATTTCTGTGTTCAGTGACAGATCTTGAAGTAGAACCAGGAGTCACCTGCCCTAGCTAGTAGACCACGCTGCAGATATACCGTATGGAGGAGTTTTTCAGTAGCCAGGGAGATTGGGTTAACTAATCCAATAGTTTCTACTCTGATACATTCCCATACACCCAGCACATATTGGAACACATCAAACACTTGTTGAGTCTTGATCTCTCGCTTTTCTCTCTAGGAAATGTGCAAATGGATTGCCCTGGATCTTTTAAAATTGCAACTCATGAACTGTTCTTCTTTGTTCACAGGGAATGAGCATTCCTGCCCAACCTCATGCTTCCACCCGAGCGGGCTCTGAGAGACGGTCAGAGCAACGCAGGCTTCTCTCTTCCTTCACTGGTAGCTGTGACAGTGACCTACTCAAATTTAACCAACTCAAGGTAGGTCACGCAACCAGGTTTTTATTCTGCGAGTTGGAAAGCTCAGGTGCTGCTCAGGAATGAGCTAGGGCAAGGCCAGGTAAAAATCACAGATCCATGACAAAAGAGGTGATTTGTGAATCTAGCTATGATGCCTTATATTTCCCTACCAGGTTAAACTGTGTATGACTCCATGTCTGGGTGTCTGGGAGCCAGAACTACCTCATACAGTATGCCCAGTGGCTTTGACTGCCTGAGCAAGGGGGTTGATAATGGGACAAAGAGGCTTTCCTCAGGATGTGGTGGGTTCCAGACTAGTTCAGCTCAGTAGTAACCAGGAGTAGTTACCATCTGATGACTGTGTAGCGGGGGTGAAATTAGATGGTGATCTCCGTCCAGCAGACAAGTATTCACATCACAAAAATCAACTCCCCATTTGGGCTCCCTTGTTTGTCAGCTCAATGTAGGTTTGAATGGGGTCTCCCAACTGAACTATCCTGACCCCTTAGTTGCAGTGTCTCTTCAGAACAGCAAGGAGTTTGAGGTACTTTGGCCTGAGGTACTGTGGGAAGCTGCTCTGTTGCTATTCCAGGAGATTTTTTTGTGGATTAGGTCATCTGTCTTCAGTTACCTCAATCTGAAAACTTTTGGGAGCACTAAATTCACTTAAAATTCCAAACAGTCCAACCTCCAGAACTCTTCAATCTAATGTCCAAATACCTAAATGGAATGGAAAGGAGCAAATCACAGGGAAACCCGTGGGGCAGAGGTCAGGTGTATCTATCCTGTGGGGTTTAACACAACAGGCAATGGTAATAAGACATGAACTAAACAACAAATGGACATCTGGAGCTGAGCCCTACACTGGAACAGTGTGCTCACTCCAACCATTAGACGCTTGGGCAAAGGAGATATAGCCCACAACGGCTCGTTCTACCAACTTGCACAAGATCATGCAGTGAACTGGGTCAAGCAGGGAATAGAACCCATGAATCAAGTTTTCTTCCCTTCTTTAACCACTAGACTACACTCCATTTCCCAGCTATCATGCATAGTCTGATTTAACTATAGTCAGATGCCACATGCTGAAATGTCATACTTGTGGCATGGAACACACTGCAGAACTCTTGTATGCTGTGTACGGTGTGGATTGCTTTTTTCATTTTTTGCTCATGATGGTTTGGGGTGGTTTTGTACACAGTTCCGGAAGAAAAAGCTAAAATTCTGCAAGAGTCACATTCATGACTGGGGACTTTTTGCTATGGAGCCCATTGCAGCTGATGAGATGGTGATTGAATACGTGGGTCAGAACATCAGACAGGTAAGCTGGACTTCCCCAGGGTTCACCACATGGTCTTTGCCATGACTCAGTCAGGGTGGAACACCTCTATTTCATGAAGTGTGGAAGGCTGCGTGTATCTGTCCTCAGTGGCATTGCTCTTGACATCTCACTGGATTTATTCATGTTCTCCATCATGCTTATGAATTTACAAACACCAAAGATTCCTTGAGGCTTTGAATCTGCACAGTTACATACTTTTTCGGTGTGGTGTTCTGGCTTTTCTTGTGCGTGGCTCTGTTCTCTCCTGCCTGCCCTCTGTTCTCTGGAAACTATTTTGGAGAGTAACATATGCAAGGCTAAGTCATCGTGAAGAATCCCTTTGATGATGATTAAGGATACAATTCGGTCACAGAGGTCGCGGAGTCCAGGACCTCCATGACTTTTGGGGCAGGGCTGGAGCAGCTGTCAGCCCTGGGGCTGATGCTCAACAGCTGATTGACAGCCAACCCTGGGGCAGTGAGCAGCAGCCACCACCCAACAGTTGACTGGCAGCCAGCCCATAGGAGCAGAGGGGCTGGAGCAGCTGGAAGCTGTGTTTTCCTCCCCTTCCTCAGGGTATTTTACTAAAAGTTAGGGACAGGTTGCAGGCTTCCATGAATTTTTGTTGATTGCCCACTACCTGTCCCTGACTTTTTTTACTAAAAATATCCATGACAGAATCTTCACCATAATGGTGGTACGTCACATCTATGTGGAAATGAGAGTAAGATAAAAGACTCAAGTTTATGATTTTTGATAAGAAAAGTTTTTAAATTGGTTTTCATGATTTACTGGTTGGTCCCTTTAATGCTGAGCGGCAAAGCTTTGGTGTGCTTTAAAAAAAACGGTTTAAAATCACAGTTCAATGTAGGTTGGAGCAGAATTTCTCAAAACAGGACAAAATCCAGGTATATTCTCAGAATTTGTCTTTTTTATAGTGCCATACATTTACACAGCCCTTTAGATATATGTTGGCTGCTCTGGAAGAACATACTATCTGTAAGACAAATGAGACAGACATGAAGAAGCTGTGCTATAGATAAGGATGAGTCACCAGCTCTTTGAAAGATGATTATTGAAAGGCCTCTACAATCCAAAGTTGGGGTCATTTGAGCAGTGGGTTCTTGAGATGCAGGTCCCCCCAACCCATTTAAAAAATCAGCTGTTCACAAAAATCACCTGGCTCTTCTAAAATGTTGACCACATCTGGGGCTCAACCGAATGCTCTGATCTTCCCCAAAATATCATCCCATGGGATTTCTCAGATAGTGCACGACACCCAGTGCCCTTTGGGGAAGCAATACTGAAGAAATGGAGAGTAAAGTCTAAAAGAGTTAAAAGACATGTGTAGCAAGATCAGATCTGCTGAAGCCAGATGGTTTGCAGGCAGCTAAAGGTTACACACTGTGCTCGCTGAACCTCGACTGCATGTGTGCCGTATGTTCAAGCCCTACCCTTGGCAAATTTCAGAGATGTGTGGTGTTCACAGGAGCTGTTCTCTGCCTATATTGTGAATCGCCTTTTGGCAATTTTGCCTTCACCAAATTTCTGGCTTAAGAGTGAAGTTTTAAAGTTCTCTAAAATCCACATGCAGACTCTGATTTTTTTATTTTAGAAAAGAAAGAATTGAGCAGCGTGTGATCAAAGAAATGCAAGTGACTGGGACATTTGGGCAAGGGTTCTTGATGCACCATCCTCCTTACATGAACTGGTCATAGCATTTTCAGAGTCTTACAACCGTTTTCATTGCAAAGCTAGGGACCCTGCTGAGTGTTGTCCTTGGTGCAGGTTTCAGTGGTGTATGGTTTTAAAATGTAAAGCAAGGCTTTTTCCAGAGTCCAAGGGAATTAGATGCTGAATCCCATTTGAAATTCAGTGCCCAATCTTTGAAAATCTCATCCTAAATATTTGTCCTTTGAACTCAAAGCCTATCTGCTCTTGAATAATTTGAGATTGTAAAGATCTTTTAAAATCCTGAATGGCAGTTTTGGTTTGTACCTTTTTTAATTAACTGCATGTAAACTGCTTGTACTTTCCTGCCCATCTCTGTGGCAAACACTGACTCGACAATTTTTGTCTGCTAGGTCATTGCAGACATGCGAGAGAAACGATATGAGGATGAAGGCATTGGGAGCAGTTACATGTTCAGAGTCGACCATGACACCATCATTGATGCCACAAAATGTGGAAACTTTGCCAGGTTTATTAATCATAGCTGCAATGTAAGTATCACTTGGCTTGTACTTCAGAAAGTTGGCCATACAGATACACCAGCCAGACACTCGGTCATACTCAGAGGGCCATGCTCAGAGGTGGCGATGTTTAACAGGAGCTTAATCAACATAGCGATAAGCTGATGTGGGTCAGGACTAGTATAATGAACTGTTCTGAGGGAACTGGAAGATGTAAGTTACAGCAATTTAGAGTCTGCTCTAAGCTTGGCCCCAGAAACCTGACTGTATCTAAGGGTCCTCAAGAGATCCTGTTGCATGGTTTTGAGGGAAAGTGTGCTTAAAACAACACATCTCCACCCCGGCACTGCTATGAAAACAGCCTCCATAATGTGTCCCTCTGTAAAAATAATTGCAACAAATCGGTTGATTTAAATAACTGCTAAAGATGCCAGAAAATTAACCCCTTTCCCCATTTGTCACCCCTGCAGCCAAATTGTTATGCTAAAGTCATCACTGTGGAGTCTCAGAAAAAGATAGTCATCTACTCAAAGCAGCATATCAATGTGAATGAGGAAATTACCTACGACTACAAGTTTCCAATCGAGGATGTAAAAATCCCGTGTCTGTGCGGCTCTGAGAACTGCAGGGGGACCCTGAACTAATCCCGAGGCCTCTCATCACACTTGCACCTTCGGCCACGTCAGAACTGCAGTAACCAGGTGTGGTTGCACTTTGCCAAAAAAAAAAAAAAAAGAGAGAGAGAGAGAGAGAGAAGAAAACCAAGCAAGTTTCGCACTTCTGTCAGGATCACAAGTGAAAGCAAAAAGCGCACATGCATACTAGGACTGTTCATGTTTCAGGTGCTCTTCCTCTTCAGATCCAACACAAAAGGTGATTACCACTTTGTGGCATAGTATAGCCAAACACTAGCTTCTCTCTGTTCAGTCCCTAGATTATTGCTCATAGTACGACAATGGTACCTTTTTTTTTGTTGTAAACCTTCGTCTATCCATAAATGCTGCTACCTTTTTCTCATCAGTTTGTTGTTTGAAAAAGACATTCAACGTTTAAATGTGAAGCAGAGACTGAAAATGCCATAAAGGTATGTTGGGAGCTTGATTGGCTGAAATTGCACAGACTTTTCAGAGTAAGCTGTAAATAAATGTATGGTTGATGTTACAGAGCAAGCCAGAGGCTTGGGTGCAAGATTGTGTCTGCGTGGGTGTGTCTGCGTGGGTGTGTCTACAGTGAGACTATAGATGAACTGTCCTGCCTTTTTCATTAGAGATGGGCCTGATCAATTCCTCTGACCCAAACATCCTGGAATGTTGGGGGACATTCAGATCTGTAATGGACCTGAACTTAACGCCTTAGACTCACCTCTGATTTTCACATGCCATCCTGATATTTGGTGTGGGAGGGGGATCAATTGTTCTATAAACATACAGAAAAATATTTAATACCACAGTCTATATAATTAATTAGTTTAATCAGTTCCTTAGCCCTTACTTGCAAAATGTGGCTTGATAAATGGCCTTTTCTGTATCCACATTTCTAGTGGATCTGTTCCACTTTCATTCAAAATACTGAGGCTGTAATTAAATATCAGTACAGTCATTGTTTATGCTGTAGAAATCTCACTGTCTTTTAAGCATACACTACTATAACTGTTTATAAAAGACGGCACTGAGATTTCTTTCCCTGTAATGAGAAACCAGCCTCTGGGTTACTTTTGTTGATTTTTCTCCAACTTTGCCTCTTGACATGCAGTTTTTTTTCCCTCCCCTCCACATTCAGATGGTTTGCTCTGCACTTCCATGGGTGAGATTCCTGTTCTACTACTAAAGGGCTATATTTGGCCACTTTCATACACACACACCGAGTAGTACCTGGAATTAGTCCCATTAGTTTCAATAGGACTAATTATGGAGTAAGGCACTGCTCAAAGTGTGTGAAGGTAGCAGAGTCTTGTCCCAAATTGTGTACAGTATGAAAATTAAATGGTTTTAGTTGGAAGTTAAACTTTTTTAAAAACCATTTTCCTTTTAGAAAATATTTTATCACTATAAGTGTACATTGTAATGAAATCCTCAGTTTTACCCTAGGGGCTCCATTTAAAGTGAGCCAGAACCCCATGCAACCATTTCTTTTCATCGGAAATATTATTTGACCATTTGAAGGTAAGAAGATCAGTCTTTCAAACCATATTCAATTCTTCCTGCTTACAAGTGAAACTTAGTTGTATTAAGCCATTTAAAATAAAATGTGTAGAGGGAAAATTGTAATGTAACATGTCCCACAAATGTTATCAGGGTAACTAAAAATCTTTTCCCTTTAAAGTAAATTGGACAACTGAGTTTCTTACTCTTTTCTGACTATTGATGATTACTGCCTAATCACACTTCAATGATCAGAAGTTGGAATCTTGGAAATGAGTTTTCTAGAAGTTATTTATATTGCATATGTATTTGCCAGGACTGTATTACAGTATGTAGCATGTAATAAGGGGTAGACTTCTTATCTCTCTCTCCTCTTCCCCCTCTCCCCCCCCAAGCAAAAGGCCTGGAGGAACAGGACTGATACAAGCTGCCTTAATATCTGCATTTCTAGCTGAGAATAGTTACATTGCCCCTGAGGTTCGACAGGCAATAGTCTCGTTTGTTTATTTGTTTGTTGTTTTTTTTCCAGTAAATGCTTTCTGAAAATCTCCTCAATAGTGGGTATTTGTGACCTAAAGACATAAATTTATTAGAAGCACAAGAGGTTTCTGTCTTTGAGAGCTGGTTATAACTACAGCTGCATTGGGAGCATTTTGGAATTAAGCCAACTTTTTTTTGTTTTGTTTTAATATTCTTCTTTTCATACTGTATCTCCAGTTGGCATCTCTAAAGCTTTGGGAATGCACTAAAGCTTCATGTGTTTCAGAACGAAAGTTTTGAATATCAACCCCATATTAATTTCTCTGCCTTCTTCCTTTCCATCCCTTCAAACTAATGTATCAAACTTGGTTTCTGACAAATACATTGTCTGGTCTCCATGTATGGTAGATATGTTTCCTATGACACTGACTCCAGTGGATTGTGAGGGATGACAAGGTGGCCACATGCAATTGTCTTTTGTCTTTATTATGAAGAATATAGAGACTTTGTCCAAGAGGTGGGAAAAAAAAGACTACAATTAGTTTGCTAGGGTGAAATTTTCAAAAGTGCTGAAGTATCGTAGAATTCTACATTACTCAGGCACGTCTGAAAATTTTATCCCCAAAAAATCCCTATTTAGACTCTTAAATAACTATCCTGACTTTTCCAAAGTGTTCAGCACCCAACCCCCTTCCTTTGGAGCAGCTGAGTGCTCAGCATTTTTGAAAAACCAGGTGACGTGTTTCAGAGTCTAAATATGAGCTTAGAAGCCTGACTTCAGGCTTCTTGTTTGTTTGTATGTTTGCCTTCAGAATCTTGGCTTGCAGGCCCCAGTATGCAAAGCTTCCCTCTTGAACTGAGCAGCCTCTGAGGGGGTCCAGATGGAGCATTTGTTGGTGAGATTTGTAGACTCCAAAGGCTTTCTCAACTGATACTAAATGATGGCAGCAATGACCTCCATTTTATACAATTCAGTTGTGGCCTTCTCATTTCTGGCAGGTCATGCATGGGGTCTTGGTTGGCAATGTCTGGGCACTCTGTAGATGCAGTACATATTTGGGCAGCTGTATCAGTACACATTTATGATTCTTCCTAGTTATGAAGGCCAGTACCCTACAAAACCTGAGATTGTAGAGCCAAATTGAGAGAACATACTGTGTAATGTATAGACAGGCCGACACAACATCATGCCCTGCTAAACTGGATGTTGTTATAACCATGAAAGGCTCATTGTAAATTGATGGAAATAATTGTAATGCAGGAAGTTTGAAAGGTGGGGAGAAGAACTAAATTTAAAGCTTGCCAAGCATTCTTCTTTGTGAAGGTATTTACAGAAGTATTTTTCTTCATTGAAGAGCATATCCTTAATTCTGTTTGGTCTTAAATTAACAACAGATAAACAAAAAGATTGAATGTGTTCCCTGTTAAATTTTACCCCTTGAAACTGGATCACTTTAATGTGTCTGCTACATGAAACAATCGAAGAAAATAACACAAAACTTGTGGAAATGTAGTTGCAAGCCTTCTTATTGTCCCCAAGCGTGAATGAGCTGGCTTTAGTTACGTTTGTGAATGCCTTAGAAATCGGCATGTATAGTGAGTGCCCTCTGCTTGAAAAACCTGCATGTCCAGCCTGCCATGTCCATTCATCTGTCAGTTTCACACCAATATTTTCCAGTTCCAGAACCGTGTTGGGTCCCAATGAGTAATCTGTAACTGTTAAAGGGTGGGAAGGGGCTCATCTTGCAGATATTTATATTGTACAGAACAGCTTATTTCTACAAGAAAAACATTTTAAAACTCTGACAATGTAGACAGTAGATTCAGTTCCAGTTTTTGTGACCTTTTTCAGGGATCATTTCAGTGCATTTCTATATAAAGTAAAAATTTAAGGAAAAAAAGGATTTTGAAGTTTAAAAAATGCATCTTCTGTACATAGGCAAACTTAAGAATCTTCTCTTCAGACACTGTTTCTTGTAGAAACATGTTGAAATTTTTTTGTTGATTTCTTTGTACTTCAAGAGCATGTAAATAATTTATTAAAAGTGACTATTGTAATTTGGAGTTCTTTTTAAAAAGAAGATTCCAGCTCTAACTCATGTCTGGAAGATGGGGAAGGGAGAAGGAATGCATATAGAAAAGGGAGCTGGTGGCATTTACAGCTTGTGTCAAGCTTTGTATAATGTAAATTCTGTATAAATATTTTTTGGTCAAATAAGTAAATGAAATTAGAAGCATTAAGAAATTGAAGACAAAAAAATGCCAAGTGGAGGCTTTTTTTTTTTTTTTTGCCAGTCTGAAACCTAATGTGCAAAATATATTTATTTCAAGCGAGGAAATGTGTTCTGTCTATTAATAGACAACCTAAAATGTATTTAAGCAAATCTGAAACTGGATTTTTTTCAATTTTTGTTTTTATAAATTTCTTCTTTAATTGCCATTGTAGTATTTGTACAAGTGAAAAGAAACACATTGTAAAGGACACTCTAAATCCAATCAGCAGTTTTAAAAACAAGACCTAAAAAGCTGCCCTCATTCCTCACTGTTTCATGGGTTCTGTAAAGAGGTTGTTTTAATTCACAGTGTGAAGGTTAAGAGCCTCCTTTAAAAGGAGGCAGGTAAAATGGTTTGCAATAAATGAAAATTCTGCTTCTTGCTTTTTTTTGGGGTTTTTTTTTTTTTTTTTGGTTTTTTTTAATGTCTGCTTTGAAGATTTAGGATTTCTGCTTTCTCTTTTGTTAAGCAAATTTATAAATTTAGGGATGTTTTGTGCATATAGATTCTGTCATCAGTATGTATCTTGTTTTGAAGAAAGTGTTTTGTTGTGGATGTGTCATGCTGTATATATTTGTTCATATTTTTGTGAATTGAATACTATGTACCATTGTATTATAGTAACTTTTATAAAGCAAACCATAAATATACTGACTTTTCTTACAGAAAAACTATGCTGTTTTGTTGTTCTATTCCAGTAGCATCTAGAGACCTCTGAGATTGGGGACCCCATTGTGAGAGCTACATTTTATTAACATGCCCATGTGAATCTCATTGCAGGCTCAGGGCCTAAAACCGTAGAGCCTGATTCTGTCACATGTTGTCACGTGAGTAACCCCATTGACTTCAGTGTGACTGTTTGCATGAGTAAGGATTACTTACTTGAATAAGATTCATGGGATTGGGCACATACTTTGCACAACTATAGCTCTTCTTATCCAGGGATCTCAAAACGCACTAATTAAGGCATAGATTGAGATTTTAAGGCCATAAGTAACCATAATGATCATCTAGCCTGACCTCCTGCATATGTCTCTCAACATCCCCTAGAGCAGGGTTCTCAAACTTTTTTTTTGCTGAGACCCCCTTTGAAAATATTTCAGGTTGTGATGCCCCCCCTGAAAAATGAATGACCGCCCTCCCCCCATGCCACGTCACCCTTACTGGCCATGCACGGAGGCTGACAGCATGCAGTCCCTCCCTAATAACCTCGTGACCACCTGAGGGATCACAATGCCCAGTTTGAAAACTCCTGCTTTAAAGATACTGTTGCAGTCTGCGTTTGTATTATCTGTATATGATTCCTTCTCCTGTAAGGGTGGCAGGGAGCTAAAAGCTTTTAGTTTGGATTTGTTTTTAATTGTGTTCAATCTGTAATGAACTTGGTTTACATTTTACAGTAGAGAGAAAAAGACACAAAATTAAGAGGCTTGCCCAAGGTCACTGTCCTGGGGTGTATGTACACCATGCTAGCCCAGCAACCAAGTGTTAATACAGGCCTTGCCAGCACTGCTAATTTGGCAGGCTAACATCAGCTGGGAGGATAAAAGGGCTGGGAAGCAGCAGAGCAGGGATGCTAAGGGAGGAGTGAGCCAGCAGAAGAAGGGAACCATGTCAGCAGACGGAGACAGAGAGAGCCATCCGGGGACAACACGCAGCAACAGACTGAAGCGCCTACGGGGCCCAGAGGAAGGTAGGAAGGAGCTCAGGGCATTGTCAGGGTCAGCCAGCCCGGCCTTTCCCTGCTTCAGGCCCCGAGCTGGAACCCAGTGGAGTGGGCAGGCCTGTTTCCCTACCGACCTGCCCGAGCAGACCTGAGAACAAAGAGGGTGCCCACATTTCTGGACACCAGGGGTGGACTGACAGCACTGCTGAGCCACACTCCCCCTCCTCCCCGTTTGGTAGTCACACACCGAGAGTGGCAGACCTGAAGATAAAACCCTGGGGTCCTTACTCTCATCCTTCAGCCTTTCACACCTATTAATTATTTGTAACATTGGCAGTGCCCACACAGCCGGTCCCTGCCTCAGAGAGCTGACAATTGAAAAAGATGGAAAAACAAGCCCAGCGTGGTGGAAAGGGAGGCTGAGCTAGTGTTTGCAGTAGCAAATTGCATGGCTAAGGTGAGATGCAGTTTCCGTTCCAACGTCCCTCCCCGTGTGTTTCAGTTGATTAGAATGGCCCGAATTTTCAAAAGCTCCCATGGGAGAAATTGGCACTTTAAGTGGCCAAAAGGGTTTTCTTGGTTCCTAGAGCTGCACGAGGCCTTTTTGGAAGCAGCCTGGTACTTGGGCCCAAGGACTGAGCCGAACAGGACGCATCGATAAACCACCTACAGGTGTGGTTCTAGGGCGGTGTTAACTTGATGAGCTTGTGGATTTTCAAGGTTGTCCAAAGCCCCTCCTCCCTCCCGCAGTAATGTGCCTCTGAAATAGTCTCAGAGCTGCCCTCTGACTTGGTGGGCTGAGGGAGGAAGAGCAAGATATTTCCCTTAAAGGAAAATGGGGGAGGGCACAAAGTAAAATGTTGGGGTGGGGGACGGTGACAGACCCAGAGGAGAGCGTGAGCCACAAGAAGTTGGAAGGGGGAGAGAGATGCAAAAGAAGGTAAGGACTCCTTTCCAGGGCTGGGGAAGAGAAGCAGTTCCCGGGCCCCCTCTCCCCTGACTCAATTGAGGGCTGGTTGCCCCCATCTCTAATGAATAACTTCTTTGCCTTGTTGCCTCTTAAGTCTGGTTTTTCATCTGCCCGTCCATCCCCTTTGGTGGGTCACCTTCTCTTCTGTCCTCTGCTCATTAGGCAAATTTGTTCTTTGTGTATGTGCAAATCATAGAGTTTGAGGCTAAATGCTGGCAAACTTGGGAGCTGTGGGTTTTTCCTGACAACGCTGGCAGGCGAATGCTCACTTGTTCCAGCCTCAACTAAACTCTCGCACAGCAGGGTCCTGAGCAAGGAATCCTCTGCAGAGACATTTCCTGGCCACCTCTGTTATGCCCGTCCCAGGGCAGGGCGGCCATGTCTTCTCTCAGTCAATGCTCCTCTTGCTGGTGGTTGTGTGGGGAGACAAAGGCAGGGCCAAGAGTAACACATTTTGTGGGCAGGGGGCTCAGAGGGGAATGGGCAGCAGGACTGAATGGGGAACCATTCAGTTGGTGACAGAACTGTGGCCACATCTTAAAGATCCATTTTATTTCCAACTCGGGCTCGTAGAGAGGATTGGTTGGCATTTGTGTGGTAGTAACAATCGGGTCTCCTGGCCCTAGAGTTTCTTCCATTGATGCTTTGGCACAAATTCTCTGCTGGCATAAGTGGACACCATGCCACTGAATTCAATAGAGTTGTCTCAGTTTACATCAGCTCTGAATTTGCCCCAGTCTAATTACAGATTGGGTAATATCAGTGTAAGCTGTCCTGGTTATTTGATGCCAACAACAGCTAAAGCATCAGTACTGAAAGCAGTCTGAGGTACTGGGGCATAGTAGAGCAATCCGTGATGGTTTTCTTCCTCTGCTGGAGCAACTGGTGCCCTCTCCCTCTAGTTAACCAGGCGAGTCCTCCCCAGCAGGACTAGCAGTTAGACACCCTGGCTGGGGTGCCCCCAGCCCTGCCCCTCCTCAGCCCCACTCCCAGTGCTTGTGAGTTAAAGAGCCTTGGGCTGGCTCTGTGGGTGGGGTGGAGGGGGTGACCACAGCTCCCCCGACCATGGAGCCGTGGGCAGCTGCCCACACACCTGTAAGGCTGTCCTTCCTCCCCAAAGTGACAACCCCCCCATACTGTACTATGCCAGCCTTCACCTCTGAACCACTGCTGGGGACAGCACTGCCTTTAAAGCTGGTCTCCCAGCTCTGTGAAGTCTGGTCTCTCCTAGAAGAGCCAGATTTCATGGCAGTTAATTTGGTAGGGCCCCTATGTATGAACAATATGCTGTATCCTCCCCAAAGTTACAGTAGTTACCCTTTAACTACAGAATACATTTTCTGAGTTTGTACATTTGTTAATTAGCTTAGGAATTAAAAATTAATTAGACAATAACTACTTTAAATTGGAGTTAAGGTTGAGCACACGTCGGCAGTTTAACTGAACTACATTGCAGGGATGTTCTAATTATCCCCAAATCAAGTGTTAGAGACCCAGGAAATTCATAGGTGAGATTAAATTTAAAAGTCCAAACATTTTAAGGTCTGAAATGCCATTAAGGCACCAAATCTTAAATTTGCCTTCTTTACAGTTCTTGCAAAGTTAAAATTCACTGAAACCCTGTCCACATGCTACATGCAAATAGTTTCTCCCTGTTATTCTTCATAACTGAAATTCCTCCTTCAGTAGAAGCCTGAACGCTGCCCTATAGTGATGATTAAAGCATTGTAGTGTTTAGTGTCCCAGACTGGATTAAACTGACATTAAAGCTATTTAATTTTTTTCAAATTCCCCCTCCCCTGGTGTCACTATAGGGGCAGAGTTAAGGTTATCTGACTGCCTTTATTGTATTGCCATACTTTGACATGTTTGGATTTCTTTTAAGTTTAAATTTAAACTGTGAAGTTCCTTGGTTTATATGCTTGGTTTGGAGCTAATCACCCAAATCGTTACAATTTTTTTTAAAAATTGTATAGGCACTTTCATATATGCCAGCAATTATGACTGCTGCCTATCTCTTGCTGAGAGGCTCTAGACAAAATTTGTTTCTCCATTTGGTGTCAGGATGGTAAGGTTTCCTCGTGCATGCTGATCATCTTCTATAGCTTCAAACAAAGACTTGAAGTTTCCAGCACCAAATCCCTACATATCGGAAGAAAAGAACATAAACTGGCTGAAGTACATGCACGTGAATTTGTTAGTTCCAAGGGTCACGGGTAAGACCAAGCAGCAACAAGGAATTTACATTCAGTGGGACTTTCTTCCTTAGGGACACAGAATATTACTGTGTCCCCTGATGGACTAGGAATGGTTCTAAATGTGTTTCTGGCTTTTACTAATGACCAATGTTTCACTCAATCTTTTTGATACCAGGGACCAGCTTGCTGCCTTCCTGAACTGTGTCAGGGAATTTCATACGATTATAGTCATGGTCTGTGACTGCCAAAGAACATCAGCTTTTTAATCAGCAGCCTGGTTAACAATTGAGGTAGCCTGATTAGGGTACGTTCCTGTTAGGTTGTGAGTTCAGTCAGCCCAGAGTAACTTAGATTTTTAATGTTTCTTTTGCAAAAAGGCCTTAGCAGTGTCGCCTCTTTAAAAAGTGTGGCAGGTCTCAGGGGAAATACCACCATGCTGCTTGCAGCTGCCATTCTGGGTTTGTTGGTCTAAGGAACCAAGTTTCTGCAACAGCTTTTGCATTTTTCAAGGCTTTACTTTCACTCTTTTAATCATTGCAGAGAAAAATCCCTGTGCGGTCACAGAGACATGCCACAAAGCCAAAATGGGGCCAGCAGCTCACGACTGCTTTTTGGCATAGCTCCTGTTTTTTAAAAGGATGATGAACAATCTTAACATTTTCAGTTCAAATCAGCCAGGAAAGAACCTCTTAAGCCCCAAACGTTCAACAAACCTGGTGGTTGTGGCGCTGTATGACCTCCAGAAAGACAGTGGGTCGATCCTGAACGGGTTTAGTGAAGATCTGGAGCAGGTATCCTTTCTCATCAAAGTCAACTAAGATTTTTAGTTCCTTGAAAACAAAATAATAAAGCTGTGATTATTTGGAGAACTGTTGAGAAGCTTGTGCTAAATTACACCGCCAAATCCATATCCCCAAATATCATGAAATGTCTTTTGTTGCATGATCCGCATCAAAGCTGGTCACACGTCGGAATATCTGGAATTCTGTTGCATTAGGAGCTTTCAGGATTATGACTTAAAGACAATAATGTTCTGGTCAAATGCCAGTCTGGGGAGTTATATTGTGTTTATCCAAAATTCCCTCTGCAGTTTCAGATGGATGCGTAACTCTCCGCTTCCTGGCCTTCCTAAATGATTGTCATGTCACTGGGTTGTTAAAACAACTGCCGCAATCTCTCCCCAGGAGTGGCTGCATTTTAGTGGTGAGTATGGAAAATGAGACTTTGGTTTTATGAAAAATTTAGAGGTTTTGACCTTGTTTGGAGAGGGGAGAAGGGAGGGAGGAAGGAGTGCTTGAGACACTCCATACCTCAGAATAGCCAATACCCCAGTGGTTAGGGCGTTCACATGGGATCTAGGAGCCCAGGTTCAAATTCCTATTCAAAATGAGTTGGGGCTGTCTCCCCCACTACCTCTCCTGGACCTTAGAAACCTTCCTGTCAAAATTATCATGGAAACCAATTCATTTTATTGAACACTTGCAATTTTAATGAATCAGCATGTTGCAACAAAAAAAATAGTCATAGACAAATTCCTGCCCAGCTCTAGCATTGAGGGGAGAGATCACTTTCTGCAGAGCTTCCTGGTACCCTCCAAATTGGAAAGAGTTGTTGAAATGAATGCCAGAGATTGCATTATTTTGCCTGCATATACCTTGGGAACCAGACTGACCTCCAGTTTGTCGATGTTTTCCTTCACCTTGATTTTGGCAGATTTCAGCCTCTCTCGTAGTTGCTGGTAGTAGGTGGACGGAACTGTCATAAATGCCATGCCCCGTTGTTTCAAGTTGGTGACCTGTGAGACGAGAGTGAGAGCCTTTCAAGTGGTTTGAGTGATTCTTTCGCTCACTCCCTGCCCCAGCTTACTGGCTAAAGCATGGCCATGCTCAGAGCAGTAAAGTCACTGCTGGATCAGGGCTTTGGTTCTGGAAATGCCAGTAACCAGTGTGAGGAGTTCAGAATCAGGTCAAATGCAGCCCATGTGGCACGGAGAGCCAGAGGGCAGCCAGCGCCACCCCCCAAAGCAAAGCAGTCAATGTGGACCCCTCCTAGGTGAGCACTCACTCAAGCAATAAACAAACGTATCTGGCTGCCTGCATGGCTGCTATAACAGAACTTGCCCTTACAGCAGCATTTACATGACATTAAAAAAGGAACAGGAAAAGCCACAAGGGTTTTACAGAGGACAGGGCTAAAGGAACACATTAAAAGTCTGAATTCCTGGAAACAGAGAGAAATACACTCCTAGAAATTAGATGCTGCTAAGGCTCCTCTGTTTTAGCCAGATGGACAAGACAGATGGCAGCAGAAATTGGAATGTGGTTGTCCAACAAGATTCTGTATGTACAATTTCTCAGTATCCCAACAACTCTGCAACTGTGTGTGAGAAACCAAGAGATAATTTAGTGCTGGTGAAAAAGATCAGATTGGCAGGCCTGGAGTTTCTAAACCTCTGTGTGCTGTGCTGGACCTGTTGGCACGGACAGTGGTAACGTGAGTGTCCTCCACAAAGTCCCCTGCCAATTTGCCTCAGTCTTGACCTGGACATACCACTTTGAAAGGCAAGTCCTCGTGGCCCAGTCACGCTTTGGCCTCTCTGTTGTGGCTGCTAACAAGGGGGACAGTTCGTGTCAAGTGTGGTGGGGTTTTTTGTGATGTGGACTCTGTGGTGAGACCAACCAAACGCCTTTCGCATAGGGCCACTGAAGAGATGGGGGTGTCTCTTGTGCTGGTGGAGGTAGGAGAATGCCCAAAGATCAGGCAAAATAATTATAAGAGGTGGAGGAGGTAATATCTTTTCTTGGACCAACTTCCATTGCTAAAAGAGAGACGCTTCCAAGCTTACCCAGAGCATTGTGCT
Source organism: Mesoclemmys tuberculata (assembly GCA_007922155.1). NCBI lineage: Eukaryota > Metazoa > Chordata > Testudines > Chelidae > Mesoclemmys > Mesoclemmys tuberculata. The sequence goes on from ML675640.1 coordinate 11,004,021, forward strand.
CAGTGTCACAGCAAAATGCAGGGTGGAATGGATTGTTAAGCATAAGGAGTTACCATGCCTTGCAAGAGACCATTCAAGGTGACATGGGTGGTTAACACATCTGCAACCACAGGACAAAGGAGCATTCATGGGTTGTTCTGTGACCCACCACTGCTGAAGCCATTAAGCAGAAACCCCTTGGAAACAGATTTAAAAATGTTAGCGGTCACTCAACCAGGTTAGTTGTGTGCATGTGGACTGGCCTGCTTTGTTCACGGCCCAGTAGCTCAGAGAAAGTTAAGGGCAATGCTACATAGACTTGACATTTGTGCAACATGCTGGATTTCTTTTCATTGTAACTTTTACTTATTGACAGCACTACATTGCCAGACTTACAGCAGTAATAATGTCAGACGTGTTCAGAGCAATGTGCTGGACCCCAGCTCCTCCGTAGTAGTCAACATATTCCTAGCAAGAGACAAACACACACCAGTAGGGCAGGGATTTTTTGGCTCCGGTTCAACTCGTACGTATTTTCAAAGTTGCTTTTATGCTTAAAAACAAAAGCAGCAAAAGCAGTCACAGCAAATAGCAGGCTAGACAATGAGTATTAGGACAGCAAACCCAGTCTGAGTGCAAGCAGCTTCCCTCTTTGTCTAATGATCCCTTGCTCTGTTACAACAGATCTGTTGAATAAGAAAAGGCCATTTTCCACAGAGTCACTTTTCAGACCATAACTGCAGATTTTAACCCAGATATAACTTCAGTAGGCCATCACCTAGTGTGATAAGCAGGCACTGATTCACAAGTCCTCTTGAATCCTGCGATCACCTACAAGTGGGGGTCTATTTAAATGACGGAGAAACCACACAATTTTTCACTGGTTGGTCAGGGCATAAATAGCAAATTTCACAGATGTATTCATGGGGTCATATATTCCAGACCACGCTTACTTCTCTGCTGCCTTCAGTGCTGGGTGCCTGGCTATCGCTCTCCAGCTGACCAACTCTGAAGGCAATGCAGAAGGGTGGTAATACCGTGACCCCCCCCCACAATAGGCTTGCAACCTCTTTTTGGATCGTGACCCCTAGTTTTAGGAACACTGTATTTTTGCATACTTTTACCCTACACTATAGGGTACTATAGTATACTTTTACCCTTTAGGATAAAAGTACACAAAAGACCAGGATTCACGGCCCATGATGCATTTTCCATAGCCACAAATTTGGTAGGGCCTTATATCTAAGCTGCTCAGGGCCAGGACCGATCTATTATTTCTCTGTGAAACACTGTGTATGACCACAGCCCTATGTGGAAATAATTTTGATGTTGACACCTGAGTTTCACAAGTATTTACCTGAATCTGGGACTTTTTCTTGCCCATTGCGGGCTCGTTTATGGGCATTTTTATGGTCTCTTCGTAGTTGGCGACCACAATGGAACGGAGGGCACTGAACTGCGTGTGCAGTTGTTTATCATCCACTGACCAGAACCGATGAAACAGAAGGTTCTTTTGGTACCTGACCGGGAACAACAAAGGCAGATTCATTCCCCCTTAATCCAGCTCACAGCTTCTGTGAACTTCAGCAGCACTGGTGAGTTTCTATCAGTAGATTAATAAAGTAAAGAGGAGAGTTTCACCCTCATTTGGCAGGGTTAACTCATGAAACTCCCTTCTGGTTTAACGGCATGAGCAGCTGAATGCCTGCAGATTTACAGGACAACACATTCTTACCACCACGCCCCTCACCTCTTGAAATCAATGGGCAGTGCATCCTCTTCTGGAAGGGCAGGATGGGACCCAAGCACTCCAAATAACTTTTATTCACACTTCCTCTGGCTTTCACTGTTGTAACTCTGCTGACTTCAGTGACTTCACATCTGACTGACTCAAGCCCTCTGGCTACAGAACCTGATAATGATCTTTGTTGGTTAAATAAACTCACAGTTTACTTTGTTTTAACTCTCAGGAAATTTGGGGCGGGGTGGAATTTATGATGGGTCTTTTGGCTACTTTCAGTGTTCTGCTGGGAGTCACTTTTCCTGGGGTTCCTCAGGCGACCGTCTCTCTCTGCCTCATTCTATCAATGACTGTTGGTTCCTGTATGTGATTCAGACGCATAGAGGAGTTTTACCTCATTTATACCATCATTTACTTGAGAAAATCTTCTGACCTAGGCAGCCAGCTCAGAAATGAATCAATACACCTGAAGGCACTAGCCTAAGAGATGGGAGACCCAGCTTCAATTCCGCACTCTGCCATAGGCTTCATGCGTAACCTCGGGCAAGTCATTTATGGCTTCTCTACACGACACAGTGCAGCAAAGCAAGCCAGAGAGGTGTGATTTGTGAAGTGCACTAATGTGTTGCATTCTAATCATCCTGGGTAGATCCTGCTGGTGTGCTGTAAAAGGTACCTAGTTCAAGCACTAATGTAGGACTGCATTAACATGAACTAGGTTCCTTTTAGACCATGTCAGCGGGGTCGACGTGGGGCAGTTAGAGTGCTTTATAAATCACACCTCTCCAGCACTCTCTGCCAGCGCTGCGCAGACCAGGCTTTTCTCTCTCTGTGCTTTACTTCCCCATCTGTTCAATGGAAATAACACCACTGCCCTGCCTCACACAGGTGTGAGGATAAATGCATTAAAGACTGTGAAGCACTTTGAGATCTACTAATAAAACCCACGTCAGAGGAGGGCCGGGTATTATTATGTAGACTTCAGGTTTTGTAGCCTTTAAACTGATGCAGTGGTGCTATTTTTTCCATAACATGCAGCACTCAGCCAGGAGCCGTGTAATGTAGGGCAGCACATCCGGAGCCGTCTTTTTTAACACCTCCCGTCCCAGATGTTCTGTGCTACCGGCACCCTTGTAATAATTAAATCCAGCTTAGTCAGAGTTAAACAAGTTAGTGTTTCAAAACATAGGGACTTGAGCTACTGACATGTAAAGAATGTTTTTTTTCTCCTTGTAGTCTGCATGAGGGATCCGATCCTGCAGTCTCTATCTTTGACAGGGATTATATACAACACGGGCTGAAGTATCAGGCCTTAATTATAGGATCCAATCAGCCTAAAAAATCAACCCTACCCAAAGCAGGCTACTGCTATACTAGTTCTGACCAAGAGCCAAATTCTGTCCTGGCCATCACCAGGAGAGGAAGTCAGGAAAATGGCCACAGTCCTCTTCTACTGCCCCAATCCTGCCTGCCCAGGGATGATCCCATGAGTTGGGAATGGAGGACCAGCAGCAGGTATTCATTAGCGTTCCTCTGAAAGAAATCCTTGCGTGCTCCAGAGCTGTGTATGTGGCAGACAAGTGGTCATGGCCCTAGCACAGCTCTTAATCACGCTGGACGGCCGTTACACTCTCGAAGCGCCATGCTGAAATGCAGCCCTGCTCCCAGGGCAAAGGGGGTGTACGTCCCTATGAGAACTGAACGTTGTGCTGTGTGTCCTGTCAGCAAGACAGCAGCGTTAATGAAACAACAGAATGTTAAACATCAATCTACATTATGGAACAGTATTGTGAATAGAGAGAGAATGGCTCGAGCGGCTCGATTTTGAATGGCTTTTCTAACTGCTACAGTTCTCACCATTCTGCCACAGGGACCATCTGAAGATCTGGCTGGTTCCCCACCACGTGGTCAATGAAACTCAGCTTGCCACTGGGTCTGGGAAAGAAACACCAGGTCAGTTTTCATTCAGAAAGCAGTTGGCATTGATGCACATGGTGACACAGCTCTAAAAATACCACCAGTGCCATCAAACGATGGAGTTGGGGTTAGTCCTGCTTTGAGCGGGGTCAGACTAGATGCCCTCCTGAGGTCCCTTCCAACCCTCATCTTCTAGAACAGGTGCCAGTGAGAAGGAACAAAGGTCCCCTATGAGACATGCTCATCTGCTCTTAACACACCACTATCTCTCTGTGCCAAAGAGATAAAACACAACTAAGACTGCGTCTGCACTACCACTTTTGTCAGTCTCTCTCATGTCACTCGGGGGTGTATGAAAAAACACCCCCCCCCCAAGCGATGCATGTTACACTATCAGAGGCGCCGATGTGCACAGTGCTATGCTGGCAGGAGAGCGTCTCCTGCTGAGGTAGCTTCTCCCACTCATTGCGGGTGGTTTAATTACGTTGATGGGAGAGCTCTCTCCCAGCTGCAGAGTGGCTACACGAGAGATCTTGCAGCAGCACGGCTGCATCAGGACGGCTGTGCCGCTGTAAGCGCGCTAGTGTAGATGTGGCTAAAACTCTCCGGGGGAAATTCCCTCCTGGCCCCATACTTGGGGTTCAGCTGAGCCTTGTGGGTGTGAGCAGCACGGCTTGAAATGTCACTTCCTGCCCTGTGTATGCATCCCTGCTAGCTGGTCGTTCACATGTGAGATCAGGCCACCCCCCATGGCTGGGCTTTGCGGGAAGGGTCCAGCAGCCAAACAGGGTGTGCATCTGTTTCCTGTCTCGCCGAAGAGCCAAACCGAATCTAGACACCCTGCACGTTTGCCTGGGGGTTGAGAGCCAAAGCCAGGTGTGAATTTTGTGGGTCAGGCCCGTCGTGCACACCTTGTACAGATAGATTACAGGGCTGCTACTAGCAGGTTAGGCTCATGTACTAGATTTAGCCTAGTGACAGAGCCTCCTTCTCCGAGAGAGACACCAGAGATGTCATCCAGAAGATCCTTTTAATGTAGGGCGAAGAACAGAACGGCTGTTGTGAGCTTAAAGTAAGTTACATGTGGTGCCATCTAGCGGCTGAACCCTATGACACAGTTTAGCATTCCATCACAAGGTCCGTCTTAAGTTTAGACCAAGTTTCACTTTGCGATTTCAGGTGCATCTGAGCCTGAAACTCCAAGCATAACCAGGAGGTAACAGAAGACTTTTGCAAGAGCCCATGCAAAGCAGAGTGTTTGAATCCAGCACAGGTCTAGCTAGGGCTCACATCTATTGCATATGGACAGCCCAGTCGCCACACCTTTCACCAGACCACACGAATGGCAAAGCACTATTATCTGTGGACCTGACCCTGCATTCCTTACTCAGTGAAAACAGTCAGAGTTTTGTATGAGTAAGAACTGCTTGATCAGGCCCTGTCCAGTGTGCTTACAGCTTTGGTAACAGCGGGTCCTTGAAGAGAGGCAGCTCAAAGCCAGGTAAGAAGAGTCCTTTGTAGTTGAGGTTTTCTATTAACGTGTGCGTCGTGTCTCCATACTGGGAAGGGAGAAAATGGGTAACATTGAAAATATTGTTCCTCTCAGATGATTTGAAGATAATCCAATAACTGTTCAATAAGCACCTGGACTTTTGCCTGCTTCAAAATCAAATCTTGCACCTTGCTGTGGGTTCTGAAATAGTCCAACAAGTCTCTTTCCCTCTCAGCTCCCCCAGCAGGAGCTCCTAGCGCCAGTATATGGGAGAGAGGCCATTCAGATGCTATATCTGGCCAAGATGGGAAAGGCAAGGGCTGGAAATCTGCCAAGGCAGCCTGGTGTCCGATCCAAGCTATTGGATTCTTGTCAAACCTGGCCAGAATTTGGAACTCTTTCAGCTCACCAAGCTTGACCCCTGGCCCAGCGCAGGGTGATGCCAAGGGCTGAAGCCTCTGATGCCCAAGTGCTTCCCTGTGTCTGTTGCTTTCAGGAGCCAGGGTCCAATTTTGACTCCCCTACATATGATAGCAAATGTGGTACTGGGTGTGGGGAGTAGCTTAGGGGTTTTAGGGTGGTCGGAAACTCTATGCTGACTCCAGGTGCTGGCTGCAGGGACTGCAGCTGTTCACTAAATATTCACTGTGCAGCTTCCAAAGAAGTCGCTGCATATTTTGAAATGTCCCATGTGTCACTAGGTTCCTGCAGTGGATGCGTGCCAGCTGGGAGCCAGAGGCCCATATTGTTGGGGAAATGTTTGTAAAAGTTGTGAACCCCCTCCCCGATTCGGTCCCATGGACTCCATTTTAACTGTAGGAATCCAGCGTGACACTCAGCGAGGTGCTGATCTTGGCAGGACGCCAGCCAAGGAAACCCGCCCGGAGACAAGGCAAAAGGCGGGAAGCCTCCAGCCATGAGTGCCGTGTGCACAACAGGAGGGTCGTGTGCACAAGGCGAGTGCCGTGTGCACAGCCCAGCAAGCGGGAAAGGAGGCTGGCAGGGACTGGCTGATTTAGGAGCAGGCCGAGGTTACTTGAGGCAGACGGTGCCACAAGTCGGGGTCTGGCCATCCCGGGGGGGGAGGGGGGACACGTTTGGCTTGCGCGGGCACCGAGAATGCAGGCCGAGAAGCAGACGACTGCGGACCTGGAGCCGAAGCAGACGGTTGTGACCAGACCGTGACCAGCGCTCCTCGGGTGGAGCGAAGAACAACTGTAAATACGCAGACCAAGGGGGCCCAGGGGCGCGTTACTGGTTTTGGGGGCCGGGGTTTACCCTGATTGCGTCTTCTGAACCTCAGCGGTTTTGTGTTTGTCTGTGGCCCTCACAATAACTTGTCGTCTGGTCGAACACCAGGGGTGTGATTTACAGTCTGGCCCCGGGACAGATCCAGACGTCAGGGTAAACGAAGCTTTCCCCGTAATGATATCTGCCAACTATGTGGGCCTCCCCTGATCTGTGGCCGGTAAACTAGTCTAACCTGCACTTTGCCTCAAGTCGGTCATGTGGTCAGACGAGGGAGCCCGATCCTCTGGTGAAAGGGGTCAGGCACAGGGCCTTTTATGCCATCTCCAGGACTCTGGACTGCTCCAGGGGCTGGCACAGCCTCCCCGTACACTAGAGCAGCCCCAGGGTCTGCTCTAACTTACAGCGGCTACCTGTAGCCATGGATGGGCTGCGGAAAAGACCACAGTCGCTGAAGCACAGTAGCCACTCCATCTGAGCCACCATAAGGGGATTGAATTTGAGCCTGGGATTAGAGCCTGGCTCAGCACTACGCATTTGATGGAAAGTGCCCATGTAGCCGATCTATTTCCCTACCCACTTGTGAGTGTGATTAGGAATCGGGCAGGCCCCCTGCAGCCCAAGACGTTACAGTTGATAGAACAGAGATGACTCTTTCCCCATGCTTACCGTCTGGATGACTGCAAATTTCACTCTCCCGTATTTGTCTTCCTCTACCCAGGGCTCTTTCACTATCACTGCCCCACGCTCCTTAGCTTTCTGTGAAAGAGAACAGAAGACTAAGAATTGCCATGCTAGAGCACACCTATCAAGCCTGCTCATCTGTCTCCAGTACTGGCCAATGCTGGATGCTTCAGGAGAAAACCTACAGCATCTAATGCTACAATATTACTGGGGCCAATGAACAAAGCAGAAAGACCCTAGATTGACTGTCCAATCCCCTGGGGCCATTGAAGGGCTGGGAGTTAAGAAAAAAATTGTCTTTTAGAGTAAATGATGTAAATTTAACATGGAGCCAGTAAGATGCAGCAAACACAGAACCTCCCAACACCATCTCAATGGCGTCACTTTTCAGAGCAGAACTGCACCTCTGAACAATTTGAAGCAAGTTCATGTCCTACTAGATCAGGGGTTGGCAACCCGCGGCTCCAGAGCCACATGCGGCTCTTCAGCCGCGGTAAGCTATGTTTTGCGGCTCCAAAAATGGCTCTTTTGATAGTAAAGGTTGCCGACCCCTGTATTAGATGGAAACTATGGTGCGTTTTGTTTTATTCCCCACTGTCAATGTTTGCTTCAGTCCAGTGTCTGCAATTTTGCATATGGGCAAGAGACAACATTGACATGGCCTATTTAACCCTGTAAGCTGTGGAGCTGTGAAATTGTACTGGCTTGGCCACTCCAATGCTTGGTCCTGCCTCAGCACAGGGGGAAGGGCTAGATGACTTTTTGAGGTCCCTTCCAGTCCTACCTTTTTATGATGTTTTGATTACATCATTTACCTGCACAATGAAGTCACAATCCTCTACTTCAAACGCTATGTCTTTTACACCATCGCCATGCTTCACCAGGTGCTCACCCATTTCTGTGCAAAGAGAAACAACGTGTGTGTGTGTGTGTGTGTGTGAGGCTCAGGGCACTTTCCATTTGCGGCGCTCTACAGGCGAGGCATGCATCTCCTTGACAAACAGTGAGTGGGCAGGGCTCCTTGCCTGGGGCTCGCTTTACCTTGCATAATGGCTCCTTCCTCCTGATGAGAAATGGCTTTCCAAGTTTTCCATGTAGTTGGTAAGTGTGAGGAACACACAGGGAGTGAGCTCCTGGTGGCCTGGCAGGGCTTGAGAGCTTGTGCAGCCCCAGTCACAATTAATCATGGCCAGAGGCTGAGCCTCCTACCTTCACAGCACTCCCTACTCCCCCAGCACCTGAAAATTCAAGTCGGCTGCTCCCCTCAAGGCAGCAACTTCGGCAGTCAGTTCTCTACGGTACAGGATGGGGAAGCCTGGCTGGGTAGCAGCAGCACCACACACTTTTGCCCCACTGGCCATATAATTTTACTGCAGCACTCCCCACACCCTGTCGTCCTGTCTGCTGTGTTACTCAAAGTCAAATGTAAGCCCTTTGGGGCAGAGACTTGGTCCTCTCATCCTGTAGAGCTGTAGGTGCTGTAAAATAATCATGTTAAATAACAACCAGTACCATTCTCTTAGTGTGGGTGTGTGGGAGTGCTTCGCACAAGAGGGTTCTCTTGGACTTTTAAGGGAGGACCAGCGCATGCCACAACACTGAACAAGTGTGTAATCCAGTGAAAAACCAAACAAAAAAATGGATTTGTGAAATGGCAAAATTCGGTCCCAATTCACAGCCACTGGGCCATTATGTGAGCTTTAATTGTCACTTTTAAAAGCCTGTTCAGAGCTGGTTTACGCTATTGGCTACAGATCATACTGTAGCCTTCCAAAATCAGGGAAGGCAATGAATGCCTACTCTAAGGAGCCTTCATCAGTAATCCAGGGCCTAAGAAAAGACCATGCTTAGTAAGGGCAGAATTTCCAGCCACACAAGTTAGAACAAGCTAACACTTAAGAGCCTGGGTCTGCTCCAAATGCAGCTGCTGCTAGTGTGTGGTGGGTGGGTTCTTTAGGTGTTAGTGAACAGGGCTTTGTAGACAGTGGGTAGGAGGAAATGGCTCCTGACCCCTTTTTACTTTCCACGCACAACCCCTGCAGAACCGCATACTAAATGGCCCCGAGAGCAGCGCAGGAAAGATGGGGGAGCTCCAGTCTCTGTAGTCAGCAGTGTTTCTAGCCTGTGCCGATTACACTCCAGGAGGTTCAGCTGCCTACGGTCCTGTGTCATCCCCGACGATCATTTTCATTTACCTTTATTTGCAGGGTTGAGAGCAGATGAGAGGACAAATATGATCTGAGAATTAAGCAGAATATTATATTATGTTATTTACTGTTCGATAAGTCAGTGGGAATTCGGGGCAGAGGCGGGGTGGCAGGATTGGACCCTACTAGGTAAATTGAAGATGTGTTTTTATTTGCTTAAATGCTAATGAATGCTTTTATGCAATATTCATCTAGCTCTAGGTAAAAAAAAAAAAAAATGAAAAAAAAGTCCCAGCATGGTTTCCATTGCTCTTTTACAGTCCTGCAGCCTTGACTCCAGCAAAACTCTCCCTGAAGTCAAACCTAAGCTTTGCCTGAGGAGAGGCCTGGAAAGGATGCAGGACTGGCCCCAGGGAAACTGGAGATTAGAAAGTCCCTTTCTGTTCTCCCTTTATTTTGGGCCGGCGATCAAAAAATGGCAGCTGTTGGCGCTGAAACTCAGCTCTTGGACTCAGTTCTAGAAGAGGACGCAGATGTAATGAGGTATTGCCTCACAGGATATCATCATGCGAATGCGCTATTCAGAATGGTTTCCAGGGATCTGCTTAAGCTTATTTTAATGCCAAAATGAGACAAGCCGGAAGTGAGATGTGACCAGTCCAGATTTGCCACAAACAAAAAGACCCCTCAGACCATGAAAATTAACTGGGGTGCTTACCCACTCAGCTGGCCCTGTGACACCACTGGGAAAACTGAGGCACAGGGATTACATCACTTGGCAAATCCACAGTGTGGCTGTGTCAAATCCAGGATTGGAGTTCCTGGTTCCTAGTTGGGGGCTGGAACCATTAGCCCTCATCTCTTCCCTCCCCTGATTTAACTGACTGAAAACAATACTTTATCATCACCTGATCTGTTAGCAGAGTAGTGACAATATTCTTAATACAGTGCCTTAAAGTGTTCTTCAGCAATCTTACCTTATTCTGTTTTATTACATGAGACACCACTTCTCTGCTGCCAGTTTCCAGGCCCTTGTAGGCCATTTCTTCAAAACCCATTTTGTTACAATAAAATGAGGCAGCCTTTGAAACACATGAAAACATGTTGGGGTTAAAAGAAAGGAATATTTTCCCATAGCATTAATTTCTATACTAGCACTCCCCAAAGCACAGACAACTTTTCAGCCTCACCTACTGGTGTTAGTGTACAATACGCTCCCTCCAGGATTGTCCAGGATTGTCCAGGAATTAAGATTAGTTTTTAATTAAAGATGTCCTGTGATGACACCTCCAGGAATGCGACCAACCAAAATTGGCAACCCCCTTCACCATAGAAGCCTCTAATGTTGCACAAGCACACCCTGGTTTGTGCATCTGATGGGGATAACTACGCGCCATGTGTGTAACTGACAGATCCTGCCAGCTCTTTCACAGGTTCCAATCAAGTGTTTCTACCCTGTGCAAAGGTCCAGCCTGCTAGGCCCAGCTCCAGTCACCCTGTTGATTGACAGGCCCTGAATTAGGTTGTCAGCGCATCAGGCTGCCTCCAGTAATCAGATCTCCTGCAAGATACTGTGATGGCACGTCACCGGATATAGAGGCTGATCAGTGACGTGGCTCCATGAACATTTACATGACCTGACGTGGCAAAGGGTGGCTCCGAGGTCAAAGTGAACCAGCCCAGTGGGGCACACACCAGGCGCAGCAGACGAGGTGGCAGCAGCTGTGTCACGCTCAGCACAGATAGCCTGGGCCTGCTGCCACATCCGGCTACACACGTGTGAAGAAGATGGGGAAAGGGGGGGCATGGGGCAGAGTCCTGGGTGTGACCGGGGCACCCAGCCTGCGTGCGCAGCAGCTGGCGGTGTTGAGAACTGTTCCTTCTACTGCAGAATGGGAGTAATGCTAGTGCTGAGCCCAGGGAGGCAGGCACGGGCCAACTCACAAGACGCTAAGTAGCACCAGGGGGTGCTGAGTAACCCCCCGAATAGTTTTGGGGGATGCTCCTTCTGCACCCCTTACTTATCTGATACACACCTGCACCACCTTCATTCACACACAAACAAGCACTAGCACGCAGACTGGTGAGGGTCTGGTGTACCAGTCTGCCAAAGCCCCGTTGTGTGTGTAAATTTAGAGATCCCTTTGCCAGTGTAGCCCTTACAGTGTAGCAGAAGTCAAGGGCACGACCTGGTCCCTGATAAACAGGGATTCAGTCCAGCTCGGCTTCCCACTCCCCTTGCACAGATGCTGTAAGAGTGCCCATCTGGGAGACAGAGGCAGAATCTTCCACATGTAGGGGTCACAGGTCTCAGCTGAACCCCAAGCTAGGAAGTTTTCGATTTTTTTTTGCTTGTGTGAACTTGTTCGTTTTCATGTTTTCTCGTTTTCAATCTCCCCTGAGGGAAGGACCCTGCTTGATGGTGACTGTGGTTTTCTGCTGAGTCTTTCCAACAGTTCGCAATGATTCATTGCATTTTTTAATATTTTCCTGCACCTGCTATGTGAACTTAATCACTTTGTTGGAAGAGCAAAGAATCAACCCCAAACTGCAAACCTTGCAGAAAATGATATGGGGAAGCCAAAATGAAGGTCTTACAAAATCTAAGTGAAAAGAAAAGGTGCCGTGACATTTTAAAAAGGAAATAACTTATTTTGAAAGAAGTATTTTCTCCTGTAGTTGCAACCCAAAGACTGCAACATCAGGCTAATGCAGGAGAATCAGAAACAGAAATTGATTAGTAGTTGAATATAAATGTGAATGAAATAGACTATCCTTTCCCAAACTGAATGTAAGTGCAAAAGTGAATAATGAAATGTAAGTGAACATTTTAACATTCTTTCCATTAATCTGTCGTTGAGAAAAAGAATCAGGTTTTTTAAATAGAGGGATTTTAACTTGCCAGCGTCCTTTCAACATGGAATGATATCTGCTGGTCCAATCAGCTAAGACTGATATCTTATCATTTTGCAAACAAAACTTCTCTATACTACTGCCATCGAAATAAGTCACAAAGGTGGGGAGATGGGCAGGGAAGCGGCAAGAACTGTTTTTTCCAATTAAACATGTGCCACTGCAAATCTCTTCTGTGGTTTCATGTTTTCATTTATTTTGGATTTTCTGAATGTCCACTAATTCAGGAAGACAAATATTGACATGCATATGCACACAAATAAACCCTTTGGGGTCCTGTCTACAGTGTAAACAGACCCCTTGCTGTTTCATGATGACAGTCCAAAGATCATTCTTGAAAAACATTCCACTGAGCGAAAGTGCTGAAACACCTCCATCTGCGCAAGATCACCAAAGCCAGCCACGGGTGGAATTTTAATTGAATGCAGATCTCCAGGACCATCCAGATATCACATGGCAGAACCTCCCCTCCTGATAACCAATCCCACATGCAGATTACAGTATACCCCTGTTCTTCAAACAATGTTTGATAATGTACAAGAATGATCCAACCTCCCCCATTTCACAAGCATAGGCACACAAGGGACTTTTCTCTACATACCTGCTTAGCATTTCCAACCCAGAATGTGAGAGAGTGGAAATGGAGAAATCTGCCTCCCTCAGGCTAAATGAAATGAAGAATTAATATTAATCTACTGGTTTCTGGGTCTCACTTTAATGCCATATTCATGCAACAATTTCAGGCTAACACTCTATTTTCGCAAGAAGCAATGGGTGCGCCTAAGCTATCCTTAGATTGGTTTAGTTAGAGAAATGTTGTGTGATTGCACATTTATCATTTTAAATAATAAAGCCATGGAAAGCACAAATCTGAGACTAGGATTTTATAAAACAGACACCCAAGCTATCAGCAACTGACCAGTTTTGCAGGGCTGAAAATCAGCACCGATGTTCACTAAGCACTGACCCCCAGAAACATGGACTTTGGAAAGACCTGGGATTTTTATACATTTCAAGCTAAACAAATTTTTCTTAAGTCAACTGTCATTTGTCTGAAAATAAAGACAAAAAACCAAACTCAAATCTTTAAAACGAAAAGGCTTATTTATAATGCCTGGATGGCAATCATCAGTGTACCGATGGCCTGGCTGGATCAAATCACAGCACTCTAGGAGCGTGCTCCAGAGGAAAAATACCAGTGCGGATGAGGGAAGTGCTAGTAAAATATTCACAAGGCTGGAAAATAATTACATGAGTAATTTGCAGTGGAGCACTTTCCCTTATGATTCTGGAAAATGGTATTTTGGGGTCTCATTTACATTGAAGAACAGACAGTAGTCAAGCCATTCGATCAGACCTTTGTCACTGCTGGACACAAAGGATCTGATTCCATTCTCACATCCTTGTAAATCAGGGGTCCCTCCACTTAAGTCACATGTAAAACCAGCGCAAGTGAGTATAGAAGGGTCACATTTTGCTCTCAGTTATGCTGACTGCAATGGGGCTGGGTTGTAGAGAATAATGGAAAATAGAATTTATACCCTGTTCAAACTACCGGCATGTTGTTTGGCTCCACTATGACTTTGTTCATATTGTTACGTTAAAGATTAATTCTCATTGAGGAAAGCTCTTACCCCGTTGAAAATGTGGGTCCTAATTACATTTGGTGAGTTTAACAAATTTATGAGAGTACTCCACAACATTTGGGCAAACGCTATTTTAACACACAGTTTTTCTTCCTTGCCTATGATTTGACATCTACTGTCTTCTGTCTTTTTATCACTGTTAATCATTTGTGCATGTACTTTGCATAAAAGATCATATATAAAGTAAATCTGTGTTGTATGGTATGGTATAGTATTTAGCAACTAAACATAATTCTGCTGGGTATGTATCAGTGTTTTTAAAAAATGCTTTAAGTTTGAAAAAAGTTTTGAAAATATATTTAGAGTCGTTAGTGAGAACTAATACAATAAATCATGCTTATGTTTAGTCTTGGTAGAGTTAGATTTTAATTGTTAAATGTCAGTGATCTTACATTTCTCCTTCCTCCCACCCCAAAAAAAGTGAGGAAAAAGGATCAGCATAATTAATTGCAATTTACAGAGGGGGAAAACTATAAACTGTGTTACAGCCCTGTAAGAGTGCAACCCCTTTTTGCTTTTAATGCTACCTGGCAATCAATTAATAAGAAACTAACATTATTGGTGTTGCATAACATTACCAGTCTTTCACTGGAGGAAATATAAATCCATTCCATGCAATTTTATTCTTACCTTTTCTCCTTTGTCTGTGTAAGTTGTCTAAAGAGAGAGAATAAAAAAAAACAAAGTGATATAGTCACATTTCAAAACTGTACATTAATTACCAGGAAACTCTAATCAATCAGGTCAGCTTTTACAGAAAAGTTTTCTGAATTGATTTAAACATATAAATGAAAAAGTCCAGTTTTTCAAAGAAAAAACCCTGTTTTCAAACAGTACTGTGAGAAACTGTTCAGAAAGAAATCTGTACAAGCACAGTGGGAGATTTACACGTTTTACCCCATAGCGTCTTAGCAGTCAATTTTTAAAAAAAAATTAAAAATGTCTAAACCTCACCATTTCTGTAACCTGATTGAATGTAACCGCACCAAAAGAAAGTCAGATGCTCTTCATGCATTTAATATAGCAATGGGAGGTGAGAAAGCCCCTCCCTGACTCCACCTTCTCTAGATTGTAAACTAAATGATTTACTTGGTTTGCATTGTAAATCATTCTGCCCATTGGGTAGGTAAGACATGATAAAACTGAGCTCTAGAGGGGAAAATATCTGGGGATCTTATTTATAGTGAAAGCAAGAAGACAGACTGATTACAAAATGTGAGCCCAGAACCCTGGTGACTTTAACTGCAGTGTGTCTCTGAGTCAGATTGATGGTTCTCAACATTTCCAGACTACTGTACCCCTTTAAGGAGTCTGATGTCTTGTGTACCCTGTTTCTCCTAATTTAAAAACTACCCATTTACAAAAATCAGATATAAAAACACAAAAGTGTCACAGTACACTATTACTGAAAAATTGCTCTCATTTTGTTTGCATTACATTTTAGTTTGTATCGACTTTCCTAGTTTATGTAGCCTGTTGTAAATGTAGGCAAATATGTAGATGCGTTGATGTACCCCCTGGAAGGCCTCTAAGTACCTCCAGAGGTATGCCTACACCTGGTTGAGAACCACTGAGTCAGATTATCTAAGTAAAGGCTAAAACAAGGAGCCAGCATCTCATCTGACTATGGTATAAACCCAGTAACTCCATACACTGGATTAACACCAGATTTAACTGAGTTTGGCCTGTAGGCCACACATCAGGTTCCATCTCCTTGAAGAAGGGCTCTGGCAATACCAGCAACTACAGATGTTTGCTGCACTGAATAGATTTTAAAACCAGAAACCTTACTTGAGGGTGGGCCTGGATTGGTCAAGGAACTGGAAGTGGGACAGCATGCTTTTCAGCTCTAGGTTACTACTTCAAACCTAGAATGGGAAAGCAGTGCCCTAAATGTATTATTTGAGGTTTGTTCCATGTATATCTGTGGCTTCCACCATTATGGCTGCTAATTAGAGGCAAATCCAGTCCCTCATGGAACTGGGAACCCCTGTCATAATATGGGTTCTTCTTCCCTGTGTGGAGAGGAGCAAACCTATTAAATCAATGTGACAGATTGGAGGGAGTCAACTTAGGCCTGAATAAACAACGCTCTCCCTCCTGACACAGAACCTGAGGGGCTGCTTTGGGTACCAGGGGAGAATGCTTTTTGCAAGGACAAAGCTGGGGTCATAGGACTCAGCTGAACCCCAGATAGGGAATTTTCTGTTTTCTCACATTTGCTTGTTAATTTAGTTTGATTTGTTTGTTACAAAGATGATTCCTTAAGGAAAAGGCCCAGCTGACTGCAGCTGGGTTTGGGTTTTCTGCTGAGTCCTTCTACCAGGTCACACTATTGTCACTTCTGCGATGCTGACAGACCAGATCATCCAAGCCCAGCAAGAGCTCTCCTACAGCCATGCTTGTGACAGCACTCGAGATGGTGACAGGCATCCACCTCTCCAGCCCCCCAAAACATTTTGTCTTCATTCTTCCACCCTCCCTCAAACCACACTCACCAGCAACCCAGCTGGAGCAGAAGAGGCCTATGTGAGTGAACCTAGCTGTCTGGCAGAATTCAAGCACACTGCTTTAGCATGGTGTTTCCTGTCCAGACACGCAAGAGAAAAACTGGGCTGTCCGATCGTATTTATTATATTTGGCTGAAATCCCCTTTTCCCTACAAAGTCAAATCGATTCAGGCAGTCTCTCCCCAGCCCAGCAAGGAAGCATTTGAAGCTCCATTCAGCCTCGCTTGCTCGCGAATAAAAACTAAAAACGTCTCCCAGGAGCCTCCATCATGCCAGAAACTTGGAAGTGGACCCGAGCCGAGCAGCCAGGGTCTAAGATGTTGGCAGCCTGCTGCCTAATGCGCTGTGGTCGCTTTTTCAGCTAGGGCAGGCGCTGACGCTGGGGATGTCCAGAAGGGCCCAGCGAACGGGTCACAAACGTTCGCCTAAAAGACCGAAGAGAGACGAATCCCGCCCAGCCGGTTTAAAACCAAACCCAACCCCGCCAGAGCAGCGCACCCCCCGCACGGGACTGGTTCACGCCCGCAGCGCGCACGGCAGGACGGTCCCCCCGGCGCCGAGCCCAGCTGCAAACCCCCAACGTGCAGCAGCGGCTGGCCGGGACGGGCTTTAAAGCGGGCAAACCGCTGCCATGCACCGGGGCGCGTCCGTGCCAGCTCGACAGCGCATCCGCCCGGCCGCTTGGCACCGCGGCACGAACGACAGGCGGCCGCCGGGGCCGGGCAGGCGGGTTCCACGCGGGGAAGGGGGACGCAGCGCTCGGCTGCCCGGCTCAGAGCCGCTGCAACTCTGCGGCAGCAGGCCCGCGGCCCGCTCCCTCCCCCGGCAGGGCTGTGCTCAACGGAGCCGGTCACAGGGCCCGGACACCGGCCCCTTCCCGGCACGTGCACGGGGGGGAGGGGCGTGGGTTTGCGCCCCGTACATTTTTTGCAGCTGCATCGGTTCGGGCCGGGCATGGCGCGCGCTCCGCACGGCTGCGCCGTCTCCGGACACCAACAGCGCGCCTAGGGCACGAGCCGCGCGCGGGGGAAGAAGCAACGCGGCTCCTGACGCCTCTCTGGCCACGCCCCCTCTAGGCCACGCCCCCTGACGCCTCTCTGGCCACGCCCCCTGACGCGTGTGGCTCTCCGGGGGCGGGCGGCTCTCCGCACAGCCCGGAGGGGCGGGGCCACGCCGGGAGACGCCCCGCCCCTTGGGCGTCTCCCTCCAGCCACGCGGCGCGCGCGTGTGACGTATCCGGCGCGCGGGGCGGGCCGGGGCCATGGCGGGGGAGGCCGGAGCCGGGGCCGTGACCGTGCGCGAGGTGCAGGAGCTGGTCCGCAGGAAGGATGAGCTCGAGGCCCAGATCAAAGCCTGCTACGCGGTGCTGCAGGGGGTGAGCGGGGGAGGGGCGCGGCGGGACCGGCCCTACGCGGGGCCGTCTGTCTGTCTGCCTGAGCTGCGTAGCGCGCACAGCTCAGGGCCGCAGGGGTGCGCGTCCGTCCGTCCGTCCGTGTCTCGGCGTGGCTGGCCCTGCGCCCAAAGCCGAGCCCTGCAGCGCGAGGTGCGGGGGGTCCCCGATCGCGGTTTGCAAATGCGCCGTCCTGTGCGCGGCAGCGCAGGTCGGTGTCGGGGGCCGTGCACGGCGCGGGTCTGCAGTGCCCTGGCCCGGCCCGCTCCGCAAGCTGTGGGCAGGCCACAGGTGCCATTTCTGGGTCCTTTAGAAAACGCGAAACAAAATGTGTTCGTGAGAGGAGCGATGTGACGCCTCGTGAAAGCATTTCTGCCTTGCAGCAAAAGGGGGTCGGGATGAAGGGGCCCCTGGTCGACGCTGAAGGGTATCCGCGTGCCGATATCGATATCTACCAAGTCCGTACGGCCAGGCACAGCATCGTCTGTAAGCAATTCGAGCCTCATACCTAGTCTTTCATAGGGACTCAGCTAAATGAAACCGACAACGCTTGTCAAAAGTTTGCTGCTTGTTTTACAAACCTCCGGATTGGTTTTTCCCCATGGTAAATGTAAAGAAATAAAACTGAGACCTCAGTTACGCAAAAACAATGAGTCCTGTAGCACCTTAAAGACTAACAAATTTCTGCGGGCATGAGCTTTCGTGGGCTGCAACGAAGTGGGTGGGCAAAGTGGGTTGCAGCCCATGAAAGCTTATGCCCGCAGAAATTTGTTAGTCTTTAAGGTGCTACAGGACTCATTTTTCTTGTGTACAGACTAACACGGCTACTCCTCTGGAACACTACAGAAAGAGATGTTTATCGATTGGACACTCATATTTTAAAGGATGTTTCTTTAGTTTACTAATAACTTAGGTTATTAAAACCCAAAGAATTGCAACTGGATTTATAGTAATAATCTCCTAGTGTTGTTCAATATTTTCATTTTATCCAGTTTGGAAAATAGAAGAGGGGTCAGTTTGAGTTTTGATGTTAAGCAGCTTTGCTCTCTGATCAGATGCTACAAAAGTGGTTGTCATAAAAGTGCATCTGTTAAAATGTAGCGTGCAGCATTATTAATGATTAATAAAAACAGTAATATTGTAAAATCTTTTGGTGTTCTTCATTAAATAAATGTTGGGCCTAAAACTAGTTGATGTTGTTTTTATAAAATTCAGTGCATGCCTTGTACTGGGACAGATTTGTTTTAATAGTCATTGTTTAGAAATGTGCGTTGCATGTAGGGGGTGATTTGATGGAAGGGGGATTTCATTGCTTACTGTTTTTTATGTGGACATCCATCTTCCCAGTCCATATTCTCTTTTAAGAGTCTGTCTGTTGAACGTATTTTTACTGAATTTATAACATGGCTGTTTCTGCATGACTTGTCAACACACAACTGTGTGTGTTCTGTGCATTGCTGCTGCCCGTGAGCAGGGCTGTGAAGCAGCTGTCAGTCTATAGCCATGTCATTGTCAGGTGGTGACTGGGTATCCCCATACACTAGAAGATCCACTGTATTTGGGAACATTGTCTAACTCCTATAGATAGATAGTCAGGAACATGGGTTACTAACATACATTTAATATGGTTCTCAAGTGGCCACACTTGTCAGGGAAACAGAGCCTGGGATAGCTGTTGTTCGCACACAAGGTTGTTGCTAGCACAGCTCTGTTCACAGTGTAGGCCTAAGGTGAACATAATACTTACTTACTTTAACTGAAAGCTAAGAATCTTGGCCACAGAGGGAAATGAATCTGTTAGGTAAGAACCTTAAATGAAAATGTCATTGCTCCTGTCTTCTCTGCACCAATGTCTTCTCACCCTTAGGTTTGCAGAATGATCATGAGGCCCTGATGCGGCAGGTGGAAGAAGCTCTCCACCAACTCCATGCCCGAGAGAAGGAGAAGCACGCAAAGGATGAGGCAGAAGCTCAGGCCGAGGCAATGAATCAGAACCAGGGTCTGCCTCAGCCCTTTGCAAGAGTAAATGCTGTCACCCCAGGCTCTCCTGCTAGCATCTCGGCAAGTTCAATCATATTACTTGCAATGAAGCAAACTTCACCAGGTGGGCCCAGATATGTCAGGTGATCCTCACCACCCACCTGCAATCAGGAGCAGGGTTTGAGCTTTGTTTTTTAACTAGAGTCTTGCCGGGTGCTTGTAACTTCCCCCCGGGACAGAATTATTCTTGTTAGCCTTGTCAGCGTAAAATACACATTGCTATACCGTGTAGGGTGTTGGCCATGTTAGAACACCCAGCTAGTGGATCAGGCATGGGGCTGGGAATCAGCACTGGGTTCATTTCCAGCTCTCCAATTGACACAGTATATAATCCTGGGTAAGGCCATGTCACTGCTATGTCTCGGTTTCCCCATCTATGTAGCGGGGGTAATAAATACTAATCCCTTATTTCCCTGGGGGTTTGTGGGGCTTAATCTACTAAATTTTGAGAAGCACTTTGAGATTCTTGAATGGAGGTACAATGTAGATGAAAGTTCATCAGGTGCTTTAAGGATAAAAGATGTTATATTTATATATATTTATGTATACACACACACACAAAGCATTATGTATCTTTAAGGGCAAATGATGCTTTAATCCCTTGTTATCTCTTTGTACAGGGATTAGAGGTGAATGATGAGATTGTTGAGTTTGGCTCTGTTGATGCACACAACTTCCAGACGCTGCAGAATATCGCCACTGTCGTGCAGCACAGCGAAGGGGTGAGCAGGTGTTTTCCCTTTGTGATAGCTGGAAGAGACCATTAGTTCGTGTTCCTATTCTGGAAACTGAATGCCAGGCTCATCCTGCTCCTGCTTTTGGTGTGAATGTTGGCCCAAGAGCCATACTATTAAATACTATTCCTGAGAACAGCTGAGTGCAGTGGAGAAGAGTTAAGAATTGGGAGTTCTTTCCTGGGTTGACAGAACTGGGAGCAATGTGTAGGCATCGTGCTTTGCCTCTATTGAGAGTGCTTGCTGCTGGCTGATCAAGGAATAATGTTGTTAAGCTTCAGCAAGAGCTGCTTGACTCCCCTCAGTAGGAAGAAGAGGTGCTCTGCCACATGACCTTGAAATTCAGTGTTGATAAATGTCAAGTAATGCACCCTGGAAAATGGAATCCCAAATATACATACAAAATGATGGGGTCTAAATTAGCTGTTACCACTCAAGAAAGAGATCTTTGGAGTCATTGTGGATAGTTCTCTGAAAATATGCACTCAGTGTGCAACAGCAATAAAAAAAAAAAACAATGTCAGGAACCATTAGGAAAGGAATAGATAATAAAACAGAAAACATCATAACACCATTATATTAATCCATGGTACGCCCATGCTTTGAATATTATGTGCAATTCTGGTCAGCCTATGTCAAAAAAGATATGTTAGAATTGGAAAAAGTACAGAGAAGGGCAACAAAAATTAAGGATATTGAATAGCTTCAGTATGAGGAGGGATTAGAAAGATTGGGACCGTTCAGCTTGGAAAAGAGACGACTGAGAGGAGGATATGATAGAGGTCTGTAAAATCATGAATGGTTTGGAGAAAATGTATAAGGAGTGTTATTTACCCCTTCAGGTAGCATATGAACCTGGCGGCCACCTAATGAAATTAATAAGCAGCAGGTTTAAAACAAACATAAGGAAATACTTCTTCATACAACACACAGTCAACGTGTGGAACTTGTTGCCATGGGATTTTGTGATGGCCAAAAGTATAACTGGGTTAGAAAAGAACTAGATAAGTTCATGGAGGATAGGTCCATCAGTGGCTATTAATCAGGATGGCCACTGATGTAACCTCATGCTCTGGGAGTCCCTAAACCTCTGAGTGCTAGTTGCTGGAACTGTGGTGGGGTCGATCATTCTATAAATTATCCTGTTCTTGTCACTCCCTCTGGAGCATCTGGCACTGTTCACTACTAGAAGACAGGATACTGGGCTAGCTGGACCATTGGTCTGATCAAGTATGGCCGTTCATATGTTCTTAGGATCACAGGGACATGAGCAGGGCCAACTTGACAGGAGAAGGTGCTGTTTATTTTCTTGCATTTCAGAAACCATTGAGTGTGACCGTGATCCGTAGTGGCAAGAAGTTACACCTCGGGCTCACACCGAAGCGTTGGGCTGGGAAAGGACTTCTAGGGTAGGCTTGTCGTTTCCTCCCACAGCCTCTGAGTTCGAGATGGCAAAGTGCATGAATCAGTATGCCATTAGCCAGGCTTAAACTGGAAAATCCCATTGCTAAAATGAGCAGACCCTGAGTCTTCTGTAAAGCACTGATGTCTTCCTGCTGTGTGTCAGATCACCTTCCCCTGGGAATCCCCTTTTGCTTTTCTACCTGAGGTAGAATCCAACCTGGTTTTCCTCAGCACCAAAGTCATTGAGTGCTGCCTTGCTCATTCCCAAGTGGGTATTCATGATCTGCCTAGCTAAGATGGCATTGCTGATGCTATACAAATTGCATTTGCACCCTGTTGTGTCCTACCTGCTTTATAACATGGTTTGGTTTTTCTGTGTAGACTGGCCCACATCATGTTATGACAACGTTATGGGGTCATGTTACAGCCCTGACATCTAATTCCTTCACGGCTGGAACTGACTTCAGTGGGTTTTACTTGTTCCTTGTGTATACCTGAGGGAAATAGGGCCTCATCTCTTTTCAGGGATCCTCTTTCACTGTTATAACCTGTTTTTTCAGTCTACTCAGGGAAGATAATCTTTGATTGGGACACTGCTGTGTTGTATCTGAGGCTCACAAAACTGTTGGAATTACAGTGTAGTCAGGATTTCCCCTTTGCAGATTCATCTGGGTGCAATATTCTCCTTCACTTAACAGAGTGGCTAGGGCTTTCACTCAGGATCAGAACCATGGATTCTGCAGTAAGGACAGGGCTAATTTGTCATGTAGTTTCACTCTGCCTTGATCACCCTCTCAAATTTGCTGATTGCTTTGAGATTCTTCAGTGAAAGACTATCTAAAAGTCAGTTGTTAAAGGTTTAGCTGCAGTAATGTGGGAGGTGGATTATATTAAGAGATTAAGTGGGGATGAGGAAGACTTACTCTGGCAGCTCACTGGGGGAGGCTAAATTGGTGAATAGGGCTCTGGTAAACAGGAGAGGCAGGATCTGGCTATGGAGCTCTTTACATGGTAAGCTCAAAGATTACAAAGGGGGCAGCAAAAATAAATATATTTTCCCCTGTTTCCTTCCTCTGGATTGAATGCAGAAGACCTAATTTATTCCTTTACATTTTTACAGCTGCAATATTCTCCCTTTGCAAAGATGACTGGCTTGGAAGACAGTAAGATCAAAGTTTGTGCCTGCTTTTTGAACTCTGTCTTGGTTTGAAAAGTTTCCTTTGCAATCTACATCTGCTTGCTGAAGCTGGAGTGTTTATAATGGGTTCCGAGGCTCTGACCTCCAGCCTGCCGGATGTACTGCACCTGAATTGCTTTCAATAGACATATGCATGGTCATACTTAGTAATTGTACTGAGTCAGAGGGGTTAGTTTGTAGAGTTAGAGGGATTAGTTTGTAGAGACCTGATTCTGACTTCACTTGCATTGATGTAAATCAAGTGTTAAAGCAAAGGGAGGTCCATGTTTTTTCTTTAGTTAAAATCCTTGCCGAATTATTCTGTAACCTTTAGTGAATGTTATTTTCTGTTTATTCATGTGAAAGTAACATTTACCAATAAAGATTAAAGCTGGGTTTTTTGGTTTGTTTTTTTTTTTTTTGGTGATAACTTACATTCATTTTTAATCTAAAGTCCTTCTTCATGAACTGGTGGAACACTTGCAAAATGTGCTGAATAGTTACTGGAATTTCTGGAGTGCACTTTATGTTGTCTGCTACTGTGATGTGCAAGTGCACACTCAAGAAATGTACAAATTGATTTTGAACATTGTGTGTTACAAAAACATTTGAGGTAACTAAATCAATTTTTTTTAAAGATTTAATTGTTTTATTCTGTGTTAAATTGGAGAGATGGGGAGGGAGTGCTGTGTTGCTGCTTATATATATTAATGCTTGGACTATAAAAATAGTTCTAATTTGGTTTATATTGAGTTTCTTGTTAATTTTCTTTTTTGTGCTACAGTTTTTGGGTTGCGTACACTGCAAGGAGATTTTTATTGACTTTGGTTTGCTTTTTAAACCTGTTTCTATTGGAATTCTTTAAAAAATAATATATATGTATACCTGATTTAATTGTATCTCGTAAGTTTTGGAAAAGGTTATTTTTACAAAATCTCAATTTTGAGCGAACTCGGACCTGACGGAAGCAGATCCACACTGGTATCTAGAGATCAGCTGGTCAAATGTCATAATTTTAGATTCCATAGGCCATAATCGATTAATAAATGATATATTACAGACCTGGATAGTGTATATATTATGTATGGTTAACACTGCTATAGAAGATGTTATAAATTGTTTTAAGCCAGGCTATAAGTAACCTATTGATCTATTAGATTCCATAATTATTAACACCTATCAATGTATTAACCCTTTTTATAAGTGGAACTTAAAGTGTGACTGATCATCCATTGGTATTTCAAAATATAGATGCACAAAAGTGTGTAGTTGAGATGTTAAAACTTCAAAGATAGACATTGCTTTGCTAAATTGTGGTAACTTGGTTCTGTGTATGTGAAGTGGTATGAAAAGCTGCATATAGAAATGTGTTTGGGGAGAACTATGTATATATTTTTCACATCAGACTGTTTTGCCCTGGTCTACTCCCAGCCATCCCTGATATCTTCATCGAGTTTGCACTAGAAGGGCCAGGAAGCAAGACATGGCATGGTTTAGCACAATCTTTTTTTTTTCTTGGAAATGAATGTGAAAAGAGGCTTTCCAGTTTGTTCTGTTGTGCATAAATACTGTGTGTGTTGATTCATTTACACCACCCAAGTTATCAGGACCTGGGGCTTCTGAAGTGGGACCGTATTTTAATCTGTTAAACCAGTGTAATAGGTAATAAGAGTTTTTGTATTTGTGTGAGAGTGGAATTTGGCCCATCTAATGATATCAAGATTGGAAATGATGGAATGAGTGTTGCTGAGTATATAACATAACACAATATCTATAATCGCTGGGTTTTGAACTAATTTACTGTTGACTATGAGCTGTGAATATAGTGCAAAATAATGCTTTCTGAAACCAGATAAAAATGGGTTTTAATAAATACTAAATTATAAATGCCAAAACTAAATGACCACTTGAAATATAAAATGGGTTTCTTCTCCCTCCGCTGGTGGTGTAGCAGTGCTGTAAACAGCTCACACTGTGCAGGGGTGGAATCACTGCATTGGCTTTTCATAAGTGGGCTTGTGCAAGCCTCAGGCTAGTACATGTGAGGGAGGAGCTAGGGGCCATTGGGGATGTGCCAGGTGTGGTAGGAGGTAGGACTGCATGCACACCATTACAGTCATTGGCTTGTGCTGCAAGTCAGAGGGTGTCCTGGGGAAACTGACATAATTTAGAGAAGCTCATAGGCTAATCAAGTTATGCAGTTATCAAGTTATTTTGGCTCCTGGAACAGACCAGAAGCTGGGTGCTTAAAGCCACTTTTAATTCCTCTCCCTTTAGATGCATCTCCCAGGGTGCACAGCACAGAATCTTGGCCTTGACCTTTCAACAGAACCTAAAACTGGCTTCACTTTGAATTTTAGCCAAGGTCCCAGTCCTGCAAACATGCAGCTGTGTAAAATTAAAGGCAGCAGTTCCAGTGTACATTTGCTTTCATCAGTCATTTTATCTCTTACCTCAGCTCTTTAAAGTGTGTGTCCTCATTCCGTTTGATACATAAATCTGACCTAAATTTGATTCAAGGCTTGTTTATACTTTTTGCTCCATGGGTCGAATGCAGTAGTAGCTTCACACCTCATACAGTCAAGCTGCCTCTTGAGCTTGAAAACCCCCCTATCATTTCAAAGGATAACAAAATGGACTTTCTTTTTCAAAAGAGTATCAGGCTGCCTGTTGTGCATGAAGAAAACAACTTAAATTTAGAAATCGTTCCTATTTTTACATAATAGCAATCATGAAGCCAGCTGTCAAGGGAATTTAAAGTTGATTAGTTATTGAGGGAAAATAATATTTTAGAACTATGTGTTTGCAAATTTGTTTTAAAAAAATGCATTTCCCCTCCAAATATCCACACAACCCCTTTTAGTGGGTTGTTCACACAAGTGCTATCCACCCTGAGGCCCAAAACCCTCAATTGAAGCAGGTAAAGGAGACAAAATTGTTACTTTGGGGCAAATTCTCTAGGTTGCTCTGCTCCATTTGTGCCACTCAGGAGGTGGAAAGAGAGCAGTGTTAGTGGTCGGAAGATGATGGAGAAGAGGGAATGAGGGAGGAGGAGGATGTGTTGCCAATTCCTGCACTTCTAGCCTGGGTCTCACGGTGTTCGGAGTTTTTCTTGAAGCCCCAGCGCCTAGAGTCATGTGATTACACGAGATTCTGAAAGGCAGTGATGCAGCACTGAAAGTTCAACATAATGACTTAATAACATGGAGCCATGCGGTACTTGTGGGCTGTGCACTCCGCTCAGGGCTACCATCCCTCATGCTGCTTCTGCTACAAGGTGAGCCCACCTGTTCCAGGGGCATCTGGCCCTCCTTTGAGGCTGGGGACATGTTATACAGGGGACTCACAACAGTTTTACCTGTTATAGGTGTGAGTGGGATCTGGGTGTGGGCAGAGCATGGGAATGAACAGCTGCTTGGGTCCTGTTAGCCAGGGGCCTGCAGGGGGGAGTGGGGATGGTCTGTGTGCCATGCACTCAAGAGAAGCCAGTGGGAGCAAGGAGGTGCCTTCCATCCTCCACCCGCCCCATGGACTAGCCCCTCAGCCTGGAAGTGCCCCCCACTCTCCCCCCCCCCCCAGCAAGTTCCTCTGCAACTGCTCTTTCCGCCTGTTGCTGGCTGGCAGCAGCAGTTGCTATGGGAACAGGCCTCAGATACAAACAGCAGGGGAGCTCCAGGCAGCGGGGCTGGGGCTGCGTCTGCTGCTGGTGAGGTGGAGGGGCTGAAAGGGAGAGGACCGGGGGTCCCCTTGAGGGGGATTTGGGGGGAGGCCTAGGAAAGGGGAGTTGTGGGTAAGGGTCTGAGGGAGCAAGGTTGGGGGGATGCTGGGGCGTGGTGGTGGGGGGGGAGCCAGCGGGCGTTGGAGGGATGTGCAGGGGGCGCGGGGACAGAGGGGAGATGGCAGGGGTCTGGATACAGGAGGGCAGTTCTTTGGCAGCAATCCCTGGCGGCCACGAGCAGTTGGAATGATAGAGGCGAGTGGCAGGTGTATTTTGGTACTGCTCTTCCCAACTCCATTACTGTCCCATGGCAGGGTGGCAAAGAGACAGACCCTGCGTTCGGGCATGGGCAGGGAGCTAAATAGTTAATATCCTGGGCAGTAATGAGCCTTGCTGGGGATAAGTGTGTTTTGGCTTGTGCAAAAATGCATGGGGAGCTGGGGAATGAAAGACCAGCCCCACGTATGAACCAGAAATAGAGGGAGATAGGGATAGGGGCTAAAGTGTGCAGCGTGCTTCCTTGGGGCATGTGCCGGCGCCCCCAGCTTGGTGTATGTACAATACGGTGTTTGAACTGCAGGATGATGGACTGTGGGGGGATTCCCTGCCTCTGGTGGGGTTAATGTCCTACTCTGGACATGGCTAGCTGATTGCTTTACAGATGATGCCATAGGAAGGATTGAGAGCAAATATTTTGTTTGTCAGACTTTACTAAATGATGTGTATTTTCAAAAAAATTTCCCAAGTGGGGGAGACACCCTTCTTCTCCCCCTCTGGCCAGTCTCTAATGGGAGTCTTTTCTCTAGAGAATGGGCCAAAACCAAACCTTTTTTAATTTTGAGGTGAACCATGGGGCTCTGATTTGAAGGCTTGGGTATAAACGTGTCCCTAAGGGTTGGGTTCCAGGTAGTATGTACAAGTACAAACCTGCTGTCTGGTTACAGTGTGGATTCAGCCAAAATCTCATGAGAACAGCCATCTGCAAAAGGTCTTTGCTTGCAAGATTTTTGTGCAGTTGCATTGAACTTCAGCCCAGGTTTGGCTGTGAATCCAGATTCCAAAGTCAAGCCTAAAACTAATCTGGATCTGAACAAATTACAACTCTTTTTCATTTTATCTCCCTTTCTCTAAATTAGTATGCATAGACACTGTGACAGAGGTACAAGTCTAAGGGGGAACATCTCTGCCCCAGGGAACTACAGTGATTTATGTACATGCAGAACAGAACAGAGGATAATTTGAGCTGTAATAAATGACTATTCGCATGCTACAGACACCTCTTGGATTCTAAATGTTTATGTGATTGACCTGGAAATCTAACCTAGTGTTTGTGTCCATTTTTGTCTTCCACTTTAAAGGAATTTTAGTGCTCATAAAAGTAAGATGGACTGATGGGTTCTGGCTAGTATGCCAGGCCTAATGTAGGGTAGGTCCCTGTCTTTCTACACATAGTTCTGCCAACCTTTCTGGGCAATTGTGGCAAACTGTAAGGAAGGTTTAATATTTTGGACCATCTTTATATCACCAGCTCCTTTTGTTTGGGGATTTTGCCCAAGATCAATTGTACTATTGAAGGCAAAGATGGCTGATGATTATATTGACACCCCGATAGAGGAGCCAGCAGGAGGAAGTATAGAAGGAAATGAAGCTTCAGAAGAAACTCCACAAGATGAACAAGAGACTCCTGAGACTGAATTACCCAAGCAGGTCACAGAAATGCTAGTTGAAGTGCGCGAGGGTGATGCAGAATCCACGGATATTATGGAAACAGAGACCCAGCCACCACCAACCCGAGCAGATGATTTCTCAGTGGATGCTGCCACCCCTGAGACACAAGAGAATGAACTGAGCATCACAACAGGTCCACATGTGAGTATGGATATCACATAACAGACTTCCTAGTCGCAGCTTGGATACCTGTGGTGTCACAAGAAAGGTGTATTCCGTCCAGTGCACCTTCTTATTTGCGCTATTTTATATGATGTCTTTCATGCTAACTGTATCACATTGCACTTATGTGGAGTTAAGTAAAGCATGAGCAGGGTCCGATTCTACTGTCCTTTTGTTTAATACTTACTACTCTCCTCCATCCATCCAGTTACACAGAGCATGGCTCACTGCGTTCAATGAAAAATAACAGCTAAGGGAGACATTACTGTTTCCAGTAGCAAATGCTATAGCTAAGAAGCAGTTTTCATTCAGTCCCCCATTTACAAGCACTCATAATATTCTTAAACAAATTATTTTTCAGGCTGAAGCCTCCTCTGTTTAGTATCAGTCCAGTCATGAATATGGCTTGAAAATTTTAGTGGTGTTTTAGTTCTGAGTGAGGGAAATTTCATTCTGCAACATGTACATTGAAGCCTTTATTTGTTTTTAAGGAAACTGTGTCTAGTGTCACTGAAGGTCCATCAGAGGAAAGAGAAGAAACTGCAGCAATAACTGGAACGTTAGAAGATATTGGACAAGATGAACAGCAGGTGCCCGCAGAGTCTCAATGGGTGACTGAGGCTCCTACTAGATTACCAAGCTCCACCAAGCTGGATCAGGACATGCAGCAAATAGGTCAAGAGGCGCAAGAGAATGACCAGAAATATCTGAGGGACAAAGACAAGGAGAGTTTAGCAGATCAGGAAAGCCTGAGCATCGAAACAGGTGCTGAAATGTACCGAGAAGAGAGAGGATCCCTAGAAGCACCAATCCCTTCCAGCTCAGTGCCAGCCGAGGCAGAGGAGTCACTAGTGTCCTCAGCCACCCCTGGCTTGTTGTTTGAGGAGGACAAGCACATCAAAACACATCCAATTGTGAGTATTGTACAAAGTATTATACGAAGCAGAGCCCAGGGAATGGGAAATTTCATGCTAATGAAAAAGACCAGCTCATCACAGATGAAATCATCTTTTAGCTTCAAGAGAGACATAGTTTTGATTTTAAAGTTTATTTTTCTACATACAATAAAGATGCATTTGTAAGAGGTTGAAATCAGTGTCAAAGGTTATTGTGATGGCCTTTTGCTCTATCACTAACCAGTATCAGTGGCATTTTCAGACTTCTGAGGAGCAAAAAGGTTTTAATGGGTCATAGGACAACTTGTGAGAAGGATTTTGCTCCCGTGTTCTTGGCCAAGTGTGGTGGTGTGTGTTGCTCTCCTTCTCCCTAAGGGTGGCAGGATATCAGTGGTGATTGTCACTGAAGCGTATCGGGCTCCTTTAGGATCGCAGATGCTATCTAAAAATCAGAGATTCTGTTTTATGATCATTCTGTCACTGTCTGGCATAAAGAAGTAACTATTTTCCTTACAGAGTTTGTCTTGGGCATTTGGTTACAATAGCCACCTCCCTGTTTACAGCCTGCTTGATGAGGAACACAGGGTGATTCTATATGTTGCCTCTCACACTGCTGTGATCTATGACATATTCAGAAACAGGCAATATCATCTACAGGTACTGAATCCTATTCATAGAGAACCTTCTTCCCACAGGTACTGAACCCCACTGCATTATCTGCAGGTAGATAATGGTGCAGAACCCCACCCACAGCCAGGAAAGTAGGAGATTCACATACTGTGATCTAAAAAACATTCCGATGACCTTTTTGTCTATCTCTTCTACCCAGCATCAGCTGCATTTTCACTGTTCTACCAGTCAAGAGAGTTTTAATGGGTCTCTGTTTTACTTCCAGCTGGCTTGGCTCCTTGTACTTTGGTGTTGTAAAGCTCTTTGCTCAGTATGATCTAATGATACTTAACAGGGAAATTTTATAATTCGTGTATGTGATTGCAGAGCGCTCTGCATGTTTTTGGGCTCTATAAGTAATAACTAATCCTGTTCATATACAATTCATAGTTCCAATATAAAGTATCTGCAATGACCTATAGCCATATCAAAGATTTTTATTATTCTGTTATGAATTATAAAACATGTATATAACACTGTACATTTACTCTCTGCTTTATACATACAGAGAAGTCATGTTCTGTTTCCTGCCCTAGACTGCTTACAGGGTAAATATGGGAAGACAAAATAAAGGGCGACAAGTTCAGGAGAGAGAGACTGAGAGGAGTATAGATGGGGTAAAGAAGGGTGGAAGTACTCCTAGATAAGGTGGGTTTGAAAGAGGAGAGAGAGAGGGACCTTGACAGATATGGACATGGAGACTATCTCAAGTGGAATGTACAGTTTAATTAGTCCTTTGCTGAATGATGGCTTTAAATAAATGTTGTTCCTAGATCTTTCAAGGCACATTTCTTATTTTGACTTTCTAGGGTCACTCTAATGCTATTTCTTGTCTGTGTGTAAGTGAAGACAGGCGGTGGATTGCAACAGCTGACCAAGGACCCGATCATCTAATCATTGTGTGGGACGCCTTCTCAGGGTAGGTTCCTAGATATTCAGGAAACCCCTGCTTGAGAACCTTCTTTCTCTCCTGTAGCAAATGCTCCAGATTGCTCAGGAGATACCAATTTCTCAGCATTCTGGATTACAGCCAAGTAACCTTCTCATGACAGCATTAGCAAAAACCAAAATGTAGACCCACAAAGCAAGAAACAGGAAAACTCCTTGAGCCAATATAATAGTTAAGTGATTTCAGCTTTTAGTTTAGACTAAACTAATTACATAGGCCAAGAAAGCAGGAAGGAAAAATAGACCAAGCAGCAAGGGCACCCATGGTGGAGGAACGGCTTCAGTTTCAAATCACCCCAGTGCAGATGGGGCCACGTGAGATAGGTCAGAACTCCCCTAGGCCAAGATTTTCAAACTTGGCTGCCTAATGTTAGGCTCCTACATCCATAATTGGGCACCGAACTTTACTGGCCCATTTTTTTTAAAATCTTGGCCCTAGTTCTTAGAGTTCTGGTTGCTCTGAGGCTGTTCGATATAAGCTCCTCTCCCAGGTTCCATTCCAATTGCCACTGTTGCAGCTCCCTCCAGAACAGTCTCAATCAGACACCAAACACGCCGGAAGCAGGAGCTACCCTGGAAACATCAGTGAAATCCTAGAAACAAACAAACATCAATAACTTGATAAAATGACTTATCTGGCTTTAAGACTAAGCTTGATAAGTATATGGAGGGGATGTTATGATGGGATAGTTTAATTTGAGCAATTGATTTGGATTATCGGCAGATAAGTCTGCTTAATGGTCTGTGGGAATGTTGGATGGGATGGGAACTGAGTTACTGCAGAGAATTCCTTTTTGGGTGTTGGCTGGTGAGTCTTGCCCACATGCTTGGGGTTTAGCTGATCGCCATATTTGGGGTCGGGAAGGAATTTTCCTCCAGGGCGGATTGGCAGAGGCCCCTGAGGTTTTTCACCTTCCTCTGCAGCGTGGGGCATGGGTCGCTTGCTGATCGATTCCCTGCAGCTTGAGGTCTTCAAATCTCACTTTTGAGGATTTCAATAACTCAGTCATGGGTTAGGGGTTGTTATAAATGTGTATGGGTAGGGTTTTGTGGCCTGCCTTGTGCAGGAGGTCAGACTAGACCTTCTGGTCTATGAGTCTATGAGTAAGAATTGTTCAGAAATTACAATTTGATGAGTTTCTCAAATATGAAGCTAACCAGGGCTCTGAAAGCTACACAGCATCTTAGGACCCTGATTCTGAGGGGAGTAGGCAGGAGTCCTATGTGACGATACTTTAAAAAAAGCCAAATTACCAGTGAGTAATTTCTCCTGCTTTACTGGTACTATAGGAGCAGGATTCCCAGTCTTCTTGTGTTTGGAATCTTATTTGAATTAGTTTATAACAGCTCAGGGTTGTTGATTTTCTTTACTTTTTTTCCCTATTATGGTGAAAAAGGGAGCTTCCAAAATGACAAGTCATAAAATTTTCTGAAAAGGGTTGGAGGGGAAAGGTGAGAGCTAAAAGTAATATTCCAAATAGTTTTCACTGTAATTAGTGACTGTGTGTAGCTTTGTTCTGCAGGATTCCTGTGCGTACAATATTTGAGAGTCATCCAGAAGAATGGATTGGTGCCATTGCTATTTCCCAAGATGCTAAGTATTTGGTAACAGTTGGTGCTGGCAAAGTACAGGTAAAAAAATGTTTTCTCAGTTGCATCCTGAAGAGACTGAACCCTGCAAACTTGAAACAGTGTAACTAGGAGGAGGATATGAATCAGTTGAGTAAAACTGGACAGTTTGGGGGTTGGTTTTGCAAAATCATGTCAGGGGGTTTTGGTTTTACTAGCCCAGAGGTAGTTCAGATCTGGATATCATTTATCTTAAAGTTACAAAGTTCAGAGAGATGCATAAATCAGGATAAACTATTCTGACTTTGACACATCTTTGGTTAAAATAAGCTGATTACTGTAACTAGAAACATGCAGTCCACTCATCTTACATTTCAGGTAGAAAAATAACATTAATTTTTTTGTTAGTTTCTGATCATATTGTCAGTCTGCTCCAATATGTGAGAAGTGGTAAAATGGGAGACTTAGTTAGCAGTGGTATAATGGGAGTTCCTAGCAAAGTCACTTTCACTATCCAATTCACACCCAACAACAGTGCCAAAATTATGCCAGGGCTGAAGCTATTGGGAGGCCAAACTAAATGCTAATGATGTCTCCCCCTCTTTCCATGTACACAACTGGAGACCATCAAACTCGGGTTTGCTTGAGGTCATCTGATCAGGATTGGAACCCAGGCCTGCAGAAAAGCTAATGCCATTATCTCTTGCACTATTCTGCACCCTCAGGCCAATCTTCACCGGTCAAAGAGATGGATTAAATGTGGTTCAAATGTGGCTGCAGCAAAACTGATATATAACATGGTTTTGTACAACCTGTGGGAAGCAGAGCCCAAGCCCTGTTGATCTCCAGTTCAAAAAATATGTTTGACTGCAGGCCTGACCTTGCTGGATATTCATTTGTGGCTTTGCATACAATCAGTATCGCATATAATCAGTTTT
This sequence comes from Mesoclemmys tuberculata, assembly GCA_007922155.1. NCBI lineage: Eukaryota > Metazoa > Chordata > Testudines > Chelidae > Mesoclemmys > Mesoclemmys tuberculata. Next base: position 11,037,671 of record ML675640.1, read on the forward strand.
TTAAAATTCCATACTAACCCGTAAAAGCCTTCTGGCCTCAATTCTGCTCCCATGTTCCCGCATGCAACCCCACTGATTTTACTGGTTGCTGCAGTTTGAATGAGCAGATTAGGCTCACTGAGTTCAGTGGTGCTTTAAAAAATCACGTTGATGTTACTTTGCTTTCCCCTTCTGCCAGAGAGTTTGCATTTGGAAGTGGACTTCACCTGATGAGAAACCTATGTTTAGTGTGGAATTGAATCCTGCATTTGGTTATCAGGTGAGCAATTCTGATGGCTAAAGAGGCTCAGGAGAGTAGAAACAAGCCATTGTTAAACACAGTGGGCCTGATTTGCACAAATATCGTTCCTGAAGTTGGAGCAGGAACAGGGCTGGGTGTGGAACAACGTTGTTGCTGCATTCCTGTATTCAGAGGTTGTGCACGGCCCTGTGCACCCCAGTATATGTTAGAGCAGCCCTAGGGACACTGCAACTTACACTTTGCTTCCCATGACCCTCTATAGGTACTGAGAATGGTAATAGAGCAGTGTACTTCAACCATGCCTATGACTCTCTGCGTCAGCTGCGGTGACCTCTCAGCAGCAGGTGCAAAGTAGAGCCTGATGCCAGCTTTACACCACCAGGGAGGCACTCCTCATGGGCGTCACACTCATACTCCTTTGTACGCACTTTAAGGTCCCGTTACGCTGCCAAAGTGGCATAAGAAGGCCTTAGTGAAACTGAGCATCAGGCTTTGTGTCAAATTCACTGCAGTTTAACACAGTGTGTTTTTAATCAAAATGGCTGTTTTGAAGCACAGCAAGCCGCCATTCCAGAGCATTAAAATGGAGATGTGTAAATGTAGTACACTGGCCAATGTGAATTTTAACCTAACTTTAACTTTGTAATTTCAGAACTACATTGTTTTTAATCCAAAGAATCACAAAGAACTAGTCAGCAACAGTAAAACTCAAGTGATATTTTATCTGTGGGTAAGTAGGCACAGGAGTTAATGTGATTTTGTAGTTCTTGTTCTACAAGAATAAGATAATTCTGTGAAGGAAAAAATGATCCCAACACTTTAATTACACTCCTTTAATAAATAAAAGGGTAAAACTGAGGATACTGAGCTCATGGAAGGGAGGAAGACATACTAAAGGTCTGTGTTCTAGAGAGACAGCATGGCCTAGTGGAAAAGGCACTGGGTTGCAGCTCCGGAGTCCTGCTTTCTGTTTCTGCCAGTTCTGTGACCTTGGGCAAATTACTTAACTTTTCTCTTTCCCCTGTAACTCTTGGTTTGTCTGCTTGCTGTAAACTCTTCAGGACTATTGTCTTTTTACAATGTGTTCGCACAGTGCCTAGCCCAGTGTGGCCCCAATCTCGGGTGTGGTGACTAAATGCTACAGTAATAATTAATAATGTAATATTAGTGCCCAAATAACACAGTGATGGGCATGTTAGATAAAGCCTCTTTTTTTTTTTTTTTTAAATCAAAGTCCAATTTAAATTTTTATGAGGAACTAGTTCTCTGTATTTCTCCTCAGGATAGTACAAGTTTGCAGTACAGCGCTCCTCCTTTAACTGACAGAGTGAGTATTGTAGATGGACAGTACCAGTTCAGCTGTTTTGCTTTCTTTCTGGCAGCGACAATGTGTCCTGTTAAACAAGCACCGTAATACTTGGTATGGTACTTTTGTGATTTATTGTGAAGTAACATTGGACACCGGTTGATTGTGAGACGCCTCACGGCTCTCTGGGGAACACTGTGGCTACTGGAGGGGACAGTCTATGGTTGCAGAGAGGTGAGGTCAGGATCTGACTCCCAGAAAGAGCTGGCGTTGTTGCACCTCTTGCTGTAGGATCTTCCTCCCCCAGCCTGCATGACAGAATTGTCTCTGTTGGGTCCTGCCATGGGATCGGGGGGGACACTCATTTCCTAATGTGGAGTCCGAGTGCTGCTTCATATTGAAGAGGCATGTGCTGCCAATAGCCAGATGAGGTGGTAATACACGGCACTAACAGAGAACTTCACATATGCAGTCATTAGCTAAATAGGGTTTGATGCCCCTCTCTCCATTTACCACGTAGAGGGAAACAAAACATGGGAAAGACCCAAAGTCCACTAGATGCGGGGAAGTTTTCCTTCTTCACCCAGCAAAGCCCTTCCATGCTATCAGCATGTAGTTGGAACAGTGGCTATTCAGGAGCAAATGGAGCTGTCATTCTACAAGGCATGTTACTGTCTCTAACACCAGAGGTCTGTTTGAAGACTGTTTCTTACACTCAGATTTATGACATTATTTTTTTCTCTCCTTTAGTTTCAATTAATTGTTGAAAACATTGCCGGGGTTGGTTAGTTTGTATCTTACAGAGAATGCCATGCAGAGTCTCTCTGCTTCCTTTGCAGACTTTCAACAAGATGGTGGGACTCTTTAGTCAGTCAGTTTTTCATTTTAGCAATTTGCAAGCTCTCACAGCCACATCAGGAGGGAAGCTGGTGGTGTGGGACTCAATCTGCCCACCGTCTATGTCTGCCAGCTTGTGTGTAAAACCACATAATATGAAGGCTATTAAGCTGATGTATGTGCAGAAAGATGCCCTCACTGTGCTTACTGCATCTGACAGGTAATGGATAAAATACTTCCCTGTTCTTGAGCTAATGTGGGCATTTAAAAAGCCACTATGTGCAGCTGAAATGAAAAATCAATGTTCAAACTGTTTTTTGCATTGTTTGTTCTGCATATATTTATACTGAGCCATACGCAGAAGTCTTCACTAAAGGAAACCTCCAATTCCAGTCATTGGTAGTTTGCCTGAGTAAGGAATAGGTAAAAACTCAGTAAGGCCCTTGTTATCTTTTAATGTATTCAGGATATTGGATTGGAATGAAAACAAGATTCTCCTGCAACGGATAGAACCTGATTCTCCATTGTCTTGCACCTTCCACAGCCATAACACCTGTGCAAAGTGAGTACAAAATTCTGTTGTGATAGTATTCTGCACCCATTTTGCACAAGCATCAGTGATGACACAAGGTACAAGGCAGTGGCAAATCAAGGTGATAGACACATCACAGGATCAGAGATATCTATACATCATGTGTCTGACGAAGTGGGTTGCAGCCACGAAAGCTTATGCCTGCAGAAGTTTGTTAGTCTTTAAGGTGCTACAGGACTCTCGTTTTTAGGGATATCTATGTTAGTTAGTGAGGCAAAATGATTGGGTGTAGTCTAGCATAAAGGTTCCATTGGCATGAGTTTGGGAGTCTCACATTACTCATAAGCGGCAAGCCATACTGCTCACCTCAAACAAGTGAGAGCAGAAGACTTTTGCATCTCCACGCGCTATCATATATTTCACTTATGCAACATTTTAAAGAGACGTTTAAGCCAGGATTGCTTTTAGAGTTAGAGTGGGTTTTCCAATGCTCTGAGCAGTGATCTAACTGCTCCCAGGGGGAGCTTTGTTCATAGGAAGCAGAACTGGGCCAACACTGAGCACTTCTGAAATCCCACTCTAAATAATAATATAAGTAATATTTTCTATGTCCTTCCACATGCAAATCCAGGTGACTTTAGTTAATAATATGCTGAGTACAGAACTTAAGCCCACAGAAAAAGTGATAATAATTAAAAGCATATAAAATATTTTATGTACATCCAAGTGCTGCAGTTTTAAGGTTCACTACATTGTACCCTTCTGGGACTGGGTCAAATTCACTGCTGGTGTAGGAAGGAAAACTCCACTGACTTCAGACAGCTTTCACTGGCAGTAAATTTGGACAAAATGCTCATTACTGGAAAGCTGAGGATCTCAGCTCCCTAGTGGGATAAAGCAGACATTTTTGTTGCCTCACAAAGCAAAGTACCAAACCTTAAAACCATCAGTGGTCTAAAATGAAATGATAGAGAAACATAATTCACTGAATAGTAAATATAAAGCTCTTACTTAATAGAAACTGTCAACTTTTGTGAAATCCCCCACCCCATACCTAATACACTGGTTCCATAATTGTTTGTTAATTGCATAGGATCAGAATGGATTAATTTTGGCTATTGGGTGAATTGTAAAAGCAGCTTCCTGATCTTAACCTGTAGAGGGAACTGATACACACTGAACATAAATGGTCTGACAGATTCCATCCAGTAGAGGGTAGTGGTGCACATATGTTACAGTGCAAGCCAATACATTACAGCCCCTCCAGTATGGTATGTTACTATGCTTTCCTTATGCCGCACCTTGGTTGTATGTTATATCCCTCATGGGTCTCTTTTGATGTATGAATTCTTAAAAAATCCCTACTTTAGATTTTCCTGTTCTGGCCAATAATTTTATTACATTCTTAGAAAATTATCTGGTGAGATGCTGAATAGAAATAAGTCACAGAGGAAATTTTGCCAACTTTAAAATATTTATAGGGAACCCAAGCAGTGATACTGCTAGGTACTACCAGATACTTAGCTCTAACTGCAGTAGTGTATCAACCATCTATGCAATCTATGAGGATTGCTAACTGGAAGTTAATGCCTATCTAAAATAAATACCTAGCACTTAATTGGTTACGCTTTCAAAGGGCTGTCCAAACATTAACTGCCCTCAACATCATCCCCTAGGAATCAGGTGAGTTAAGCATCATTATCCTTGTTTTACAGATGGAAGGACTGAAGCACAGAGAAGGACTTGCCCAAGATTGCACTTCAAGTCCATGGCAGTCAGAACTAGAACTCAGGAATTCTTGGCTCCTCGTTCCATGCTTAGACCTCTAAACAATGCCATCTGTGACATTGTCTAGAGGTGATTTTTGATACTGTCTTGCATAACCTTCTCATAACAAACTAGGGAAATACAACCTAGATGAAGCTATTATAAGGTGATTGCATAACTAGTTGGAAAACTGTTCCCAGAGAGTAGTTATCAGTGGTTCACAGACAAGCTGGAAGGGCATATTGAGTGGGGTCCCACAGGGTTCGGGTCTGGGTTCGGTTCTGTTTAATATCTTCAGCAGTGATTTAGATAATGGCATAGAGAGTACACTTGTAAAGTTTGTGGATAATACCAAGACGGGAGGGGTTGCAAGTGCTTTGGCAGATAGGATTAAAATTCAAAATGATGTGGACAAACTGGAGAAATCGTCTGAAATAAACAGGATGAAATTCAATAAGGAAAAACGCAAAGTATTCCACTTAGTTGCACACATACAAAATGGAAAATGACTGCCTAGGAAGGAGTACTATGGAAAGAGATTGGGGGGTCCTAGTGGATCACAAGCTAAATATGAGTAAAAAATGTTTGCTTTTTTTGCAATAGTGTTACATCATTATGGGATGTATTAGCAGGACTCTTGTAAGCAAGACACAAGAATTAATTCTTTTGCTTTCCTCCACACTGATTAGGCCTCAGCTGGAGTATTGTGTCCAGTCTGGGTGCCACATTTCAGGAAAATTGCGGACAAATTGGAGAAACTCCAGAGAAGAGCAACAAAAATGATTAAAGGTCTAGAAAACATGACCTATGAGGTAAAATTGAACAAATGGGGTTTGTTTAGTCTGGAGAAGAGGAGACTGAGGGGGGACATAACAGTTTTCAAGTACATAAAAGATTGTTACAAGGAGGAGGAAGAAAAATTGTTTTTGTTAACCTCTGAGGATAGGACAAGAAGCAATGGGCTTAAATTGAAGGTTAAGGTTGGACATTAGGAAAAACTTCCTGTCAGGGTAGCTAAGCATTGGAATAAATTGCCTAGGGAGGTTGTGGAAACTCCATCATTGTAGATTTTTAAGAACAAGTTGGACACTTGTCAGAGATGGTCTAGAAACTCTAGATAATGCTTGGTCCTGCCTTAAGTGTGTGGGACTGGCCTAGAAGACCTCTCAAGGTCCCTTCCAGTTCTATGATTCTATGTTGGTAGGATGCTAGCTGGTAGGTTAAGCATGTGTTTTGCTGGTGCTATACTACAAGTGTCATTAGATATTTAATTCTTTTTCCAAGGTATTGTCTAGAGATTAATGCAAGGGACTGGGAGTCCAGAGTCTTGGGCTCTATTCTTGGCTGTTTCATTGATAGATTGTGTGAGTTGGGAAATCCACATCATCTGTCTGAGTTTCAGTTTTCCCATCTATAAAGTGGGGATGAAAGTGCTCCGCCGTGGTGTTGTGAGATGTCAGAGCCTGATTCTCACAGTAGTTCTACACCAGTGTAACTTCGCTGATTACAATGTAGTTACTCTTGATTTTTACCAGTGTAAATGAGAGCAGGATCAGGCTTTGTGAAGCCCTAACAAGCCCTAGAGAAGTGCAGACCAAACACTTAGTTTGTGGCAAGTTGGGGTATAAATCTACCCCACACCAGCCTACCATGCTCCAGGTGTCTGTGGACCCTGATGCTGCACACTAAAAGTTCTGTAATGTACTTTGATATACCCCGCTTTGAAACAGGATTAGATCAAAATGTCTCAGGAACCTGCGAGTGCGCAGCAGCAGGAGCCACACTGACACTTAGTGCGCAGCACACTAGTGCAGGGTAGATTTACACACTTGCCACAAACAAGATGAGCCCTTTGTTCTTCTGAAGCTCTTTAACAAACGTTTTCTGATTCATACATTCTGGTCCTTCCTTTCAGCTATTTTGTAACCTGTGATGTCAGAGGTCATATTAAATTCTATGATGGCCAGCTGCAGCTTGTGAATTGGTACAGCCACTTTAAACTGGGGCCCATCCAGTCCATTTCCTTCTCAAAAAACCCTCCCAGGCCTGCCAGTAACAAATCAGCCTACTCCAGTTCTTGCACTATAAGTGGTCAACCATTTATTGTAAGGTGAGAGTACTTCTGTGATGGCTCTAATCAACTGAGTAATAATAAACCCTTGAAATGTTCAATTACTAGTCAACAAATTTTCTTTGTTGTGTTCGGGCTTTACCAGAATGGACTGTAAATCCTAAATCTAGTTATGAAACTTTTGAGTGTGTAATTGTCAGGGCACATGATTCCGGTGTTAATATACAATATGATGGGTAGGTGAGGCTGCCCATTTTACCGTCTTCTCTGCAGGAAGGGCTGCATCGCTTCACATTGGTTGTCTTGATGCAGAATCAAACCAGTCCATCACTGGCAAGGGGCTGTGACCCCCTGCTGGTTAATTTTTGCCTCCCTTGTTGCCTGCAGCCTGAAACAGAGCTTTCTTATGCAGAGCTTTTGGACTCTTTTGGCAGCATTTGGCAGTTTTAAATTTCATGTGTTCTCGCAGGAGCTGTGAGGCACAGACTCACTCCTCTGTAAACCTGAGTTCTGCCCCAGGGAATAAGTATTTTCCCTGTTGGCCTCTTCTGTCTGGCTGAGTCATTGCTGCAGTTTCCTGGTAGTGGTAGCCACTCTGGGAAGCAAGAAGTGGTGGAAAAGCAAAGGGAAAGGCTAAAAAATGCTCCTGTTCTCAGGGTCCCATCGTCAAATGTATAGATGGATATCACAGCTAGCAACCCCTGCAGATCTTCTGCCTAACCAGGCATTACAGCAGCCTTCTTTGGCCAGGCAGACACACAACCCCCCATCAACTATGGCACGCCAAGCTCCACCCCAGGACAAATGACTGAAAGGCCCTCCTGCCCCACAGGGGAAGTCAGAGCAGGCTTCCAAATGCTAGAGAGAAAAGGTGTGGTCTGAGCACAGGACTGAGGCACAGGAACTGCTGGGTTCTAGTGCCAGCTCTTTTTCAAATATCTATCTCGGCCTTAGGCTTGCTAAGTAGTTCCTGACTCCACAAAGAATCCCAGTGTTGTCAGTACTCCTGGAGTACCGTAAAGGGTAACAGAGCTGAGCTCTGAGAAAGGACATCAGGATTTGGCACTTCCATTGGGTCCAGTCTTCCAGATTTCAGGATGGCTGGTAACCATGTCCTGCGAAAAGTTTAGTAACATACAAGCCTGGTCAGTTGTATATCATTGTTATGTATGTGCAGAAACTGACTTCCAACTGCACTGTGGGCACAACTAAGTGGGTGGATGAGCAGCTATTCTTTCACTGGATTAGAGAGCAATCCTTCACTAAATTACTGATGAGAATTTAGCCTGCTGTGTAACTGGGAGGGAAAGAGCCCATCTGCCTGATTCATCAAATTGCTTCTATTTCTTCATGCTAAACAGGAATTTTATCCTCTCCACATTGGATGCGACAGTGCTTCACATTACAGCAGATGGGACAAAACTGGACAAATTAATGGAGGAGGCCAAGGAAACTGTTAATGCCATTACTTGCCACCCTAGCCAGCCTCTCATTGCCATAGGAAGTCACTGTGGGCTGCTAAAAGTGTGGGACTACATGCAGACAAAGTACCTCATTAGCCGAATCTTTACTGGAGCCAGTATCCAGTGCCTCTCCTATGACCCTGACGGTATTGTTATCTTGATCTCACTGAACATTGAGCATCAGATTTCCTGAAATGAGTGATCTGTAAAATAATTGTTCTCTGGTGTGCATTTTAGGGTCTTTTCTGGCGGCTGGTTTTACTGATGGAAGCGTTTACATCCTTGATGCTATTTCACTGGAGGATGATTGTAAAGGGTTCAAGTACTCAGGAGGTCCAGTAACTCATATAAGCTTCTCTCATGATTCCCAGTATCTTGCAACTGCCGTAAGTTTTTCTCGTGGTATATGTATATTTGCCGTGCAGCACCTTTTGGTGGGGCTAGAATTTATAGGCTGTCCCATGATATCATCTGGAAGGAGAGCAGGTATGGTCTTCTCCATTCAGAGCCCAACACTCTGAGAAGTCTCTCTCTCTCTCCCTCCCTCTCTGTCTCTGTCTCTCTCTCCCTCCCTCTCTGTCTCTGTCTCTCTCTCTCTCTCTCCCCCTCCCTCTCTGTCTCTGTCTCTCTCTCTCCCTCTGTCTCTCTCTCTCTCTAAGCTGTTCTGCTTTGAAGAGTGACTTTGTAAAAATGGCACCTTTCTCTTCAGTAGACCTGCTCCCTGTGTCTGCATAGAGCCCTGCCTGCTATTGTAGTGACAAAAATAAGTTTTTACATCTCTTGACTCCTCTGACCCCTGGAGAACTAGCCATGGGAGAGTGAGATGGAGTCTGGTCTGGCTCCTGTATCATTCAGTGAATTGTAAACTCATTTTCATATTGCAGTGCACACATGAAACTGGCAGTATTTGAAGGCAATGAGGTTGCATTTGGATGTGCAGAATCTTAATTACTGATGATGACACATGAGAAGGAAAGATCCCAGATTGACTCTTAGATCCCATGGGGGCTGGAAGTTAAGCAAAATACTTTTTTGTTTATAACCGGATCACATTTGCTTCAGACTCACTGAGACAATCAATATGGAGCTTCATGAGGCCATTTTTACATTCCCTTTCCAGAGCAGATACACACTGTAGTATATCCGTGGGATTGGTCAGTGGCTTCCTTTAAGGCAGGGCTGAAGATTTATTCTTTAGTATTTTATGTGTTCGTAGGTTTTGTTCAGATCCTTTTTTCCAACTAAGGTGTGTTGTTGTTTGTCATTTTATTTACCTCATTTTCCTTGCGGCTTACACAGCACATAGCTAGGAATGTATGTAGGCCAGATTAATGAGCTAAGAAACGCTAAGAATTCCCCTGGCAGCTGGGGGAACACAACAGAGGTTCAGGCTGAAGATAAACTAAAATATTTTTATTGTCATTTTAGGATGAAAAATATTCAGTGACTGTTTACAAAAGAATTCTGAAAAATGGGGAAAGATCCTGGGAGCATCTAGCAGGGCTTCATTCTCATTATAAACCAATTCGAAGTATAATATTTGGAGTCCTTCTAGACAGCAATGAACCTAGGCTCTTAAGCCTTGGGGAGGACAGGCTGTTGGTAAGTCTGTTTAAAAGCCTAGAAGGTAGTAGGGTTTACTGGTTAGAGCAGGGGACTTGATGGCAGTACTCCTGGGTCCAGTTCCCAGTTCTGACTCAACTTGCTGTTTTGACCTTGGTAAGTTACTTTAGCTCCTCAAGGTCTCAGTTTACTCATCTGTAGCCTGACTATCAGATGCCACTGAAGTTGGTTTTTTTCATGTATGAAACCCTGTGTGGTTTAGGTCCTGGTTGTCCGAGAGACACTTCCCCATCCCACCATTTGATAACAACTGTCCCCCTCTCATTGGCAGTCAGTGGGTCTGTCCCTTTTCACGTCTGGAGCTGGCACCTGGGCGTTCTTAGTGAAGGGCCCTTGATTCTGCCATCTGGACTCTTTCTTAGCCAGGTAGTGTCTCACTTTGAGCTTCATCTCACATTGCAAGACCTGTCTATTTACTCGGGGTGAAAAGCCTTCCCCCCCATGCTCCATACCAGTTGCCCTTAGGGCAGAGAAGTTTCAATGGAGTTACACTCCTTCCTCAATATGCAGAGCAGCAGAAGGTGCAGTGGACCCAATCTGTTGCTGCATCCTTCCCTAAAGGAGGCAATGACCCATTAAAGCATGTAGCAGCGAATACACCAACCCAGGCCTCCTAAGCCGCCTGTGTAGGAACACTGTCTCTGTGATGTGTAGGGAGTCCTACACCGGCTCCCCACATCCTTCCCACACCCTTCTCCCCAGTGAAATGACACCAATTCCACTCCACAGCCAGGGGATTTGCTTTGGCTGAGGGTTCAGCATGTCAGCGGGAGCGCTGTTTCTTTTGCAGTGGAGCTTGTGTTCCCTGTAATTGACATCGAATCAGCTTAGTTAGTTATAACCCATGTGATTTTTCAATAATTATGGTCATGTGAGCAGAGATTGCAACAGTAACATTTTATAAACTGCAGAAAATCTCCTCATCTATCCTGCAGGTCTGTTGGGGATGTGAATTTGATAGCATCAGATCTCTAGTGTAAAGCAAAAGGTGCGGGGGAGGAGCAGATTACCATGATCGCTGACAGGTCTGTGCAGCTGTTCCACAAGGACCTTGTTTATTGTGTTTCATTCAGGTGGAGTATGATCTAGGCAGCAGTACTAAAGAATACCTGGCAGTCCTGCGAAGAGACCGCATTGAACAGAGTGCGGTCCCGATGTGTTTGGCCTGGTACCCTCCCTTAACTCCAGAAGCTTTTATTCTCACAGCCAATAATCAGTACAAAATCAAGCTTTATAATGCTACGACTAGAATGTGCAGGTAATTGGAAAACTCAGACTTTGCTTTATTTTCACAGTGAGTCAAATCTTGCTCCCCTTCCCCCCCATCTTCTCTGCTCTGTGTGCACTCAAGATCAGTGGACACTACTGAAGTTTGGCCTAAGGGACTTGCACACAGAGAGTCAGAGTTGGGAATGGAAGCCCAGAGTCCTGAGTGCCTGGAGTCTATTCAAATCACTGGACCCCAAATTCTTTAAGAGAAAAGGGAAACTGGATATCATAGAGTCCCGCATTGATTTCATTTATAAAGCTGCATGTGATACGAGGCTGCTGTAACCCTGCTTCCACTGTGCTAGCTACCAAAATGTCAACTCAGAAGGGTTTCCCTTGTTAGAACAGGAACCTTGCCTTGGCCAGCACAGCTAACTAGCAGACTTTAAACTCGGATGGCCCCTGTGTTGGTCTTCAGATAAAGAAAATATGAACCTGAAGCCAACATCCAGTCCAGCCCGAGCCCATCTTTCCTCTCATAGCCAGCCTACCTTTTCTGTCTCAGCCCACTACAGCTGCCCAAATATCCTTTTAACAGAAGCCGAAATAGTCCAGATTCTGAATGGATTCCTGTAGCTAGATTTTGCTGGATGGGTGTAACTGAGGGCAGGATTCAGCTCTTAGGTTCCCCTTAAAAGTTTCCTCTGGAAATGATGGATCACTGTGTAAAAACATTTTAATGGAATGGAAGCTAGTGCTCTGACAGAGGACGCACTAACCATCCTTTGAGGATGTTAGTGACTGAATTAATCAGTGTTTTTAGAGATGATCCAGGAGAATGGTTCTTTAAAACCTCCTTTTGCAGGCTGGCCTCGAATGTTAACTCTCTCAGATTATTTAATGATGTGTAACCGTTGTCAGAGCTTAAAGAGCTGGATGTGTTGGAAGCTGAGTAGATTGGGTCTTCAACCAAAAGTGCAAAGTTCCAAGGGGAAGCCTATATTTTATCTGGTGGGAGCCTGGCAGTTTCAGCAAAGGCCAAGAATTGAAGGGGCCATGAAGACTAAACTCTCCTCTCACTCCAGTGGTGGCCCATAGAGAGACGGAGGGCAGTTGGGGTAGAAGAGTTCGGTCTCTAGAGCTGTCATCTTGACACCTTTCACCAGCACTAAATTCACACTCTCACACTCCTATATACATACACGCATGCACGTGTGCTGTTCCATACTTACCCATTTTTTCATAAGAATGTTGCTATGCATAAGATCCATAGAATAAATGAAAATATTGTTTTTCTTTAGAAAGACACTTCTGGGGCCAGTCTATGGGTCCACCCTTGAGAAGATACAAATCCTTCCAGCAGCAAACAATCAGGATCCACAGAAACGATATCTGGCCTATATTACAAAAGATAAGGTACAGAGTCCTTATATGTTTATGTCAGATACGCTTTTTGAATGGTTTTGCATAACACTGCAAACAACCATAACATACAGATGCCATTTGTACCTAAGGGAGAAAGACACCATATATCTAAGGGGAGGCAGTATCTCCTAGTGCATAGAGAAATGAACTAGAACTAGGGAGACCTAGATTCTATCTCTGGATCTGTCATAGCCTTGCTGTGTAAACTTGGGCAAGTCACTTCCCATCTTTGTGCCTTAATTTCCTCCTCAGTAAAATGGGGTTAATGATACTGACCTCCATTGGAAAGCACTTTGAGATCTACCGATGAAAAGTGCTAAATAAAAGCTAGGTATTATTCTGCTTACTATTATGATATTTATTATTTATAATAAAAATATTTCTGTAGTGCTCCTCGCCATATCCTCTACATGTGTGTGCATATAGTGAAACCTGGCCTTCGCAATTACTCAGCATGTGAGGAAAAACTACCCAGCATGTGAGAAAAAAGCACAAGTGCTTGTCTAGGATAAAGGTTTGCCTGTTGTAAATGCAGGTCCTTAGGGGAGGTTTCACCATAATCAAAGTCACAGAAAGTGATGAGTTTCAGGTAATCTAGTCCTCCATGTGCTCAGCAAGGCAAGTAAAGCAGAGTGCATGTCTGAAGTCTGGGGAGCTGGGGAATTGGGGGCATGAAATGAAAGATGTGGGTCTGGGTGAGACCAGAGGATTGGAAATTGAGCGATTGGGAGTAGGAGGTTTTGGGGTTGGGCGGTAGGAAACGCGGAGAGGACTTGCTTAGCCTTTCTGTTGCATTTCACTGGGAGTCAATTATGCTGTTTTCTATGCACAAGGTCACCATTTACAAAATGTGGTATTTCCCCACAGGTACCACAATATTTCTCTATACTCCAAATAGGCAATAGCTATGGTATTGAATTGTAACACCATGTATAAACATTACCTGTCCCTGGTGAAGGAGGAGTTAACCTCAGCTCAGCAGCCCCTTCCTGGACACAGGTGCTTAGGGGAGGGGCTATAAAAGTTGATTTTGGCAGACAGCTGAGCTGGGTGAGAATGCCTTTGGGACGGGCTGGCTTCAAGCCCAGGGGTTACAGGGTTGGCCTGAACTCGAAGCTGGGAGTTTGCTGTTTCCTTTTCTGCGTGTGTTCTGGTTTGGTTGGTTTGTTACACATCCTTTCCTGAGAGGAAAGACCCGATCATCTGTGGATGTGTTTTCCACCAGCTTATGCTGAGCGCCCTGTGTGGTTACTGTGTGGAAGCAGTGGCCAGTATAGAATAACACACTAGTGACTTAAAAATTACCCAAAACCTGCTTCTTAGCTGCTGCAAGAGCCCATGCTCAGACCTGCAGTGAGCAAATATAACACCAGTGAAGTCGCTAGATGCTTCCTGGTTTCCTCCAGGTCCACATTCAGCCCTGGGGATTCACCTGTGCTTTGCTATGCGCCCAAGCTATTTGATTATCTCAAAAGAGATGTGTGTGATTCCTTCCTGGGTAGCTGATTTGGGTTTCCAGGTGGCAAATTCTACCTTGATAGGGGCACCTGCAACCCCTTAACACAAATGGAGACTATGATTACATCTGAAGGCACAACGGGGCTTCCATGTGCACAGTGCACAGTTTGGATGACCTGTGGGAAGTCTGCCATTACAGCCAGTACTGCTTGTGCCCCTGTGATTCACACTGACTAGTGGAACTACGTGGTAAAACTCTGGATTTACATATTGATGGGCCTTTCCTTAGTCAGCCTTTTAGTCCACACTGGGATACTCCTGGGGTAAACCTTGCCCCATTTTCATGAGCGTGGAGGTCTCTGTGCACTGCAGAACTGGTGCATTTCTACTGCATAAGGATGGACAGGATTTGGGGGCCCCATGCAGAAGACGCAGCTTCAGAGCACAGCTCCATGGATGCTTGCAGCCTCAACGCTGCAGGACTAGTAGCAGAGCAGGCTGAGTGTGGATTCCGATCACTACAGAACCCTCCACAGTGGGCAGCCCGGACTCCTAGCCTTCCCACTGGGGGTAGACTTTACCCTTCTGGGTCACATACGTCATGGAGCTTAAGGTTAGAAGGAACCACCAGATCATATAGTCTGACCTCCTGTGTGCCACAGGCCATCAACATCACCTAATAATAAAAGAACTGAATTGTATGAACGTGTCAGTCATCCTAGAGCAGCGGTTCTCAAACTGTGGGTCACGACCCTATGTTAATGGTGTCGCCAAGGCTGATGTTAGATGTGCTGGAGTCTGGGGCTTCAGCCCTGGGTGGTGGGGCTTAGGGAATGCCGCCCCCCCCCCTCCGTCCAGAGCTGAAGCCCTCTGGTTTTGCCCCCTCTCCCCCACCAGGGGCAGCAAGGCTGGAGCTTTGGCCCCCAACCTCGGGTAGTGGGGTTTGGGGTCAGGCTTCGGTCTCCCCGCCCGGCATTGTGTAGTAATTTTTGTTGACCAAAGGGGGTCATGGTGCAATGAAGTTTGAGAACTGCTGTCAGAGTCACCCTTTTTCTTGGTAGGTTGGCCTGCAAATTTTGCCCATTGATGGTAACCCGCACAAGTCCTCTGCTTTCATTTGCCATCCAGGAGGTGTCTCCAACCTTGCTAGTTCCTATGATGGATGCTATGTCTTTACAGCAGGGGGTAACGACTGCACTGTGATGAAATGGGAAATTAATTTAAAGTGAGTAGACACCAGGGAGAAGCAGAGCATGCTGTTCTCATCAATGGCGATGTGCTCTGTCCCTTTACGCAACTGTGACCAACATAGCTAAAGCATATATACTACTGGCAATGAACGTGTGCTTATATATAGGGACTTTCCTCCCAAAGGATTCCCATTCTGCTTCAGAAAAGCTTACAATTGAGGTCCCTAAAACTTATTCAGACCAGAGGCATTAATATAGATAGCCTGGTGCAAGTGTGACTCCACTACCACCCTGTACAGCACTGACACCTGCATTTCAGTGGGTTCAGCTTAGTTTAAAATGTTACCTGCTCCAGTGTTGGTTTGCTAGAAGGGCTAAAGTTAAAACAGAGAGGGCTAGATCTTCACACATGCTCAAGACCCAGAAATGGAGCCAGATTTTCAAAAATGGCTCAGCTTCCCTTTAGGCATTTAACTCAGGTGGCAGATTTTCAAAGATGTTCTCAAGTGGGACCCATTACGGGGTGCTCAGCTGTGTCCAGTTACCCACCAAGTCATCCGCAAGGGAACCCAAGATTTCCTCCCCCACCCCCAGTTGAGATTTAAGGCTCCTGTTTTTTTGACTGAGTTCTTAGAATCTTGGTATTTCCCTGGCTTTGCACTGCCAGCCAAGGGCCAGATCTTGTGAGACACTGAACACCCTGATGTCACATGAAAGTCAATGGGAGTTTAAGGTACTCAGTAATTTGTAGGGTATTGCCCACCCCCCTCCCCACCCCCTCCAATGAATGCAAAGAGAGATATGCTCGAGTGGCCTGAACACAAGAATGGGAACCAAGAACTCATGAGTACTAATCCTGGTTTGGACACTGCCTCCCTCTGGGAGCACTGGCATATCTCCTAGCCTATCAGTGCCTTGGTTTCCTCATCTGTGAAAAGGGGACTATCATTCTGACCTACCTATTTCACAGGCTGGCATGATGAGTAATAAATTAGTGTTTTTAAAGTGCTTTGAATAGGAAAGGCACTATGTCAGTGAAAGTACTATATAAAATATAGGCTTTTTAAGATCCCTGCCTGATGGGCCATAGACTGGGGTATTTTTAGAGCCATGCAGTGGGGATTGTGAGATTTGGGAGGGGACGGGCATGTACAGGAGCATCTGTTTCTTATAAAATGGCTTGCAGGATGAAAAAAATTGAGAATCGCTGATATAGACTATTCAGTTTTCAAATGGGATGGGCTGATATTGTCCAGGCAATCCCCAGTGCATTTGCAGAGTGGATTTAGGACCAGCAACTCCAGTGCCTTGTTCATTTGAGTAGACCAACTGAAGTAACTGGGACTGCTTGTATATGCCAGTTTTGTGCTGTTCCTGGCTGCAAGCTTAGAACTTTCCTTTGTCAGCTTCTGACTGAAGAGCTGTGCCAAAAAGACATTGACATTCATGAGGGGGGCACCCCCTCCAAAAGCCATTGTTTATGGCACTTGGTAAAGATGCCAAAAAGAGAAGGACATGTTTGTTGCCTTTAATGTCAGAGCTATTCATTCTAATGTGAGCACAAGGTGGGGTGAGGCTCTAGGATACCAAAGTGCCAAGCATGCTGTGAATGCCTACATAGATAGATGCAACATCAAAATGAAGCAAGCAACTGCAAATGATCTGAAATCAGACTCTTCAAAGCAGTGTAACTTCATGTTTCAAAAAGGAGATGGAGCTTACTCACTATCAGACCTAGAACTGAAGGATGGTTTAGCTATCCATCTGTCTGCCTTAGGGTTTTCCATAGTACCTGTCACCATCGTATATAAGATGAGACTTCATCTCTTTGATTTCTGCTAAATCATCCCTGCTGGGGCTGGCTTTAACATACTGCTGAAGAACACAAATTTGCCCTTTGGAGTGCACTGAGTTGTATGAATAAAAAAGAGAAACCTTCCTCTCCCCCCACCTGGGGCTTTCTTCCTAAAACATGCTCACTCCGCAAAGCATTCAGTTCAGACAGTGTCCACTATGAATAGAGTGCCTTCTGCTGATTCCCTAGTAATACTAGCCAGTTGCACAGCAGTGAGGGCACAAAGCTAACTAAGCTCAGAGCTGCCAGAGAAAATGAAGTGTTGGTGAGAGAGCCGTGGTTTTATGTATTTTCTTTTTCCATTTTGTGTGGCTTAATCAGTTGAGCGTTAGAATGGGCAACATTTTAAGGAAGGCAATAGAATGTAAATGACCCTTCTTTTATAATGGTTGGCCATGGTCCAGACATCATTGAATTTTTATGTAATTTGCTTTTGGAGCAAGGCTCTTTATGAGCTAATTATCGCTTTACTGCTGCTTCTGGTATCTTCCGTAGCTCTACTATGTTTAATGTCCAAATAACTTAATTATACAAAAGCATAAAATTTGCAGATAGCACAACAGAGAACAGTTCACCAAATGTGCAGATCAACGATGATGCCATGCTGCTCATGTATGCCCAAGGATGTTGCTGATGTTATTGCACTACCAGGCTATGGAGGTGTCTTGGGCTGTTTTCACTGGGGGAGCTGTTATTTTTCTGCATCCTTACTAACACACATGGATCTTTTGTCTCTAACTGCCTGTGAAACTGAAATTTAGACAACAGATGATTGAGCTAGAGTGGCATTTTTACATGTACACTGGGTCTAGGCTCTAGGATGTTGTCTTTCACTGTGGAGAACAGAGCGCCTGAGTAACGGAGCCTAATATATTACTGGGAAGGAGTATGTGTAATTGTTAGTCTGGGAACTAGGAGCTAAGGTTTGATTGTTCTATGGCAAGCTCTGAACACTAGCCCTTTACATGTTCAAAGTGCTCGCCTCACATAAGCTAACTAGTACCCACAATGTCCCTGTGAAATAATACACTTCATAGATGAGGAAACTGAGACACAGAAAAGTTAAATGTCACATGCACAGAATACACACCAAGTCAGTGGTAAAGCCAGTCTCCTGGCTCCCAGCCCTGTGTTCAGTCTAGTAGACCAGAGACCCACTCGATAATAATCACCTATCATGCTGGACTATTGTATGTAAAACACTGGGAGCTTCTGGAGTGGAAAGTGCTGTAGAAGTGCTGACTGTTAATAAAGTAACATAAGGTTCAACTCAGAACTGTACCTTTTTTATTCTGAGTCTTGGGTGGATTTTATTTATTTATATATTTATTGTTTTAAGTTTCTCTGTAGCTGGCAGCAATGAGTTGAAAGGGAAATGAGACATATTTCCTTACGTGAACCCTTTCTGAGCTATCTTTTTTTTGTTGCCACAGCGCTTTAGAGGCTGCTGTTTCTCTGGGGGGTGAAGATTTGATCCCATTCTACAGTCTGTTGGATGGTGGCAGAGATGGTGAATTCTTCAGGGTAATTATAGACACAGTAAACATTGTGTGGTTACATCTGGTTAAAATTTTAGAATTAATTTTTACAGGTCTGACAAATTTTGGGGTGTCCAAATCTGCTTTAACAACAATTTCATCTATATGCCTGTTGTTATATCTTCTTCCATGTGTGTTGAAAAACTGAACTTTGTTGTACTTCATTTGATTTTCTCTCAGGAACTCGAGGACTATTTTTACTATGCACAGCTGCGCAGTCAGGGTATTGATACAATGGAGACCAGACAGGTGTCAACACATATTCCCTTGGAGGAAATTCCATTTGTAATGAGAGCAATGGGGTTTTATCCGTCAGAGGAAAAGGTTTGTTTTTTTCCAAAGAGAATGATCGTGTTTATGGGGCATGCTATCGGCCAATTTCTGATCTCAGTCGCACAGGATGTATCTGGAATAAGTCCATGGATTTTAAATGTATTTAGTTTAGATCTACATTACTGTAACTTTGATCATAATATGGCTCTGTATCTTTTTAAAAAAATATGTATGGGACAAAGTAAAGGTTCATTGCCACTAGGAGACTGGACTGCTTTGGGGCTTGGTAAAAGGAACTTTTCACCTTAAGGTTGGATGGACAAATACAGCCCAGGTCAGTAGAGCCAAAAGTTTTCATCTGATAGGTGTTTGATGGCCTCAGTCCAGTTCCCAGGGACTAAGTGCCCCCAGCACAAAATTCACATACTTACTTGGCACCTCAGAAGAGAGAGTGGTTGCCTCAGAAGAGAAACTGAAAGCACAGAGTGGATCCTCCTTTCACCCTATAGCAGGTTGTTCCAGGGCAAATTGGGACCCACCATGAGTTTCCTCTGCTTGTGTTTAATGTCGTTATACAAAAATGGGGCTTCAGAACTTTTAGCTCTATGTACTGACTCTTCCATGTACTATAAAGTCTCTTGATCTTCTTTTTGTGCCTTCCAGTGATTATGAAAATGATCTTACATGGAGAAAGCACCTTTCACCCTCAGGGACCTCAACATCCTTTACTAACTCATAAATGTTTGACTTAAAGTCGTATGAAAATCTCTCAAAGTTTTATTTGTCAGGTTACAGCAATGGAGAGCTTTTTTTATTACAAATTTCTCAGTAGTTTTAAGCTTCAAATCCTCTGACTTCTGTACTATAGTTAAAGATAAATCCCTTAATCAGGTTGATCATGATTCTTATCCTATGGTAATAGTATTTCTGAGGCAGTTTGTATTTTACACATACTTAATTTAAAGTACTGCAACTTGGCAGAAAGGAAACTAAGGCACCTGGAGCAGATTTATTGACTCTGTTGCAAGGACCTGTAAATTATACCTCCCCAGGGCCAGCCTTGTGCCTTCATCCAAGAGGGATTCTCTCCAGGTGAGAAGACTAAGCAGTGGCATTGCTGCAATATTCTCCCAGACTGACTGAGCTTTAATTTCTGCTGAGGCTCCATAGGAAACCTAGTGATGGAGGTTGTACTGAGTCATTGTCAGCCCACAAGCCCTGCAGCACTCTCCCTGGGGATCCAGCAGAAGGGAAGTTATGGCCACTTGTCACCAATGCAACCTTCCCTCAGCAGACTTTCCTGGGGCCCCTGGGCCTGGCAGAAGTTGGTCTAATCTTAGGCCCTGTCTACACTAATCTCCGAGATTCGGCAGCAGTCGATGGGAGTTACGCAAAGCTACGCAAAAAACTTGTGTAACTCCCGTCGACCTCTCTGCTTCTGTTCTGCGCACCGTCTTCACTGAGCTGCGTCAACGGGAACCATGTTCCTGTCGATGCCGCGCTACGCCACTTGAGAAGGTGGTCTTAATATGTCGATTTCTGGATCGACTGAGTGGGTTTTTACTGA
The DNA here is from genome assembly GCA_007922155.1 of Mesoclemmys tuberculata. Classification (NCBI taxonomy): domain Eukaryota; kingdom Metazoa; phylum Chordata; order Testudines; family Chelidae; genus Mesoclemmys; species Mesoclemmys tuberculata. The sequence continues at coordinate 11,058,026 of ML675640.1, forward strand.
CCGCTCAGTTGATCCAGAGAAATTGATCTGATGGCGGCGAATTTGCCGCCATCTGTGAAGACATAGCCTTAGGGTGAGCTCATGCAGTCCTGCTTTGGTACTATAATTTTGTATATTGTTAGAGAGTTTCCTTGGCTTATTACATGACTACGTCCTGCTGCTGGGGAAGACGAGATTGTATTCCTCTCAGACACAGTTGCTAAAGGAGATGAGGAATGTTTCCCGAGAAATAGTCTGTAAGAAATTAGAGGACAGCATTTCAGTCAAGGAAACAGAGGGGCTGAACAACTCTGAAACTAGACAACCTACGATCTGCTGCACAAAGCAGGGGGGACAATATTAATTCACAGAATTAAAGTTCCTCTCTCTCCAGAGCATTTTATGACATAAAAAGTGGAAAGGAAAAACAGCATGGACCCACTAACAGGAGCGCTTGAGAGTTGGAGTTTTTCTTTTACAGTTCACTAGGATGGGTAGAAAACTTAATCCCAGGTCAGCTAGAGTTGAGTGAAAAGATCTGTTCTTGTCCTGCATGGCATTTGCCGAGGGAAAATATAAATCCATGATTTCTATCTTCCCTGAGCACCATTCAGTGGAAAAACTTGTGACATGAGGACAAAGGCCTAGGGCTGAATGCAAAATCCTCCCCAGGGAGGCTTTGCATTGGTCTGCCTTCCTGGGGAGTAGAATGCTTGGTACGTGTTGGCACTGGGAATTCTCCCAACATTTAGCTCCGTTTGTAACTGTAAGGCGACTGCCTCTTTAAACATGAGCACAATGAAGGCATGGAACAGAACCTGCCTTTCACATAAACATCTGCAAGGCTGCATGCCACTTTTGACTCACAGCAGCAGGCTTCAGGAAAGCTGTTCAGCTGCTAGTGACAGAAATAGGCAGGCACTGCCTGATTGCCCAATAGAAGCACTGCCGTCTCAGTGATACAGGGAAATAAAGGGCAGGATATGGGACTCTTTGAGGAGAGTCCAGTCTTCTCCACTTGCAGACGGTCCAGTGGCAGTTCTGCTGCACAGGATGTGTGGGGATAGGGAATGGAGGCAAAAAGAGGAGAATTTTGGAAGCTCATTCTTGACAGGCATACTATGCAGCCAGCTGTGAGGGGACTTCCTGCACGTTTGGTTTGTAGCAGGGTGGAGTCACCATTTTGTGGACTGACTGCCTGTTGTCCCAAGTGGAATCGCAGCTGCAATGAGGGCTGGCGTGCCAGCCACAGAATTGCTCTGCCTTCACTGCTTGGCCTGTGGGGGAATCAGTCCTTCCCCCTCTCATGTCAATTGCTGGGCACATCTCATAACAAAAGATTTCCCCAGTACAATAGAACCTCAGAGTTATGTACACCTCAGGAATGGAGGTTGTTCATAACTCTGAACAGAACACTATGTTTTTTTCAAAAGTTTACAACTGAACATTGACTTAGTAAAGCTTCAAAGCTGTATTATGCAGAAGAAAAATGCTGCTTTCCCTTTATTTTTTTTAAACACAGTGCTGTACTGTATTTGGGGATTTTTGGTCTTTTTTTTCTTGTCTCTACTGTTGCCTGATTGTTTACATCCGATTCCAAATAGGTGTGTGGTTGACTGGTCAGTTCATAACTCTGGTGTTTGTAACTCTGAGGTTGTACTATCTATTACATCCCAGGCAAAATGCTTTTCTGAGAATAACAGAAAGACCCCAGTGTATTCAGGAATTGTACTGCTGGGGTTGATGTAATTTTGATTGTGGTAAACAACTTCTTTTAAAGAGACACTATCAAATAATGTGAGGCTAGATTCTAATCACAGCTATGCTGGTGTAAATCCATTGACTCCAATGGAACTATTCTGGATTTATATCTGCATCTCTGAGATCAGAAACAGTCCGATGCTTTAAAAGAAACCCACCTTGAATAAGTATCTTTTGTCTCGACTTTTAGATTGAGGACATCATAAATGAAGTAAAATTTAGTGAGTACGTCGAGACTGGAAAACAAGTTACAAATATCAATTTAGGGGATTTTATCAAACTGTATATAAATCATCGACCAGCATTTGGACTGTCAATGAAAGAAATACAAAATGCCTTCCAAGTTCTTGGCTATGAGACTGAGAATGGAGAAAACATTATTAACAGAGAAGATTTACTGCAACAACTTCAGTGCAGAGGTGAGCATTTTTCTAATATGTTTTATGTTTGCTTGTTCTGTCCTTCATTTAAAAAAATATCCGTTGCAGTGACATTATCTGGAGACATGGGAGGATGGAGCTAGGCTGTTCTCAATGGTAGTAGATGACACAACAAGGAGCAGTGGGGGAGGTCTAGGTTGGACATTAGGAAAAAAATTTTCACTAGGAGAGTGGTGAAGCACTGGAATGGGTTACCTAGGGAGGTGGTGGAACCTCCATCTTTAGAAGTTTTTAAGCTGCAGCTTGACAAAACCCTCGCTGGCATGATTTAGCTGAGGTTAGTCCTGCTTTGAGCAGTGGGTAGGACTAGATGATCTCCTGAGGTCCCTTCCAACTCTAATATTCTATGACATATCCCAAGTTCTGATAGGTGGCATGTTAGCTCATCTGTCTTAGAATTTTAAATGAAATAACCACATACATTGTCTCAGTTGGGTTGTATCCTCCTGTTTGGAAATTGCTGCACACGCCAAGTATTTCATCTCCTATCTGAAGAGTGTGGATCTTGGAAAATATTATAATGCCATTATATACATTGATGGTGTGCTCTCACCAGGAACACTGTATTCAGTTCAACTCACACGATCACCAATAAAGTAGTAGTAGAAATTGAAGAGTCCAGAAATGAGTGATAAAAATTATTAGAGGTCTGGAATGACTTCAATGTGAGAAGAGACTGAAAAGATTGGGATTGTTTAGTTTAGACATAAAGTGAATGAGAGGGAATGTGATAAAAATATCCAAAATGATTAATGGCATTGGCACAGAGAAGGTAAATTATGTACTTCTATATTCCCTCTCTAGCTATAAGAATAAGACAGCATTCAATTCAGCTGAAAGACAGCAAATTTAAAATGGATAAGAGGAAGTACTGTTCTAATCAACACATTATCAACCTGTAGAACTCATTGCCACATGGTATCATTGATGCTAAGGGCTTAACAGGTTAAAAGCATTAGACACTTATATGGATGATAACATCCATAGATACATGACACAGGATAAAACATTTTAAAAAGGGATATAAATCTTTATGCTTCAGGGCATATGTCACTAACTGATGCGGGTTAGGAATTAACTCCTATGTGCAAGCTATTTGTAATAGTAATAGTCCACTAAACATTTTCTTGACCCCTTCTTTGAATCACTGTGGCACTGGCCACTGTCACAGAAATAGGACACTGATCTACATAGACTACTGATCTGATCTGATCCAGGAATTCCTATGAAAAGGAATAGAGTGAAAACTGCTGAAGGTGCAATTTGGCCCAACAAGCCAGGTGCAGTAGCCTTTCTCCCTTCTTATAAACCTAATTTATATACCAAAAACTCACATGGTACACAAGAACAAATTTCTCTGGGATCAAATTTCTTGCACTGGGATCATCGGTGATGCTGGCTACACGATGGAGGAACCCAATTATCTTTTCAAACCATCCTATTTTGTCCTGATGCCATTCTTGCTAGAGATGATTGTACTGAGTTTGTGTTAATGCTGTGAGAAAACTAGAAGATTGTGTTTTTGCTTTATGTATACAGGGGAGCATATGACAGAGGAGGAGCTGGCAGAATGTCTTACCACCTTGTTGGGCATGAATCCAGAGGGCGAGAGACCTGAGCTGGGCAACTATGATCGCTCAGGTACAGGATTAATGTTCTATGAAACACAGAAATAGGATTGCTTCAGTTCCTTTAATATAATAATTAAACTGTAAATCCTATTAACCTTGTTACTCCAACAGCTGTTAAACATGTTCAGTGGAGATTGCAAAATATAGTCACAGGACCAAACACTGTCCTTGGTCCATGCACTTAACTTCCACTGATATGGGGGAAAGGTCTACTGCAGATTGAAACCCAAATATATTTAAATAGCCAATGAAATGTAACAGTGTCCTTGACTACATTATGTTATTATTTGCTGTCTAGGATTGGAAACTGGAGACATTTGCTGGTGGGCTCACCCCATGATGTGATCCCATGGGCAAAGCAGAATCCTATAACATACAAATTATTTTCAGTTTCATCCATGCAGAGTTGTCCATTGTAATTGGAACCCCTGACTTACGCCATATTCATGCAGTTTCTAAAACAAGTGTCCCAATCCATAAATGTACACAATAGCATTCAGTTGGGACTTTCCACAACTGATGTATGCCTATTGAAGGTGCATCTCTTAGAGGGAACGGCTTAGTTGTGTAAACCCCAGGCTTGAAACACATTGATTTGTTGGTACCCTAGAGTCAAATCAAATCACAACAAGATAGAAACAGCCCTTTGTCCTTCCAAGGTAGATACAATGAGTGCTGTGCAGTTTACTGGATATGGGTTTTACAGATGAGATCTTACTAACCAAGGAGCAGACCATTCTGCATAGATGTTAAAGATTCCAAGTCACTTTTTTAAGGATTGTGACCTAAATTTGTTCTTTTATGCCTAACTTACTTGAAACAGAAAATCAATATTGTTATTAAAGCAACTGAGTAGTCTGCAGTAATCTGAATAGCAGTATTCAAGCTACAGCATGTTCAAGATGGCTTTGTTACCATCTTCAAGAAAATCATGGATAAGTAACAGGAAAAAAAGCCATGCAGGATTAGAGGAGTCAGAGATGGAATAGACAGCTATAGTGCTATAGATCATCTAGTTTAGATCATGTTCTCAGTGGGAGTTGAAGGTGTGCTGCACCTCACAGGATCAGTGCCTTTGTTTCCTGACAGGGAATGTATTAAGTATTAAACTGATACTATATAAGGCCCCTTTCATGTATTTTTATTCACATTCCTTTCAACACAGTGCTGCTGACAAGTCTTATTGATCTGGAAACCTGATTGCTTTGGGGGTTGTTGGGTTGGGTTTTTTTCCTCTTCCAGGTGCAGCAGCTTTGATTGAAGAAGAAATTCCAGAGGAAATCAGTGCAGAGATATTTACTGCTGGTATTCTTGGTTTACCTGTTCCTGAATCAGATGAAACTGAGACAGAAAAAAATTATGAACTCACAAGTAGCATAGGGTCAGCAGAGTCATAATTACCAGAGTTTGTAGTTTTCTACACAGACATGCATTTTCTGTAATCACCTTTTCTCTTCAAACACCTGGGAAGCTATATTTTCATATTTATTTAAAAAAAAGATTAAATAAAGTGAATTTCACACTCCTCAAATGCTAAGGTATTCTATCAATTTAGTGCGTGTCACAAAATGATGGGATTAAAACACTTCACAAAGTCTGGTCCAGTAGGCAAGCAGCAATGCTAACGTGGGAGAGTTGTAAGATTGGAGATCAAGAGGAGGCAAATTACTCTGTTCCCAGGCAATAGGGAACACCATATATTGCTGATCAATTACCTCCAAAATGAGCACATCAAACATAGGACTGGGTTAAGTAAACGTGCTGCTAAAACTGACATCATGGTATCAATCACAAATGCTGCTCTGAAGAGAGGTCTCGTCAGAGTGTAACATTACGATTTTGCTCTAAATCCATCCATCTAATGGTCCAGTGGGCCATTAGCACAATCAGGGATCACTATGGCATAGGGATGCAGACAACAATGAAATATGAGCTGGTACAGTAGTTGTATGCCATCAATAATCTCCTGTCCTGGGAGGAATCCTCCTGTGGTTGGTAACATTAGTTTTAGGGCAGGTGTACACTAACGGTGTAGCGCAAAGCTGCACTAATACAACCTAGTTTCAGCATGTTACAGGAAAAGTTTATTCACAGAAACTTTACAGTAAAAATAGCAATTAAGTACTACTATATCTGAATATACCAGTGATGAATCTTATGGAAGGGAGCATTCTATTTTGTGACGTGGTTTAAAAATTGGGCTTCCATTTTGCTCCTCACAACTTTCTATTTCTTTGAGGGAGTGTTCATTTCAATTAATAGTGTAGTACCCATGGGAAAGCATCTTACTCAATGTTTGTACAAACAGTGTAATGGAGCCAATGCAAACAGCTCGTCAAGATCAGTGAGCAGTTGTTGAACTCATTTCCTTCTTTACAGTCCCCCTCAACATCAATAGGTCTTTGCATAATCATGTAGACCCTTAAGTGTTCATGTTTATTGCATGGAGATTACTATTATACAGTGCAGAGATAATTATAATTGTGTTAGTACATAGAGCAAGATGTGTAGCTAGTTGCATGGCAGTGAAGACAAAGCGCAAACAAAAAGCAAGGTATTACAGGGTGTGTGACAAAGGTTTCCTTAAGAGGTGTTGCTTCACGGGGCCCTCTTGCCAACCATTTTTTTACATATATGTACACATGCATGTACATGTGTTGCATCCTCTAATCCCAGCTCTGACAATAACACCCTCTTTAGAAAGTTACTGCTCTGCCTCCCTTTCCCTTCCTGTAAAATATTTGAACCTCTCAGGATCCTGGTGAGACTCAAATTGTTTCTAGAGCTAATTATTATCATCAAGCTTTGTAAGACTGGGGTAGTGTTTTGGGGGCCTATATGTGTGTGTATATATATGTGTATATTTATATTACATCCATCTTTACAGCCATATATAAACAAATGACAATTCCTAAAATATAGCCTTAAGGTCCTCCAATTTCTTTCCACCACCTGGTTGCCCACTGGGGGAAGAGGAGTGAAACCACAGTATTTTGCCTTTCCACAGCGTCTCCCTGAGATTCTCAAAACTCTTTATGAACGTTAATTCACTAAGCTGCACCACACCCCATAGGGTAGCTAAGAACTGCCATCGCCCCTTGGCTGGGGGGGGGGCTGAATCACGGAGGTGTGGAGTTGCCCCCAGGACAGGGCAGCCTGAGCCACCATATGGGGTCTGGCAACAAAACCCAGCCCCAGCTGGCAACAGCAGGACCCAGGAGTCCGGGCTCCCCCCTTGGCCCCGCTGACGCTCTTTGCAAGCCCTTTCCCTGTGCGCGGCTGCTGTGACCGCGAGCATGGCCGGGTCGCCGCCCCTTGGGGACCCCCCCCTCCCCGCATCTCCCGCGCGCGCCCCAGGCCAGCAGCGCCGCCCCGCGCCGTGCCCTCGCGCCCGCCCGCGGCGCTCCTCCGCGAGACGCCCCCCGCCCCTCGCGAGCCCAGCCTGCCGCGTGCC
>ML675640.1:11065690-11099220 GCA_007922155.1 Mesoclemmys tuberculata
CCCCAGCAGCATGTCGGGCCGGTCGGTGCGGGCCGAGACCCGCAGCCGCGCCAAGGATGACATCAAGCGGGTGATGGCGGCCATCGAGAAAGTGCGCAAATGGTGAGCGGGCCGCGCCGGTCCGGGCCCCGGCCCCGGCCCCTCCCCCGGCGGCGCCGCTCCGCGCGGGGCCCGAGCCCGCCGGGGCGGGGGCGCGGAGCCGGCTGCGCCCACAAGCCCTTTCGCGCCCGCGAGTCACGCGAAGGCGGCGTGTGAGGGGGGGCGAGACTCCCTCACACGGCTCCATTGTGCGGCCCGGCCCGGCCCCTCGACGGCGCCCGGCTACTCCCCGCCCCGTGGGGCCCCCCGGGACCTGGCCCGCGTCCTCCCCGCTCTGCGGCTGGGCCCCCCGGACCCAGCGCCCCGTGTCTCCCTGCTCCTGGGCCCGCCTTTATCCTCTGCCCCCGGCTCCCCCACCCCTTGGCCGTAGCTGGAGACCCTTGTTGGCCCGGCCCGTTCCCGCCGCCCCCGGTGTGGACTCCCCCAAGGGACCCCATCCCGGGGACTCTTGCAAAGTAACGGGGGTGGGGGCTGAATGTAAAGCGTTGGGACTTGTGAACATAGCTGCTGGGAGTGGTTTCCATTATATGCGGGTGTTACGGCTCGGTTCAGTGGTTCTTAGCAGCCCCCCCCCAACTTTAAAAATTGTTTCAGCACCCCGGCTTGTGAATGGAGGGGCAGAGTCATCTCCCAGACTCAAAGAGCAGCTGAAGGGGCCCAGCAGGGAGTGGTGCATGGTTGGTAGCAGATGTAGCAGGCATGAGTCAGACCCCCACTGGCTTTAGTCCCTTACAAAAGAAAACCGTTCTCCCCTCTTGGAAATTTCCCTGTCAAAAACAGGGAGAGGGAATGGGGTTTTAAAAAGTTGATTTAGGGAAACGTATTTTGAAATGCTTTGTAATGCTGGAAAAATAATCACAACCCATGTATGTTAATCAAAAAGTCTTGAGTTTATGTTTTCATATCTGAGAATTGGGTGAAAAGAAGTAATAAAAACAGGATCTTGTATTAAAAATCCCCATAGGCTTTCAGGGTCCTTTTGTTTGTTTTTAAAGTTTCAAAGGCTCACACATAAGCAAATCAGATGTGAACTAACATTATCTCATTCTAACATTCTGGTGTTTTTAAAAGCTGAGTGGAATTGGAGAGAGAGATGTAATTGCAACTTGAATTTATTTTAAATTATATAATTAAAGGTTGTACCCATAGTAAAATAAGTCCCTTTTATTAAACCTTAGAAGTGTTTTGGCATTTTATGCTTTTTTCATTTCCTAGTTTTATTATGAAGATCAACATGAAGTAGTTAAACAATACAGTAGAACAGTTATTATAGTACAGCACACAATCAGTCTAGGTTTTTTGGATGGGATAAAGGGCAGTGTCAGTATAACTCAAGAAAGAGTTACTTTGTTCAAACAGCTTGACCATGTCTATTGAATAGTTTTTGTATAGCTATCTTATGATGTATAAAAGACACAGTAAATCCCAGGGACCAGTTTTAATCTGCATAACTCATATTGTAATAGGATAAAATGAAGGTTCCTATTTTGTTATGTAATTTATAACTCATTCTAAATTGATTTAACAAAAGTATAAAAGATAGAAATTGGCATTTTTCTCTTGTTCTCTCATTGAACTGGATTGTTGGTGTTTTAAAGCCCTTGAACTCTATGAATAGGCTGGTTGGCTTCAGTCAGACAAAGAATCAGAATGTGTCCACTAACACAGGGCATGGGAAGGGGATTTCAAAGTAGGAATCCATCTATTGTGTTGAGAGCTGAAGCACTGACAGTGTTATAGTTTGATGATCGTACAGAGTTTCTGAAATAATACTTCTCCTGTGCCTTTTTCTAATGCTCTTTGCTGACTGGCTGGTTAGTATTGAGGGGTCAAACACAATAGGTGGAGATGTGACAATACTTTCTCTCAGTAGTAACGTAGCTGGATGTTTGTGGTTTTATTTGTTTTTGTTTTTAATTTCCTGATATTTCATTAAGGAGAACTGGTACTTATTTCCTTCAAATAATACTATGCAGAGTACAGGAGAGACAGGAGTTTGACTGTGCATGGAAAGAAGGAGAGACAGGAGTTTGATCTTTTCTTCATGGCCAACAAATTAAAATAAGAGAGGCTAATCTCTCTTTGCAAGTATTTTCTGCCATCACAGCAGCTGTGTACAAATATCAGTCTGGCTTCTTTTTCCAAGAGTAAAGATTTTAGGATTCAAATGTAATTTGTACATTTCAATCCTGACAGAGCAAATTGTTTAAGGGTGACCTTACAGAATTCTTGAAAAAATGTATTCTGACCATTCCCAGATATATTCATGTCACTTCTTGCATGAAGGTCTGACAAATACTTAATAAACCACTTAATACAAAGACATTTTTTGCATGAATCAGTTGGAACTCATTGTTTTGTTAACATACCTCATGTCTTTGTTCTTGTTTCTCATCCCCATAGACAATGTAGAATGGAAAGGCACTAAGACATTAAACATTTTGAGTTGTGATTTAAACATAGTCAAGAAGAAGCTTGGTGTGAATTAAGAGATTTATAACCAGACTCACCCACACATTGTCAAGAGCTACCCATGAACTTGCAAGGAGTATGAGTACCATACCTAATTTGTATAACAGGGAGCAATTTGTTACCTTTCATATCTTTACTGTGGAAATACATTCACTGGAGACTAAAGGTTCCAGCATGAATGCTTCTGTTGCTTGGATCAAAAATGGAGTACTCCATAGTAGGCTCTGTAATAACATAAGAACATAAACATAAAAATGGCCATACTGGGTCAGACCAATCAATGGTCCATCTAGCCCAGTATCCTGTCTTCTGACAGTAGCCGGTAACAGATGCTTCAGAGGGAATGAACAGAACAGGGCAATTTATTGAGTGATACATCCCCTGTCATCCAGTCCCATCTTTTGGCAGTCAGAGGTTTGAGGACACCCAGAGCATAGGGTTTTGGCCCCAACCATCCTGGCTAATAGCCATTGATGGACCAATCCTCCATGAATTTATCTAATTATTTTTTGAACCAAGTTATGCTTTTATTGTAGTCTGACTGTTGCATTCACATATGAAAGATTAGTCCAGGAGCAGGCCCTTCTGACCAGACTGGCTCCTATGCACATTGTACCCACTCTATGTAACTAAGAGGTGAGGATGTACATTGACCTTGCTACTGGGCATAATAGACTCATAGACTCATAGGTCAGAAGGGACCAATATGATCATCTAGTCTGACCTCCTGCACAAGGCAGGCCACAAAACCCTATCCATACACATATATAACAACCCCGAACCCATGACTGAGTTATTGAAATCCTCAAAAGTGAGATTTGAAGACCTCAAGCTGCAGGGAATCCATCAGCAAGCGACCCATGCCCCACGCTGCGGAGGAAGGCGAAAAACCTCAGGGGCCTCTGCCAATCCGCCCCGGAGGAAAATTCCTTCCCGACCCCAAATATGGCGATCAGCTAAACCCCGAGCATGTGGGCAAGACTCACCAGCCAGCACCCAAAAAAGAATTCTCTGTAGTAACTCAGTTCCTATCCCATCCAACATTCCCACAGACCATTAAGCAGACTTATCTGCCGATAATCCAAATCAATTGCTCAAATTAAACTATCCCATCATAACATCCCCTCCATATACTTATCAAGCTTAGTCTTAAAGCCAGATAAGTCATTTGCCCCCACTACTTCCCTAGAAAGGCTGTTCCAGAACTTCACTCCCCTAATGGTTAGAAACCTTCGTCTAATTTCAAGTCTAAATTTCCTAATATTCAGTTTGTACCCATTCGTCCTCGTGCCTATATTAGTACTAAATTTAAATAATTCCTCTCCCTCCCTAACGTTAATCCCCCTGATATATTTATATAGAGCAAGCATATCCCCCCGGAGCCTTCTTTTGGCCAGGCTAAACAAGCCAAGCTCTTTGATATAGGTTACAGTAATACTACTAGTAATACAATAGTAATACAATAGTAATACTACTATTGTGGTGTATGCACATGTGCTCATTGAGGAGTCATTTTTCCATTCAGGCAGAATGTCTCTTAGAAAAGATACATTGTCTTAGACTGTAAGCTCTTTGGAGCAGGGGCCGTATTTTCATATATGTTAGCAAAGTACCTAGCATGGTGAGGGCCTGATCCTGACCAGTGGTTCTGGAAATTACTCTAATATAACTTACAGTAATAAAAAATAAAGTTGTTCACTGAATTGTTTTGATCTTTGAGATCAGTGCAGCTTTCTCAGTTAGGTTGTTTTAAAGCACTGTATCAATGGGCCTATGTTGTAGAAGATCCATAATTATATATTTGAGTAGGTATTGCTGCTGTATGTGTGCATTCTGTGCACGTGCTTTTGAATACGTGGCAGAAATGCTGACCCATGGTGCTGCAAGGGATAGTCCCCATTGTTTAACAAAAATACGTATAATTTTACACTTAGCCTATCCAAAAAGTGCTTACAGTTCAGTATCTTAATGGATTTAAGAGGCACATCTTTTTGTCTCCTTAAATCTGTCATTTTTAGCTTTCAAAGGCTGAGAAGCATCTGTAGATTCTAGATAGGATAATTTAAGACATTTTATACCTTTCCAAGAGATTGATCAAAAACTTGGTGGTTTCTGCTGTAGGCCAGAAAATAATGGAATATATTGGAATATTACTTGATGAAAGTGAGTCTTAGATTATTTCAATGAGAGGGAGAAAGTGTAAATATCTGCTTATTTTTAAAAGTATTTGCGTGATGCACATCACAGGAGTTTTTGGGTGCAAGATAATGTGGTTTAGAGTGAGGCAGAAAAATAATTTGCAAATATAGGTAGTTTAATATTCTGGACCAGAACTCATCAACTCCTGCATGTACACCAAGAATATAGAGGCAAGAGGAGACTGAGCCAGTCTCCTGATCAAGATGATAGAGCACTAAACCAGGGAGTGGGGAAACCTGGATTCCGTTTCTGATTGCCATTGAGTTGCTGTATGACTTTGGGTAATTCATTTACCCACTCTTACCTCATTTTACCAAGTAGTAATACAGGGATAATGATATTTTACCTGCTTTGTAAAGCACTTAGAGATCTATGGATGAAAATAATCATAATGGTAATAGTCCCCTACCTATGCCTCCATTTCCCTATCTGTAAAATGAGGACAATAATATTGACCTCCTTTGTAAAGTGCTTTGAATGCTTTAGATGAAAGGCACTATATAAGAAAGAGGTGGTGGTATTATAGAAATGCTCAATATTTGTTAGGGAAAAATCTGGCCCCAGGGCAGAATCGTTAAATGGGACACAGACTAGGAAGTGTTACCAATGTGTGTGCGAGCTAAGGATCAAAGTGACTCATTTGAGAGATCATGGTGCTTGCCCAGGTGTGTCTGGGGGAGAACCATAATATGCTATCTATAGATTGGCACTTGTAGGCATTGTCACTGGAGCATTTCTATTCATTGTCTGTCCTTGCACTGTACAAAATACACGTGCTGTTTAATTTTGAGGTTGAAAAGACCAACTATAGATTTTGCTGCTGGTAGTTCTTCCTTAAAGTAGATTTCCCTACTTTATCAGAATTTCACAACTTTGGCTTTTGCCTTTTTCACTCCCTCCCTGAAAATGATTGAGATTGGGGGTTTCTTCATGTGGCACCATTAGAAAATCTTTGCTAGAGCAGTGTGAAATGAAATCCCAACCTTATGAAATTTACTTATTTCAGGTTTTGTTACAAACCTTAAACTACGTTCTGGCTCTCTCAGGGGCACAGCTCTTCAGAGGAAACCTGATTTAGTTCGTAGAGGAACTTTGGCCAATTTATGCTTTTGCGTCAAAATTGTATATAGTCTGTATCTTGGCTGCAAAGACAGGTGAATCTCAGCTATTTTGGCTGAGTTTCATGTAAAATTTTGGTGTTTGTTTCAACCTGAAAGAGAAAATTCAAGGTTGAGGCAGAGAAAATAGGTGCTAATCCACACAGATTGAAATGAAATGTTAGCACAAAGCTGACTAGTTTTGACCAAGTCATGGGTGTGTGAGACTAATTCAAGTCCTCTGGAAGAGTGGATCAGTAGGTTAACATCTTGCCAACATTTTCCCACCATTGGTAGTATTATTCAGCTCCACCAGCGTTGGCAATGTTGGGAGCCCTAGCATAGTCATGCGGCTGCTGCCAGCATTTGATGTTATATCGCAGAGGTGGCCAAACGGTGGCTTGTGAGCCACATACAGTTCTTTTACAGCTCACAGAGCCCCCTATGTCCCTCTCCCCTATTTTCTGCCTGTCAGACTGGAGTGGGGAGCTTGGGACCTCCGCCCCATGGGGCATGCCTGCTGGCACTCAGGGCTTCTGTCCCGCAGGGAGGAGGTTCTCAAGGCTTCTGCCTCAGGGAGGCACCTGCCAGGGCTTGGAGCTTCAGCAGGAATGGGGCTGAAGCCTTGAGCCCCATCACCAGCCTTACACAGGGCTGAAGCCCTGAGGTTTGGCAGGTGCACTCTGGCTCTCAAACTTCTGAAGATTGTTATATGTGGCTTGGAGGGCTAGTAAGTTTGCGCCCCCCCCCTTCTTTCCCCTCCTAACCCTTCACAGAGCATGATGGTTAAAACACTGGTAACTGTTACATCCAAGCTAGTGCTTCTAACATTTCTTGTTCTGATGTAGTTGAAAGCGTGTTAGCACTTTCTCTAGTGTAATCATGCCATCTGTTTGAGATTTTATAAATGGTTCATAGTGCCCCTTTCATGTGGTTGAATTAGGTTGTGTTTTGTGGCTCATTATGTATCCCATTTTCAGTCAGATTCTACCTTCGGGTATGCGAGGCCCTTTGACTTCCGTGGGAGTTGCTTGTATATATTTGAGGAAGATGTTTGGCCAGTTATAAACATACCTTTCAGATTAGTGCGGTCAACAAGAGCCATCTCTGCAACTTGGGGACTGGTAGACTGCATACAAATGGATTCCTAGATATGTAAGTTAAATGGGGGCTTTCATACTGCAACACAGTTGGATGAAGAAAATTTTGAATCAGAGATTTCCTTGGTCAGTGTTTTTTCCCCATTCACTCTGTTGCTATTTTTGTGATTATTTCTTTTGTATTACAATAGTGTCTAATTGCCTTTCTGCTAGTCACTAAACAGACATCTACAAAGTCACATCCCCACCTTTGAAGAGAGAGCCTAGAGTTGAAAAAATATTTTTTCCAGTTTTATTTTGTGCATTTGAGAGCGCTTTGTGTGTCTAATAATGGCATTTTCTTTCCCATTCCCCCCTTTCTCCTTCTGCTTGATCCCACAGGGAAGTCATAATTCTGAGATTTTCACCAAACTCTGTTGCAATGCAAGTGAGTGTGATGTGATAAATTCAGCATTATGACATCACTTCGTGACCATCAAGAGAAGATGGGGTATGCGGGAGCAAGTCCTTGTTTAAACACACATTGCTTTAGTAACTAGCAGACATGGTAAGAAACTGTAACAAATGGTGGATTTCTTCAAGTCTGATCTATTTCAAAGCCTCTCTGCTTAAATGGTGAAACTGTATTGGCACCAAAGGTTTTCTGTTCTTGTTCTGTTAAACATTTTTGTTTATGATGTTCAGTGCTCATACAAAAGCCCTCTTTACATTTCATGTATAAATGTAATACATGCAATTCTATTTCACCCACGAATATGATGCATTTATATGTGGAATTTGATGCTGGGTTTTCTTTAAGGGCATTAGGGTTTATGGCTATAATTTTTGCAGAGAAAGTCTTGGCTATTTAAAACTAGACCTTGAGTGATTTATATAACTTAAGTTCTAGGGTACTGGTGTGTCTGAGACATAAACATTAAATATCAGAATTTATATTAAATTCTAAATACTTACATATCTGTTGCTGTCTTCAGAATTTTGTGGAAACCCTAAAGGAATACTATCAATCTAAAACAAATAATTTAGACCAAAATGTGTTGCCCTGCCTCACTCTCGCCCCTCCCACAACCCTGTTCTAAAGCCACAAAACCTGGCAAGGACATTTGGGGGCAATTGAAATGGGAAACTAGTATTTTTTTGACAAACTAACTTTCAGATTGAGTGTGGGGAAACTGAGACAGAGAGAATTGACTTGCCCAAGGTGTGTCAGCAGAGCAGATACAACTCAGGAGTTCCTTGCGTCTAGTGCCATGCTCAGTCAGCTTCTAGACTCTGCTACAGTTTGTAATTCCTACAGCATCTAGCACATTGTGGGTGCTGTTGGACACAAATGAGTATCTTATATTAATTCTATCTAATTAAAAATAAATGCCTTAATTAGCACATCAGGGTGATTTTCTTTGCACAGTGAATAATATTGAGAACATCAGAATAGAATTTGGAGTTTTTGAAATGGGAATATGATAAATATTGTGGATAAAAACATTCTGGGGTGTACTTGAAGTTTAAGCATTCATTTGTACTAACAAATTATGAAGCTGAACTCTCTTGCCCATTCACTAGATTTTAAAAGGTGTCTGTTAGTGTTTGAAAACAAATTACATTTCTTTACCTGTTACTAAGTTTGTTGCTTACACTGGCAGCATCTTAACTAAGGGTTTGTTAAAGAACTTTGTCTTCTGCATTCTTATTAGAACTTGTGCTCTATAAAGCTCCAGTGTTGCAAACACATTTTTAAATTGAAGTATGTGAGTGAGTAGTCCCATTAAGATCAGTGTTGTTGCTCATATACATAAGTGTTTGCAGAATCGGGGCTTCGGTATACTTCCATCAAAAACTATTATCCCCTGTTATTGTGTTTAAATTACTGTTAATTTAAATCAGAAAAAATCCTTACGGTTGGAGGTGATCAAAGGTTAAAATTATTGCTTAGGAAGCTTAAAAGAATTGAAATGTCGGGGCTAATTTTGATACTAGAAGGAAAAAGTTACTAATATAGGTTTCCTCCTGTGTTCTACAGTCTGTCCAGTGAAGAGGCTGCTTTGAGGCTGCTTTGAGATGCTAACCAGGTACCTTGAACTTTTGGTTTTCCAGTGCAGCATCTCTAAGTAATATTTTGATGTAGGAGAAGACTAAAAAAATCTTGATACTAAACATTTGTTTGGCTAAAAATAAAATAAAATTCCATTCTTCTTTTCATAATTTCAAAGTCTTTCTTAACTAGTGATGAGTTTAGTATGTTTTGTAGCCTTAAACAAACCCTGTATTATGATCATCTCTTTACAAGTGGTTTATTCTCCTTAGCATTTGCACACTCTTATCTCCACTGCCATTTGTTATCATGTTTAGGAACAGAGTTCAAACTGAGTTCCAGTTAAATTGGGTTTCTGATATGCTTTGGCCATCTGGTGTGAATGAAGGGGTGGTGCTAAGCCACATTTACAAAATTGTGATCTAAGAACGGAAGTGGGAAACCAGTTAATCTGAATCCGAGTTTAAACGCTGTTTTTAAATACAAATTTCAAACAAGTATCAGTGTAGACAAAGCCAAAATTTGTTACCAAAGTGCCATAAAAAGTTTCTTTTTTAAGCAGGAAACAGTGTCCCTTATGGCAGATAGAGAACAAGGTTGACATTGTCAGTAGCCAAAAGGGGAAAAGATGAGAGGGTGGCAGTTGCACTTCTCGAATGTGACTGCTGCTGATTCTGCTTTCCTAAAAACCTTGCCGGAGACGTTATCACAAATGCACAGGAGTGACTAACATCCAGCTTTTCCCATCTTGCCGAGAATGTGTGTTTTACAACATATTAAATAATATATTTGGAATCCAGCTGTAGAGTTGTGGGGTTTTTTAAAGGCAAAAACCAAAAAAAATCTGCACCCCCATATGTTCTGAAATTCTATCCAATTAATTTCAGTTTTTGCTGAATAGTGAATGACATTAATGTGTTTTTGCTGGGTTCTTAATCGATCTGTTTGCAGAATTTTTATTTTGACTCCGTGAGCCAGCAGTGATGATCTGTGACCTGAAAACTGATTACTGGAAACTAGATGAAATTTTTCTGGCATTGTGGATCTTCCTTTAATGTTCTTTTGTAATGATTGTTCTCAGGGAGTCAGTCTCCCAATCTTTCAGTTGTTCTTAGCATCCTTACCATCTTCCCACTCTGTCTCTTCATGGCCCCATGTTGCAGTGGCACCCTCCAGACAAATTCCCTTCGCAACTTGTCAATGTCACTTCATGGTTGGCTGGCTGGCTGGCAGGGGTCCTCACAGAGTGCTATAGGCTATGCTCTCCCTCTTCCACTATATTCTGAACCACAGCTGGTCTAGGGAGCCAGGGTCCAAAGAATCAGATTTTAGCCTTCTGCATGGCAGCACATCTCGCTACCATTAGGCTAGCCTTAATTTCAAATCTATTGACATGGCTGTTGAGTGAACAGTAAAATTGTTACCAGAAAGTTTCTCTCCAAAAATAAAATTCAAATGGTGAGACAGTATTTAGATTTCCAATATCACTAATTATACAGCAACCAGAATATCATGTGTCTGAAAACTTCTGCTGCTGTACAGTGTTAAATAAAAATTGAAACCATTGTAGTTGTGGTTTTGGTTGGCTAGAATTCTGCTTAATCATGTCTCTAACCCAGGTCTCATTAGTGCTACTGCAGTCACTCAGCTAAACCAATAACTGCTCTTATTGTGAAGTTGTTTGCAGGCTATAATTATTTTTTAAATGCAGGTAATTGTATATACATACCCACAGCACTAAAGTTGGTATAATAGAGATCCTCTTAACTGTATGATAGCCCGTTTACATCCTTGACAACATAGTAGGTCATTTTGTGTATATGAAGTTTTTAACTTTAACTTCTCCTGCATTGTAATTTTATAGGGAGAAGAAATGGGTGACAGTTGGTGATACATCCCTCAGAATTTACAAATGGGTACCGGTAACAGAGCCCAAAGTTGATGATGTAAGTATTTCTGGACATCCTACAGATATCTTGAAAAGTTTTGGAATTGCAGAACAGTGTTTAGGCAAGGTTATAAGGGGACATGCTGTCTCTCCTCAGACCTGAAAGTTAAGATTGGGTTGGGCCTTAGCACTTGAATAGGAGACATCCAAGGGAAACGGAGGTAGCTGCAGAAAGTAATGTTGGTGATTCAGTAGGGTGGCACTTTTTTCTCCCAAGTCATAGTGTAATACATAATTTTTAAAGAGATGCTGCTAATTTGAAAGCGAGTCAGTTTTTAAAAATAATTAGTTTCAGATTCTGCATCCCCACATTCTAATTTTATCATATTTTCCTGTTTACCAAAAAGAATTCTCTCCATTTTCTTTCTGAAAGGCCCATGCAACCATCAGAGGACAGTAATTTGTGCATCTGATTTGCATCGTATGTATACTGTATTCTTGCTGTGCATCGTTAAACAGTTGCCACATCTCACAACAGACACCTTTATTTCAGTGTCTTAATAAGAGATTCCTCTGTGTGTGTGTGTGGGGGGGGTTGTGTTCATAAAGTGTTTTAGAATTCTTTGATATGAAAGTGCTATGGAAATGGGAGGTATTATTGCATTGGTTAAGATGCTCAAGCCAACCACTGTATTATGTTCTCTGCTCTTGTAATGACTATTTTCCCCTGATAAATAAGCATTGCACATGTGGCATATTGGTGTTCTTACTGTGCAGTGCATTGTGAATTCACTCCTGTTTTTTTGTCATGATAGACACATGGCATAAAACAGCGTATATAATGAAAATAAAAATTAATAGCACTTATCTTTTCATCCATAGATCTCAAAGTTCTTTACAAAGGTAAGTATACATTATTACTCCCATTTTACAGGTGGATAAATTTGTGCAGAGAGAAACTGATTTGCCCAAGGTCCCACAGTAAATCAATGAGAGAAAATATAAATTGGGTCTTTTGAATCCCAGTCTGGTAACTATCCACTGGATCATGTTGCCACTGTTTTAGCTCTGTAGCAGACGTGCGAAATAAGTCACAATTTGTTGGAACTAATAGTCTAGGACAGTGGTTTTCAACCTGTGATTCACGGACCCTTGGGGGACCGCAGACTATGTCTTAAGGGTCCACAAAAGGTTGTCATTGTCATAGGAGTGGTTTTCAACCGGTGGCATGTGGATTCTTGGGGGTTTGCTGACTATGTCTAAGATTTCCAAAGGGGTCTGCATCTTCATTTGAAATTTTTTAGGGGTCTGCAAATGAAAAAACCTTGAAAACCATTGGTCTAGTAAAAGGTCCACAGTAGTGGCTCTCAAAAAAGACTGAAGCCTGGATTTACATTCCTCAAAACCCGACTTCCAGGCCGAGTTCTGTCTTGGTTTGGAGTTATGTTAAACTGAGCCTCTCTCTTTCCATGACTTCAGTCACTTTGCAGAATCTGCTCCTTAAGATGCAAGACATGCCACATCTATCCCATTTAAAGAAGTATCCAGTCATAGAATATTAGAGTTGGAAGGGACCTCAGGAGGTCATCTAGTCCAACCTGCTGCTCAAAGCAGGACTAACCTCAGCTAAATCATCCCAGCCAGGCTTTGTCAAGCTGCAACTTAAAAATCTCTAAAGATGGAGGTTCCACCACCTTCCTAGATAACCCATTCTAGTGCTTCACCACCCTCCTACTTTTTCCTGATATTCAACCTAGACCTTCCCCACTGCATTTGGAGACCATTGCTCCTTGTTCTGTCATCTACTACCATTGAAAACAGCCTAGCTCCGTCCTCCCTGGGACCCCCTTTCAGGTAGTTAAAGGCTGCTATCAAATCCTCCCTTATTCTTCTCTTTTGCAGACTAAACAAACCTAGTTCCCTCAGTCTCCTCATAAGTCTTGTGTTCCAGCCCCCTGATAATTTTTGTTGCTGTCCACTGGACTCTCCCACCTTGTCGACATCCTTTTTGTAGTGGGGGCCCAAAACTGGACACACTACTCCAAATGTGGCCTCACCAATGCCGAATAGAGGGGAATAATCACTTCCCTCAATCTGCTGACTCATATCCAGCTTCTTATTCACTGTAACCCCCAGGTCCTTTTCTGCAGAACTGCTGTCTAGCCTGTCAGTCCCCAGTCTGTAGCTGTGCATGGGATTCTGCCATCCTAAGTGCAGGACTCCACCAATCTACCATTTTTAATTCAAGACACCCCGTTTTGGACAGTTCCTTTATAGAACCCCTCCCCTCCTGATGGCATACTAGATGGCAAGAACAAGTTGCAAACATAGCCAATGCCTATCTTATGACAGATCCAACAGTCCAGCCCCCTGATTTTGACCTTCCATGCCATCTGTGTCAAAGCTCAATTGGTTCCGATATAGAGGAATCAAGAGTGCTGCAAATGTCTGTAAGTGGGGCCTTTGTGACTTTCCCATTTGCTGCTGTGGCTAGTTAGATGTAGATATACTTGCAGGCTGCCTCCATGAAAGAGGCTACCTGTTTCCCTCACGGACTTGCACAGCACCTTCCCTCAGCAGTTGAATGGTGAAGATATTTAAACTAATATGCTTGACTTGAACGTCTATATAAATGCAATTGTAATAAGAAAAGTTGTGCTAAAAACTTTCACTAGCTGACATGTTCAAAGATTTCCAGAGGCTCTTATATTTAACAGTTCCTTCAAAGCTGAACAGCTTGTGTGTGAAATAACCTCTTGTCAGTCAGGATGCCTATTTTTGCACAGAAGTGTTTTGTGTAGAAACTTTTTATCTCATTGATAAGTGTTGGCACTAAATGGATTATTTCTTATACAGAGAAAATTATTGCTGTTATAATGATGTGTGCTTTGTTAAATATAGTTCACATCTGGGGTTTACCATTTCTAGGGTTTTTCCAGGCAAATTTTCCTGCATCTAAGCCTGCAAAATACTTAAAATTTTTTTTTAAAAATGTCCTTCATAGAACATGAGAATTGAGTACCTGGAGACATTCTGTACAAGCTTATCAGCTCTGCATAGGCAGATCCTGATTAAAGTCAGTGAGCCCCTGTGTTTGTATGAGAGTCTGTCCACATGTAACCAACTACAGTAGTTGGACCATAATTTGGGCATATTTGGCAAATAACCCTTGATTTTGGGCCTAAAACTAATTGAGAGAGGCACTTTGAAACTAGGTCATTCTAACATCCTACAGCCAAGTGCTCTCATCCCCGGTAGGCACTTGCTGCTGCAGCCTTGTTTAAGATTAAAGGGGCTTTGCCTTGTGACACATGAGGATCCCTGAATAGAAGAGAGCTATACATTATGAGAGAACCTAAAGGAGGGAGGGAAAAATCTTGATTTGTTTTACTTGGATGTGAGGATTTTTTTCTCCCCCCTGCCCTTGGCCTATCTGCACAGAAGCAGATTAGGATACCCTCCTAGTGCTCATTAGCAGGGTAGGATAGGGTCTGACTAATATGCCCTGCAGCGAAGGGAAGTTGTATGTCATTATATGGGGCATGGTTAGTCTCCCTGCCCCATCAATGAGCATGGTGCTCCAAGGCCCACCTGAGCTGTTGTGGTAGGATGGTTTAGGAGCTGTTCACTCAGCTGCTTCCACTCTGCTCCCACTAAAAAGAAACATAGAGCTTCTGGAAAGGGTCGCCTTCTTGATCTAGAGCTATTAGGTTTGTTAATAATGTTCTGAAATGTGTGTTTGTATTTATTATGTATATTTAATAGAAAAGAAAACCTTGTTCCAAAGATAGAGAAAAATGCCCCAATGTCTGTCTCGTTGAATTCCTTCTGCAGCCTTAGACCATGCTTGATTATTTTGTTTCTGTCCCCTGTTGGAGAGTGTTGCCTGACCCTAATGGGTTGGTTACTGAGCTTCTCCTTCCTTGGAGTCTGGCTTTTCATTCTCCTCTCAGCAGGAACTGGGTACTCCAAGAGCAGCACAGCTGGTGCTTTCTCCTAGGAGACCAATTACATCATCTCCTAATTGAAAATGCTGCATCGCTTTCTAGACATGGATTTTTCCACGTGATGGATGCAAATCTCTCTTCTTCTGTTGCTTTAATTCTTGTAGCTGCTGCTATTACACAGGACAAGGAGCATGAGGGGTGGTTGTGCCTTATCTTTCATGCAAGACTGTCCTGCTGCTACTGGGGTTTCTCTTTCTGTCACGATCCCTGCTGTTCCCCTTTAGATTTAATGCAGAAACTACACTGTATATGGAGAAAGAGGGGGGCTCAGCAGCCTAGGTCACTGTGAGGGAGGCAGGTGGGCAAACAGCTGTCCTTTCCATGTGAAAATGTTTAGTCCCCCACCACACAAAAATGCATGCAAAAATTGAAGATGCTGTCTCCTAGGTGACAAGACGATAACCTGAAGCAGGCTGTCGCTTCATAATGCAGCCCTCCCAGGAGATAATTACCCTTACTCCATTCTCTCTCCAGAACTGTTTCATACACTTTAAAATATTTGGCAATTGCAGAATGCCAGTCTTTCATTTAGAGATCTCAAAGTGCTTTACCAGTAATGTTCTTCATCCTACTGTGAGGTAGATCACTGTTGTTTCTACTTTGCAGAACGAGATACTAAGCAGGGAATTGATTTACTCAAGGCTGCAGAGTAGCAGAGTCAGGAATCATGTAAAGAAATCCCAAATCCCAGCGCTCATTCTGGCTGATGATGTTGTCTCCACTTTTGGCTTCTAGGTTTTGGCAGGAATTCTCTTGATCTTGTCTTCCCATTTCCAGTTGCCTTAGTAGCTCTTGGGAATGGGGAAAAACAAAACAATAAAAATACTTTATTTTAATGCACCTGAAGACCACTCTAATAGTTCATAATAAATTAAATTACATACCTCTTGGAGTGGCCTTTTGATTAACTGCATACCTTCAAACCTCCTAACACACCAACTGTGGGGGAGGAACCCTTCATAGTCTTATCCCAAGTCAAAGCAGATGCTAGGCTGAAAGAAAAATGAGTTTTTCATTATGTCCTGAAGGGCAGCAAGGCTCTGGCGAACATCCAGGGGAACAAAGAACATGTTCAAATACTCCACTTTAGTAAATTTCTACTCCCCTCTCTCTAGAGAGAGCTGTACGTACAGGTGGGCTTTGGGCTACAAAGTGTGATTGCACTTGGGAAAGGTGCAAAACTGCTAGGGTCTGTGCTATTGGTTACAGCACTACAGTAAGCTATGCTAAGGTTTCTGTTATAAAGAGAAAGGTGTAGTATTTTGGTCTGCAACCCACAACTCCCCAGTTCTAATTCCGATTCTTATGGAGCTCCTTCAGTTTACCTTGGATAAGTCACTAGAGCATTCTGCCTCCATTTCTTTAGCTGCAGAATGGGGGGATAACAATGAGCTACCTCACAAGAGTGATGTTATGTTGTGCTGTGTTTTGATGATGAAAAGCAAAGGGGTCCTGATCCGTGACACAGGCTTCTAGGCACTGCAGTATGCAAATAATGATGTTTATAAACACTAAGCATTAGCAGAACTTCTGGATAAAAACAGAGTTGCTCTAACTTTTTTTTTTTGCCTCACTGGGCCACAAAAAATAAACAGTATAAGTGTTTCTCAGAGATTCCAGTGACAACTGCCTCATCAGTGTTCTTGATAATTCTTGACTTGGTCTTATTTTCCACATGAACATTATAAGCATGAAATGCTTACAGGACTAATGCACTGAACTGAAAGAGAGAGTTTTACACTTACACATGGGTGTTGATTTCCTGACTAACAATCCTGACTTAAATTTTTGGGGTGTGTTTTTGTTTTTCAGAAAAGCAAAAATAAGAAAAAAGGCAAAGATGAAAAATGTGGCTCAGAAGTGACCACTCCAGAGAATAGCTCTTCTCCAGGGATGATGGACATGCATGGTGAGTGGGATAAAGCAAGCCCCAGCTACCCCAGGCACTGTTTATAAAGGAAGTAACCGAAGGACACATTTCCTGTTCAAATCAACAGGAGTTCCTGATAGGTACATGAGGGCAGAATTTGGGCAAGTGAGAATAAAAAGTAGAAATACATGGCACAAGATCAATGTGTGGTATAATTCCATTAATGTCATTGGTGTTAAATTTCATTTTCACCCAGGCTGTGTGTAAAAGAAAATCCCTGCCTGCTGTGAGGAGAGCTAAGACACTGACATAAAACATGAAAACAAAAATAACACCCAGTATCCAAGGTGTTGTTTCATTTAACATTATTATACCATAGTTGGGCTAATGTTAAGCGAAGTAGTAGTCTTGTGCAACTTACAAGACATAGCTTGCTTTGGCAGTGGAAAGCTATTGAGTTCTTTAGTATATATTTGTTGACTCAGACTAGCTGCATATGCCTTTGCAGCATGTCTGTCCTTTAGGTACACAGGTAACTACCTAATGAAATATCAAGTTCCGCATGTAAAATATGATAAACTTGAAACCATTTTTTTCAGAGCACAGATGATTAATTGAAGTATGATTTAATACATAGTGTGAAATGTTAGCCATTTGTGAATACCATGGTGGGGACGAAATGTGCTCATTTATATACACATCTATCTCTACCCTCCCCCTAACTTCAAAGCAGCTGAAAGAATTTTGCTTAAAAAAAATATGGGGAGAGATTAAACACAGTTTCGTTCCCAAAGTAAATATTTCAGGAAGTAATCAGAATATGAAAGTAGAGAGCTATAATATAAGCTCTTCTGCAACTTATAGACTCATAGGTCAGAAGGGACCAATATGATCATCTAGTCTGACCTCCTGCACAAGGCAGGCCACAAAACCCTAAACTTCAGCTATGATGGTCTATACTGGCATGGGTACTGTAATAAACTACCCAGGAGGAGTGCTGTAATGCCTAATTTAGGATTTTAAGGCATTTGGAGAGTTTTGGATGCAAGGTTATAGAAATGCAAAGCATTAAGGAAGTGGCTATGAGTCTGGGCTATTGGCCAACTTGAACGTTGTGTACAGTAATTTATATAAAGTAGGGTTCCTAATTTTGAACTATGACATGGATGAAAATAGCATAATAGTTTCTTGACAAGTAATTGAATCTTCAGGAAGATTTTAAATGAATGAGAACTTTTGCAAATAAATCTGGAAAATGAAAGTTCCTTTGTGCCATAATTGATATGTGCTGAAGTAAGCACAGTGATCTAATGTTAAAAAGAATGGGGAAATACAGTCCCCTTCCTCTCCCTGTGCCATTTTTACACTTGTTTAACTCTATTAACTTCAATGGAGTTACTCCTGATTTATGCCAGTGCAAGTCAAGAATTGAGGAAAAATTATTCTTTCAGTGGCAAGAAAAAACATTTTTCTTCAGCAGTATTTGCCACTGGGAAGGTTTCTCCTTGATAAAATTAACCAAACCAGAAAATAAAATTTTCAATTCCCAGAACAAATGCTGACAGATTAACAAAAACAAGGTGAACTGTTGAGTTTTACCATGGTTCCTATCAAAATGGCGTCTGCATAGCTCAGCCACCTTGAAATTCCTCAACCTATGGCTGTCCGAGTCACAGCAATGGCCAAAGGCACTTTCCCATCTGAGTTGGAGTGGAAAGATTTGATCTCTTGTAGGTGCATAATGTAAGCTTCAGCAATTGCACACACTTCTTGTGTGATTTTTGTCTTGGACAAGCCATTTAATCTTTGTGTCTCTGTTCACCATCTGTAAAATGGGGATAATACTTCTTTTTTTCTTGTCTTTTGTCTGTCTTGTCTATTTAGATAGTAAGTTTTTTGAGACAGAGATTGTCTCTGATTTTGTGTGGGAACTGTCTCAGTTGGGCCTGATCTCAGTTGTGACCTTTAGTCCCCCCATCAATACAAATAATAAAAAATAAGTGTTTTCCATGGACTAGTCCAGAAGGCCCCTTGAAAACTTTAGCTGTTACAGAGCGATATTGTGTGTTTGATTAGCAGGTTGTTTCATGGGGATCACGTTACATTCTGCTCCAAAATCTCATAGACTTTAAGGTTAGAAGGGACCATCATGATCGAATCTGACCTCCTGCACATTGCAGGCCACAGAACCGTACCTACCCACTCTTGTAGTGGGTCCCCTAACCTCTGGCTGAGTTACTTGAGGTCCTACTGGTTGTCAGTTTCTGGTTCCAATCCAGGTGTTGGTTTGAACCTATAAAATGGGTTTGAGAGTGCTTCTTTCCCTGCATGATACCCGCACAGATGATATTAGATGAGGCACTCAAGCAGGTAGCCTCTTCTTTCCCCAACAGTGGGGTGCAGGCAGGGCATTCCCGCTAAGGAGCTTTTGATATTAGGATTTGTTTCTCTCTTGGACTTGGCATGGCCCGGGTCTGTAGACCTTCAAGATGCTCTGGAAGGCCTACCTGTTCTGCACTTTAGGTCAAGTGAAGGGCATGAGGGCACATATAAATCTGCAGGTAAGTGTTAATAGTCCAGTTGGATACTGATGCTCTTGAAGGATGAACTGATAAAATTAGTTTCTGCTCTTCAGTCAGTCGGTCTCTTTTGTTAATAATATAGAATTCTGGTTTCTGATAAGAGATGTATATAATA
Organism: Mesoclemmys tuberculata; assembly: GCA_007922155.1. Taxonomy (NCBI): domain Eukaryota; kingdom Metazoa; phylum Chordata; order Testudines; family Chelidae; genus Mesoclemmys; species Mesoclemmys tuberculata. The sequence continues at coordinate 11,085,152 of ML675640.1, forward strand.
TAAATCCAAAAATTTTGTACCGTTATTGGTTTGAGCCCCTCAGTCACCATATTTGAAGAAATATACACTATAGTTAAGCTGCTCTGTGTAAGACATAGGGCATTGGACACTGTCAGTTGAGTGGATTTAAAGGGGATTTAAATGTAAGGGTTCCTACTTAACTATGAACCTGAAGTATCCTCAGCTCACCTAAAATTCCCACTGAAATAACCAGGATTCTTGGGTGCACAAGGCATGCAGGATCAAGTCCAATACTAACTATGCAATGATGTATGAAAATATATAAATGCAAGAAGAGCCAAAATGTCCTCTTTCATTCACTTTTCATTAAGGCAGAATTTTTTTCCAGATGACAATAGCAACCAGAGTTCAATAGCTGACGCTTCTCCAATAAAACAGGAGAACAGTAGCAACTCAAGTCCAGTACCAGAGCAGAACTCAGCAACACAAGCAGATGGCACTGAAGTAAAGTCTGATGAAACTCAAGCAGACGCAAAGGAACAACCTGGTTCAGAAGGTAATGCATATAGATGTCTCTTGTGCCTGCAGCTTTTCTAATAGGGAGCACCAGTTTAAATGAACACTTAAATGAACACTTAAGTTCAAAATTCTTGATAAGAAAGAAGTTCAAATAATAAAATTGAAATAGAGTGACTGGCATGTGATACAAAACACAACCATCCATTCTTCCAGCACAACAAAACAACAACATACAGCTCACAACACATAACTCACATGTCAAAAATGAGCTGCAACAGTCCACGTTATTAGCTATTTTACTTCTCTATGTAGTTGGCTTAAGTCTTCTAAACTTCAATGTTTTAATGCTGCATAAATCTGAGCAAAGTCCTTGCTATGTAAAAATTTTATTTATGTACTTAAAACTCTTACTGACTTCAAGGAGAGCAGGAACAGGTTTAAACTAAATTAAAAAGTTAATTACTTCCTTGAGAGTTTCACCTAGTTCAGTGTAGCTGGCTTAGGTCCTAAATCTTTGCTGCACCTAGATGCCTTGCAGCTTTAAAAAAGTGAGAGGAAAATATTTTTCTGCTCAGTTTTATATCTTTGACATTCAGATCCTGTCTAGGTTGGAGAACTGACTAGGAACTAGTGAAATGGTTACATCACAAAAGCTAAACAAGTGAAAGTTGATCTGCTGAGAGGGAAAGGGATTTGTATTGACTCTTCAAAACTTTTGTTTTCCAAAACCTATCTAACTTCAGTAGCTGAAAGTTAATATTTTAAAGTAGGAACTCTCTTAAATATTCAGCATCCTTGCACTTTCATGAGAACTCCCAATAAACTCCCTTATATTGCTCTCTGATGCTCCAGTGAAAGCAGGGAAGGTCAAACTTAATGTTCCAGATATTTCTAAGGTAAAAAACAAGGAGTGGGGGGAACCCTGAAATACAAAAACCTGTTAAGCCTTTCTTATCTGTCCTAAGAAGCAAAAATAGGCATAAACCCCAATCTTAAAAAAATTCTTTATAGGTCATTCAGACAGTTATCAAAGCCTCAATCCCACCAGACGTTCAGCCAGTGGGAGCTGAGGATGCTCTTAATTTAGCGTGATTGGGCTCTAAACTAAAATGGAACTAACAAATTATTAATAATTTGTAACTTCTATGTGTAAATTTTTATTTTAACTTCATTTTTTTAATTCACTTTGCTACATTTCTTTTAAAGCTAACTTTGAATTTGTATGTCCAATTTTCTAAAAAGTACACAGTGTATTTTATTTACTGTGTAGAAAAACAGCCAAACACCATATTGGTGAAAATGTTTTAAATCTCACTTTGTTAATGGTATATTTCTTTGGTGCCCTCTAATATTTTAGTAACTGAAACATTTGCTGTGTATTTAAGTAGAAACTTATACTGTGATGTTTGAAAGAAATAACCGATAAAATATATTCTTAACTCCATTCTAATAATTTGGTTGCAAAATTCCTGCTGTCATAAAGCAATTAAATTGTCCTTGGCAAATATCTTCCTTTTGATTCTGTTCTTAGCTCAATAGATCCAATATTCAATCTAAATTTAGATTAGTTATCTCAGTAATATTAGAACTATATACAACATGCTACTTCAGTGACTAGAATTTAATTGTTAGCTGCTGTGGAATTTGGCAGCTAAATCACCACCAAAACAGACATAGGAAAGCCAAATTTTATAAAATAGTATTCTCTGCTGACTGTGCTAACCAAAGACTGTACCGATTTGCTGCCAGATGATAACCTTGCCTTTAACTTGTTCATGGGTGAATTCAGCAACTTACATAATGAACAGTCTCCCATGACTAAATTTAGGTTCAAGGAAAATCATTCCTTGGGTCAGTTCCAGGGCTATTACAGTGAAATGAGAGGGAGAAGTTAGGGTAAAATGCATCCCAATTTGGTCTTTTTGCTGGTTGAATACTGTGTTTAATTAGGGACTCTAAATCTGTATAACCCTTCATCATTTGGAAAATAGTTTTTGATCAAATAGCTTTGACTGTGACATTCCCAAACTGAATTTAAACAGCAGGTAACAAATTAAGGATCCAGTTCTGTTCCCCTATACATCTCATGTAACTACACTGAAGTCATTGGGGCAGTTCAGGGGAAAAATTGACCCTAAGTGCTTAAAATCAACATTTTTTATCATGAACAAATATTTTAGAACATTTTCCCATCTATACTAATTATTTGCAGGGCTGAATGACTCTGAGGACAGGTAATGGAAAATGGAGCCTTTCACCTAAAGATCATCAGTTTGACAGTAGAAGTCAGCAGCAACCAAAAGCCAACCAACATGATAGCTCCTTGGTGATCCATTACTGACAGACGTTTGGATCTCTGCTTATTTCATTATGGACAAGTGTCCACATTACAGAAGCCACTACAACTATCACTAATTGATCTTTCTTGTTAACAGTATCAGTATAGGCAAAGGGTTGAATTGCCCACAGAAATGGAATTTTCTTATGACCTTTGCGAGGATAGCCTCTGTTGGCCAGATTGGAAGTGATTGGTGAGGCAGTGTATAGGGAAAGCTGGCACTGCTCATGCTGGTTTATTCTGAGGTTAGATGAGACTGTCATTAAATTAATAAAAAAAAATATTTTATAAAATACACATCTGGGAAGGTAGTATTTTATGTAGTATATAAAAAAATTATACAGTACTGGCTTAATCCATGATAGCTTTTCCACACACCACCTGTATCCAAAAGATTTGGGGCTCCGTTCTGCATTTGTTTCACAGTCTCACTGTCATGCAATCTCCTCAGGGCAGGGTCCTTCAATTTCTTTGTATATGTATACTTGGTACTATAAACTCTCAGACTTCCCAGTAGAGCCAAAGGAAGTTTGGGAAGACCAAAGAATGCAGGATTGGGCTCTTCAACTGTAGCCAGTCTTCACATGCATGAATTAGGGATGGGCCAAATTTAGGTCCCATCCGCTCTGTAAAATCAGTTGTCAGGGACCTTTGTATACCACAATAGTCTGCTTGTGTGCAAGGTTAAAGCACAGTTAGGGTTTGTAATGGAGAGAGGAATGAACTGCAGTTTAGTAGTGTTAGCAAACTGTGCAGTACAAGATAAAAAAGGAAATAAGGCCCCTGCTCAGATGTGCTTTTTCAATTGGAAGTGCTGAAAACTTTTCTTATAGACACACACACAATTCTATGGCAATTCAGGGGGAAAAAAAACTCAACCACAAAAACAAACGTCTTGTATCTATCTGAGTTACTTCGAGAAATGTCACTCTTCAGACCACATTCAGTAAAAGCTTTTCTGGAGAACATTTGCTTTTAGGTAACTTTACCTGCAATGTTTCAGAGGGTCTTCAGTAAACAGTAAAGAACTTTTAAATGTTGCCTACTTTTTGTAGGCATAGGTTTTAAGTATTGGGGAGGGGTGTTTAAATTCTAGTTCAGGTAATTAAGTTCTGCCTATCTAGCTGCTATGCCCTCTCATCCAAGTTTGTTGGATTTGTTATTCTTTCACTTCCTGTCTCCAACCCTCCTTCCCATAGGTAGCTGCATTTCAATACTGTTTGTAATAATTTCCATATTATTTATATACTTCAGTTATTGTGAAACTTTATTAATATCTGCAAAGTACTTTGAAATCTTTAAATACAAGTGCAGGTCATGACTGCCTCTAGTGGCTGTTCCAATCAACTGTACACCTTACAACTATCTCACAGGTAAAATAATTCTTTAATTCAGCGCAAATGGAGAAGCCTGTGGTTTGGGTACTGAATATTATGGGTTCATTTCCCACTGACAATTCCAGTGTTGTTGTTGTATGTAATCACAACTGGTTACATTGAATGCAAGGTGTTAATACATGTGGTATAACATTAGAGAGTAAAATACTTATTGAAGGTTGATTCTTTGTTGAAAACAAGTTTTTACTCTTTCAGATACTTCTGATGAGCAGAATTCACAGTCTTCAATGGAAAATTCTATGAATAGTTCAGAGAAAGCAGAAATTCAATCCTCTGGAGAAAATGATATAACTATAGAGGCATCTAAAAATTCTCAGGTAATATTAATTAGGTACAAAAAAGCCTATTTTTACAAATGTCTTTTCCAAATTCAATATCAACTTTAAAAAGAGTTATTAAAGAAAAACTGTCAGGAGACCAACCACAAGTTCACATTTATTTCCTTAGCTGTGTTACTAAGATTACTATTAACAAAGAATTTTAAATATCTAATGTGCTTTCAGTGTTCATTTGGCCTATTTCTTTAGTTTCATTCACTTTTTACAGTAAGACTTGACTGATCAGTTTCACTTTCAGGCTCATCTGCACCAGACCAAGTCTGATGTGTAAGCAAATGCGACAAACAAAATAACACTACAGTATTTTCATTGACTTACATTTTGGGCACAATCTACTGGGTGGTATCCCTTTAACGTTCATTTGGAAATAAATACATTGTCTTTATAAAGCAGAACAGCTAGTAGAGCTGGAAAAAATATAATGCTAATAAACTTAATGGACCAGATTCTGGTTTAGGCATGTGTATGCTTGCACAGCCAGGGCTGGGAGGGGGGCTGTGTCTTGGGAAGTATCCCACCTAAATCTGCACTACAGGTCCTCTGTGAGACTTGGTGGTGGTTTCACATCTGAGTGCCCATGTGCACATTCCAAACCTCACACACCCTGTCCTGCAGACATTGCTGCTGCTACTATAAGGAGTAACTTCTGAGTCTTTGGTTTGTGTTCCGGCTGAGTGTGGAACTGAGGTAAGTCACAGTCTGATCACATGTTAATGCTGCTGCTCTGGAGTGTATACAGTGGCTTCATGCCTGGAATTGGAATTTTGCCCTGTGTGGGTAGGTAACAAGGTCAAGGAAAGTTTTGTTTAAGAAAGATGATTTCAGGAAGAGTGTTCATTTGATTATATTATTTGCATCTTAGGATATGTTGTATCCCCCAAGTAGCATGAGAGTACTTATTCTTTATTTTAATCTGATGTCTACAGCAGCTATGATTCAGTACAAGAATAACAAGAATTTTTCCTCTCTTTCCTGTTAAGGACTCTGAAGGAGTGCCACCTTCTAAAAAGATGAAAGTAGAGGCTTCCCAACAAAACGTTGATGAGATTTAGACTATAGATTTCCCTGATCCGTTTTTATGTAAGGTACATCAGTGGGCTTAATCATAGAACAACCTTACTTAAGCATCTTCTCTTGGATGAGGACAGAACTCCTAACTTTTCAAGTTACCAAGCAAAAATCCAAGAAAACCTAGCAAAGGTTTAACTTCTCAGACACTGAAAACTTTTTCCTGTGAAACAAACATTGAGAACTTTTAAGTTACTGTCTCTGAAATGGTTGGAGTAAACAACTCAGGAGGGGTCTACGCACTGTTTCTAAAGTCAAAATTACAATTATGTTGCTGCTGTTTTTTTGTTTTGTTTTTTTTTTTCATTTCTCTATTTAACAATGTAAGATATTTAAGGATGGTACAGGTCAGGTATTAGCTTTCATGTGAAGTTCATTGTTCTGGCGTGATGTCTGCTTTTGTTTTGTGCCTTGTGTTCTGAAAACAGTGCTAACTTTTAAAGTTGTTTTGCAGCTGTCTCCTTTGCAAAGTGGCCTATGTTTGTATAATGCCATGTAGTAAGTTTTTTCCAGTTTTTTTCCAGTTTTTTGTTTTGTTTTTTATTTTAAATCCCTGGTGCTTAAAACTTAACAAATAGAGATAAGAGAGATCTGGAAGCCATTTTCACACTTGGAGTCCAAGGAGACAAAGAAGGAAGTGTCACATTTTATTTTTCTGCATCCACAGTGGAGACCTTTTATTGAATGCACAGCATTCGCAAACTGTAAATCTGGTCTCTTAAACTATTTTTAACTTCATCAGAAGTTAATATGATTTATTTACCACTTACATTCCAGATCTGAATAAATATAATAGAAGTAAAGTAGGTTAAGTATTAGGTCCAAATCTCTGTACTGGGTACAGTATTTGTTTTATAGAAGGGTTCCATTATAAAGATAGGATTATAGGGACTGATGTGCAGCAAATGATTTATTCTGATATCAGGTTTTCACTGAACTGGATTTCAATGTACTGTTCTTTAACAAGATGTTTACTGATTTGTTCCAGCTATACTGTATTTGGGATTTTTTTAAACTTTCAGCTAGTCTTTGTAAATAAGTCTTATTTCCATAATCTCTACTTTACTGGTAGAAATGATCCTTTCTTTTCAATTATGTTGAAGCGTGCTTATGCTAAGCTTGTTTGAGAGGCTCTGAGCATGTGCAGCTCCCTTCAAGTCAATTGCATTTAGAGATGCAGATATCTACATGGATCAGGCCTATAAGGGCCCAATGTTGCAGTGGGCTTAGTACTTCCAGGGGGGTGCCAAGCCATCTCATTACCCAGTGATGTCAGTGGTAACTACTTGGGTGACTAAGGAGTATTCACATGAGTTGTAAATGTTGCTGGATAGGGCCTTAGAGCAAAAGAAAAGTGAGTGGGAGATGGGTCCTGTAATTTAAAACCAGATCCCACATCTCCAAAAACTGTGCACAGTTTGTAAGCTAAGAACTGTAGATATTTTTTTAATGATAAAACTTCTTCCTGTCCCTACATTATCATAATTAGCTCTTTGTAAACTTGCTTATTTCTGAATTCTCCAATGGTGAAAATGGCTTGAGCTTTGACTACTGCATTGCATTCGCAATTTCCACCTTAATTATGAAGAAAAATTGGGGGTAGAGGTGGAGTGAGGAGCCAATGCTGACCTTCCGTAACATGTCTGTTGGATTAAACTCCAAAGCGACTTGCTATGCTCAGTTTGGGAACTTTTCCTTTTATGTTGAAATAAACTTCTTTGGATCTCAACTAAATAAAATTTGGTTGCAAATCATTCATGAAAGCAGTGTGCTCCGTAATAAGTTTTTGGGTTCTCTGGCCAGATCATGAAGTCTTTTCACTTTCTGAAAATAAGGAACTGAGGAGCCAAAAGTTATATTTGCACAATAAACATAATGGAATGGTAGAGTAATTTCTCTCTTGAATTGTGTGTATGCTTAAAAAATGTAGATAACTGGTCAATGGCTATCAGTTTGTATGTATATTACACTCAGATTTAATTGATATTTTGTGAGAAAAATTCTATTAGATATATAAAATGGGCAAGTTTTAAATAATCAAACTTTTAAAAATGCTTTGATTCACTAGCATTTTAATTTTTAATGCTAAAACTACATGGATCTGATGCCACCTTTGACAAGTAGTCATGTTTACTAAACACCATCTTCAGATGTGTCCCAAAATGCTTTTCATTTTGATTTTTCTACAAGTTTCCAAAGGGGGTAGATAGGCTTTTAGATTTCAGAGCTGATTCCTGTACTTTAGGAAGAAAAATATAAATAGCACTAAAATACCTCAAATTTGTCATTAGATAGAAATGTTTATTGGCATTGCTGACATCAACAGGTTTAACTATAAAATTCCTTCATTTCCTCCTGTGGCTTCTGCTGACAACTGTGTGCATTGTTCTGTGGCTTGGAAAACAAAGCAGCTATTGCTAGTGGCTTTATTTCTAAAATAGTAACTTTTTACTTACAGCTTATACAAAATACATTCAGAACTTTTTTAACACTGATTCTATTGACAACAGACAATTGAACAAGCAGATAGGTTTGGGTTCCTTAAACTTGTTAGTGTCATTCTCTAAGAAAAGAGACCTTGACATTACCAGGTATGAAGAAATCCAAAATAGTGTATAAGACTGTTATTAGTCTTTCTTTGAAGTGCCTGATAACATTAATGGGCCACTGGATGTGATTAAACACTTTTTAATGCCAGAAAGTACAGATGGGACCAAACCAGAATATAGGATTCAAATCTGCTTGAGGTTTGGAACCACATCTAGATCCAGTTTTTTTGGCTTGGACCCATCTCTACCAGAAATTTGTTTTATGAACTCACTGTAAAAGGTTGTGTTGAAAGCATTGAGACATGAAGCAGAAGGGGAGTTGTAATTTACTTCGGGGTGACTGAAAGTTCTCATACAGCTAATGTGTTAGAAATAGTGCAAATATCAAGAAGTGCTTCCTTGCTACATGCTGAATGTTGGAGCTTCAGTTACAAAAACAAAAGAAACTAGAAGCAAAAAAGTAAATTAGCTTAGGTTGTGGAACACATGAGAAGGCCTTCCAAATAAGCGATTTACTCAGCCAAACATTTTATAGCAGAACTATTCCTTGGAATTTTTATGCTTGGGAAAGTAGTTGTTAAACATTCCAAAAAGTGCTGGCACTTACAAAACAACAAATAATCACCAAGGCAGTATAAAATATTGGTTTTGGGTGGCTATCTTCATACATAAACATTGTCATGTTTTGGAATGTTCTTTATATCTAAGGGCCTGTTAGGAGATGTAAAGAATTTTTGTTTTTTTCAATACCTAATCGTTTTCCATCTTATGATTTTTGTGTGTGTTGTACAGCAGTATAATTTTTCACTTATTTATTCCATCAGTAGCTATGGTTTGTACAATGTACAATGGTTTCATTTAAAAAATAAAATTAAAAATCACAACATGAACATTGCGTGAATAATATTTGATCAGGAAACTTAACTTTAAGAATCTGTCTGTTTCTAATTTAAAACAAATTTCTATTTATAAATAGATTTTTTTTAAATTGTGCGTTCTGTGATGTCTAATTCCATAATATGTAAAACAAATATTGTAATCTTCCTGTTTCTTACTGAACTAAGGTTTCTTTATACCACGTCAGCAGGATCTTGCTAAATTGCATGGATGAATGAATTGGTGATCTCACGGAATTAACAAAGTAGTGAGTAAAGAAATCCAATAAAAGAGCAAGATTACTGGATCCCATAAGGTATTCTCATCATTTCAAGTGCTGAGTATTGGTTTGATACTTCACAGGGTCATATACTGTAGTATATTTTGGTTTTTAAAAACAACCTTTCGTAATACAGACAAATCACTATAGTGATGTCTTGTTGAATTTTTGCTGAAAAATGGGGAAAAACTGTTGGTGCAACTTCTGTAAAGAAACTGCAGATGAGTTAAATCCCACTGTGGTGTTCCCCATCAGTGTGCTCTGCAGTGTACAGACATAATGAGATGTGGCCTCTACCCTCAGTGTCCATATTTTCCAGTTTTTCAGGGATTTTTTTCAGGACACTTGAAATGTTACAATTTTTCATTTAATAATTTTTGTTAGAACTACAAAATGTTCAAGATGTACTGCAGTACAAAGTAGAATTTGGTCTGTTTTTACCGGGAACATTCAGTCTAGTAGAAGAAGTGTTGTGTGATACAGTGTTTTGGAGTGAATGGAAAAGTCGAATGCTATCAAAGTTGTGCTTTTTCTTGAAGTGACTGTTGATTGTTCTCTGTTTTATGATAAACTCATTCAGACACTGTTACTGGAAAAAGTGCTCTACTTGGAAATATACCTCTTGTCACAAGTAAAGAGTTGGCAGTACTAATGTCAGCACATTCAAAAGGACATTTTTAAAAGTGTATTTCATGACCCTAAAAAGTTCCTGTAAAAATGCCCTGGTTTTTTATTTTGAAAACATGGTCACCTTATCCTTGCCCTAAAGATCTTACATTCTAAATTAGACTGTACAGATTAGACATATTTACATGTTGAATGGCTTGATGGCGATTCAGTCTCAAAATTGTGCTGATGGGGGTTTTATTTTAATATAATGCTCACACTTTTTGTGGATTATCTCAGGTTTCATAGGAAGTGTGTGTAAAATGGGGGCTTGCATGAAAAGGGGGGCAGTATGCTTGTACAAGAAGGGAGGCTATTTTAAGCATTAAGGATGTCATGAAAGGAAGCATGAAGTGTGAGCTTATTTTGCTCAAAGGGACTTTTATGTATCCGCAAGAGGGGTGTTTTGCCAGTATAACTGTCTACACTATGGGCTTTTGTTGACACTGTTGTGCTGCTTGCAAATTGCTCCTCATCAAGCCATCACCTGGCTGCCTGTACAGACTGAAACTGGGAGAAGGCAAGTGAAGAAGACAAAATGCATAAAGTGAGGGGGGAAAAATTGTAGTAGGTGACCTACATGAGTGAGTGTTAGTAAGACTGGGCCTAATTCTGTATATATTATGACTATGGTTATGTGTAAATACAGGTATGAATATGAGAACCAGAAAGTAAAACTGACAAGTCTACTTTAACAATCCAAGTTGAATAAAAAACAAATATAAATGGTGAGCGGCAAATGTGACTTTAAAGTGTTACCTTTTAATAGAGGAAGATATTAACAGTTTAGGTCAGCAGTTCTCAAACTTCATTGCACAGCGACCCCCTTCAGAGAACAAAAATTACTACATGACCCCCAGGAAGGGGATGGGGGTGAAGCCAGAGTCTCGCTGCCCCAGGTGGGGGAGGCCAAAGCTGAAATCTGAGGGCTTCAGCCCTGGACAGGGGTGGGGGAGACCTGAGACCTGCCACCCAGGGCTCAGAGCGGTGGAGCTCAGGCTTTGGGTTCAGTGCCCGGCCCCAGCAAGTCTGACGGCAGCCCTGGTGACCCCATTAAAGCGGGATCGCGACCCACTTTGGGGTCCCGACCCACAGGTTGAGAACCGCTGGTTTAGGTAAAGATTTGTAAAAAGAAATAACCCATGTGACTTATCCTGATGCTGTCCAAACAAGACTGTTTTGGACAGCTAACTGGTGGCGTGGGACTAGTGGTCCTTTTCCCCACTTCAATTGCTTATATTTTGTGTTTTTAATATGGGTCCAGAAATAATTAACAGCAGAATCCTAGAAAACATCTATTGTCTCAGGTACACCACATCCCCTGACCAGTGCTGGATTGTTCCCTCTTGCACATTTTTCTTATGTCTTGTGCATTCCACTTTTAACTGTCCTAAGAGATGAGGTTTCTGCCACTTCTCTCAGGAAAATGTAGTGAGAAATTTAGTGAGTGCCAGTTTTAGTTGTCCTGTGACAGTTTTTACATTAAAAGACTAGAGCCTAATCACTTTACGTAAGGTATTCACAATCCCCTGTCCCCTACAAACTATAGGCCAGGGACTATGGTCTGCATTTTTTTGTTTAGCTTTTTCCATCTGTTGTAAACTGCCCCATACAATATAAAAATAATAGGAATTCCTCAGTTTAATCAATGATATAGTCCAGATACGAGTCAGAAGAAGCAGAGTTTAAACTTAATTTGTTTTTTTAATTGGTGTCCACTAGGAGGCGCAGAGAGCAATTCAATTTGCAATGGGCTAGAACCGGAAGGCAATCACAGGCAATCAGCGCCCTACAGTAATGATGATGCCCTCTTCATTATAAATAGGACTGGTTAGAACACTGTAAGCTGTTGGGTGACTGCATTGCATGACTACCAATGGGATAGGAGTGCAAGGAGGGGTTGTTGCAGTGGCAGGATGTTAGTCACAGCTGCATCAGAAATTTCTCCATTCCCTCTGTGTATCCAGGAGATAAATCTCCCATCTTCATTGTAAATAATCCAGCTGTCACCTTGTGGTTAAACTGTAGCATAACTGCCTTGCAGCAGCAGAGAAAGTTCTGGCCCCACTGTGTACATCTGGAGGGGAAGCAAAAATGCTGCCTTTTGGTTTGAATCTGGGTGCCACATTACAACAGAGCCCAAGCAGAGACTGATGGGGTGTTTGCAGTGTGAGCATGTGGGGAGTTGGTGTGGCAGGGTCCATTGTAGTGCATTTGGAGGATGTGCCAGAGGAATTGCAGTGAGTTTTTTGGGGGATGGCAGTGCAGGCCTTAGAATCATAGAACCATAGGATTAGAAGGGTCATCTACTCTAACCCCCTGCCAGGATGCAAGATTTGTTGTCTCGGCCATCCAAGACAGATGGTTATCCAGCTTCCTTTTGAAAACCTCCAGTGGCTGTTTCCATCGCTGCAGTGAGGTGCTTCTTCACACAGGTCTCCCCAAAGAGTTGGCAAACAAGCAGATGCTCTGTGGTCTGCACCTCACCACACTGGCATATATTCGGGTCATTAGAGTAGCCCCATTTGATTGTTACTAGTCTTCTGCCAGTTTGAATTCACAGATGGTTCAGTCATCACTACATTGACCAGTCTGTGTAGGCCCATCTAGGAAGGTCTTCCTAGGGTTCCAGATCTATTTCAGTGTATCCCACTGCACATAGTCTTTCATTCCCTAACCTCAGTTGTACCTTACCAGCTGTCAGATCCACAGGCATAACACTGGTTATAAAACTCTTGTGATTTAAGGAGTTTGATTACTCCTGTGTAACTATATAATGGATGCCCTGGATCTTCCATTTGCTGTGATTTTTCCTTATCTAGTGGCTCTGTTTCTTGCACAGTTCTACGTCAAAATGTCTGTTCTCCAGAAGAGACGGGGTGAGCTGCACCAGTTGGTAGCTGTGCATCCTTTCGTAGTCTTTGGTGAGCGAGTTTTGGTGGTTGTGTGTATGCTGCTGATAGCTCTTCGAACTCAGTGCCTGTTACCATCCCTCTCTCAAATCCATCTCCTCGATGCTGGGTGCTATTTCATATTTGCCCCAAAAAGTTCTCTCTTTTCTTTGTCCGTACAGCACCTAGCACAATGGAATCCTGAGCCTTGATGGAGGTTCCTAAATGTGACCCTAACCTACTGTGCAGGAGCATCGCCTGCAGGCAGTTGTAGGAGGTGTTCTGTGGAGGTGCAGGATGATTCTCCTATGGGTCGTGGAGGGGGGTGAGAGAAGATGCAGGGGGATAAGAGGGTGGAGATGTGGGCAGGCATTGAGGGGATTGGAGGGAGGGTATGATGGGGGGCGGGACACCAAGGAGTGCCCAGGAAAGGGGGGCAGGAGTTAAGGAAAGGTTTTGGGGGGCGGGGAGGTTTTGGGGAGCACAGGGCTTGCAGTAGGAAGGGGGTGGAGGTTCCCAGGGGGGAAGCTGGTCGGTGAGGCTGGCTGGGGGTGGTGGAAGAAGAGGGGGGCGGGGCCCACTTTGGGTGGGAGGGGGGAGCACCCCCGGGCCGGCCTCCCTCCGTCCCTCAGCCCCGCGGTAGGGCCGGTCCCCGGCTTTCAGCCCCGCCCCCAGCTGTGGCTGGCCCCGAGGCGCGCGGCGGCAGGGCGCGGGGCGGGCCCCGGCTCCTTTACGCGGCGGGGGCGGGCCAGGGGCGGGCCGGGGTGTGGAGGGGGCCGCGGCCGCAGCCGGAGGCTCGGGCCATGGCCGCCGACGTGTTCATGCGGCCGGGCCGGCTCGCCGGGGCGGCGGGGCCCGTGTCGCGGCGGGCGGAGCCGGACGAGGACTCCTCGGACACGGACGATGGCGGCTCCCTGGCGGGGCGGCGGCCCGGGCCGCGGCGGGGGCAGGCGGCGGGGCCCCAGATCATCCACTCGGGCCACTTCATGGTCTCGTCGCCGCACAGCGAGCACCCGCCCAAGAAGGGCTACGACTTCGACACGGTCAACGAGCAGACGTGCCAGACCTACCGCTTCGGGGCGGCGCGGGGCGGCGACGGGGCCGGGGGCCGCCTCAGCATCGACGCCTCCCTCACCAAGCTCTTCGAGTGCATGAGCCTGGCCTACAGGTGCGGGGGGCGGGGGGG
>ML675640.1:11099230-11260206 GCA_007922155.1 Mesoclemmys tuberculata
GGGGGCGGGGTGCCTGAGGTAATGGGGGCGCTGAGGGGTGACGGGGCCGGGCGCTGTGGAGCTATGGAGGTTCGGTGGGGGAGAGTGTCTGGGTGACAGGAGGCTCCAGGAGGCGGGGGTGGGGGGTGTAAATGTCTAGGACAGTAAGGGGCCCTGTGGGGGGATGGGATGGCTGAGGGGTTCCAGGGAGGCTGCTGGGGGTACCCAGGGATAGCAGTGGTACATTAGTTCAAGAGGGGCTCATTAAGGCCGGGGCATATGGGAGTTGTAGGGGAAATTGGGGTTCGTGGGGACTGGTATTTGAGTTGGGGGGGACTGGGAGTGATGGGGGTAGTGGGGTGTAAAGGGGCTGGCATGGCTGAGTGGTGATCTCCCTGGTTCTTCCAGTTACGATCCTACGGGGACCTGGGGAGGGAACGGGACATCGTCAGAAGTTGTTAGGGGACCTGGAAGTGGGGAGGGAATGCAGGGGGGTGAGTGATGCCACAGAGTGGGCTAGTGGGGATTTGGAGATACAGATGTCATCTGCAGAAGAGGGCACAATAACATGTTATGGGGTGGGACCTGATCACGCTGAATGCATATATACAAGACTGTAGGCTTGCACAAGCACTCCAGAGAGGAAAGCTCCTCCTCCAATATGTTTAAGGTGGATGAGTAATTATGCCCAGTAATGTCTATAGCTACCCAGTTCATAGCCCCTGGTCCAATATGGCCATTAGCCCTTCCAGAAGGCATCAATGTCAGACAGAATGAGGGATGGTTTAAAAGAAAGGGGGTGAAAGAAGAACAGAGTAAACCTGAGAGAGGTTTAGTTTTCTGGAACTTCAGTTTCTCCACATTTGATATAAACTACAGAAATCGAGAAAACAAGGGTTGTGAGGGGAGAAAGGTTAATGTAGGTCTAAAAACTGGTGACTTGCACAGTAATCTAGTATATTTAAGACAGATGGTGCCAATGGGGCCTAAAACAAGTCTTAAATTACAACCTGGGAAGAGACTGGCCTTAAGATCCCTTCCAAAGCTATCTTGTCAGTCTGCATCGTGACAACCATCAGAAAAAGGACTTTTAGTGCACAACTGCAGTAGCTCTGGTGACAATACCTTTTGTGGTGCATAGGAAAATGTAGTAATATTGGAGCAGAACCTGCCAGGAAGTGTATGGACAGTAAAGCTTTTTCTGTTTACTTTCAGTATTTCTTTCTTTTCTGTCTTGTTCTTTGTATCTACATCACTTTTGTTTAAATTAAACAGTAAAACTTTAAAATAGCTGTAGATAATTTTTGAGACTTGGCATTATAGAGATCAAGTTTGGTTCTTTGTATTTAAAGATTCTGAACAAAGAGAGATCTTCACTGCATTCTAATAGGGATGCAAGAGGAACAAATAGGATTAGCTTTAGTATATGATGAGAATTAAATATAAAAGGACTTGATTCTGAGAGAATTTGAGCCCTTCCAGACTCTAGACTTCAGTCAGAGTTGCAAATGCTCAACACCTCTTGGGATTGGGCCCAAAGTTAGCAGCAACATTTAATGGCAAGACTGAATAATTTGTAAAGAACAGAATAAAAGTTTCTAATTCTTTTTCTTTTCCTATTCATATGAAAAGTAGCCAGTTATTTGCATTTTTCTCTCCCAAGAACGAGAAACAATTAGTAAGCATCTTTCATTATTTTACAGTAACTTTCTTTCCTTTTTTCCTGTGATTGCAGTTTGTTGATAATACATCTTGAATTTATCTAGAACTGTTCCTAGAACTTCAATCTTGCCTTCCACCTTTTTAGTAAGATGTTATGTTAACACTTACCGCCTGTGTCTGTACTTTGCCAGGTTGGAGACAGGGACATAAGGGAGTCATGTTGTGGAATAAAAACGCATTTCTGAAAATATGCATGTCTGCTTTGGCTCTTGTGAACGTTTAACGGAGAAAGTCATTTTGGATTCACATTTTTAGATTTTGATTAAAAGTAGGAGTGGGAAATTCTTCAAAACATATGAATTAAAATGTTTTTAATTTAAAGGAAACATGCTAACTTGAAATCTAGTCAAATAAATTAATTTCACCTATTCCTGAGATCCTCTGCCATTTTATATGGTTTTACAGCCACATTTTTATATTTTATTTTTAAAATGTTTTTTTTAGGTGTTGCTATGTAAAAGCTCCAGATAAACTAAAGGGGAAACTGACTATGCAGGAGAAAAGAATGGAACTGGCTAGACACAACATTTTGTGAAGTATGCAATGAAACTAACTCCTTTCTTTTGATTATTTTAACAATTGTTAGTAGATAAATAATTTCCATGAAGAAGAGTGAATTGTAAATTGGCTGTGTATAAGTGTTGTAAACTCAAACAGGAGAGTTTTGTGCTAATGGATGAGAACCAGAACATAAAACTAAACAAGTCTGCTTTCACTGTCCAAGCTGAGAAAAATGCAAAAAGTAAATTATCACCATAAATGGTGTTAAGGTAAATTGGATTTAAATATCTTTCACTTTTTACTCTATTGTGTTCAGTAATAATATTTTAAATTTTTTTTTACCAGTGTATCATAAAGATTTTGAAAATTGGTGGTCATATTTAGTGAGTGAGCAATTTTGTGGTGGTAAATTGTCCATATTGAAAATAAGTAGCCAACTGTCCTACAGACACCTAAGCCCTGTATTATTATTTTTTTTAGCAGACCCACTGTATTGAGAAGACAGTAT
Organism: Mesoclemmys tuberculata; assembly: GCA_007922155.1. Lineage (NCBI taxonomy): Eukaryota > Metazoa > Chordata > Testudines > Chelidae > Mesoclemmys > Mesoclemmys tuberculata. The sequence goes on from ML675640.1 coordinate 11,101,941, forward strand.
GTCAAGTTAGACTTGTCTTAGATGTTCTGTACCCCAGGGACTCTCAAAGCTGGTTAATTCCACCTGATGAAATTCCCTGCACAGATTTCAGAAAATAGACTGCGCCTTTCCATCATCATCTTTTTTGAATTAACACAACAAATTGATCACAGAGCTTGTGCCCTCTACACAGGGTTTCTTTTTTTTAAGCTGGGCTTTAGGTGACTGTCTGTTGGAGGTGGTGCATGTAAAATTAGTAAAACTGAGTGCTTGATCACCAGCTGAAGAATGATTGATTAAGCTTAGAGACTGAGCTACACCCACTCATCCTTAGAGGTTTTCTCTACATCCTTATCTGCTCTAGGAATCCACAAGACACACAGATACCATAGACTTCATTATCCTGGCTGTCAGTCCAGTACTTTCACTGTCAAGAAATCCACCGCTGCCAAGTATAATTTTTAACTGAGAAAATTAAACCGGAAATAATGGATGTTTATGGAAAATGTTTGTGCTCTGTGGCTGTTGCAGAGCCAACAACACTAACCATATTCCCAGAGTTGGGGAAACATGGCCTATGCAGATGCAAAAACAAATGACAAAACTGTATTTGTATTTGTTTGAGGCTCTTTACAAGTATCTGGGTTAAGATGAGTTATTCAAGGCCTCAAGAGTCACTAAATTATATATTTTACAGCTTTATCAGTCTGCTAGGAAACCAGGATTTAATCATGTGGGAAAGCCTGAACGAAGAAGTATATTTTCCCCATAATTCTAAAAGTGTCTAGGTTTATGCTGAGTCATATTTTCTGCAGGGAGTGAGTTCCAAACCAAACTTCTAATTTTGTCTCCTAACTTAAAGTGTCCTGCGTCATTGCTTTGTGCTGTTTAAACAGCTGTTTCATTTCACCATGAAGAAACCTGAGGGAGAGGGATGTGATTGTTTTCCTTTCTTCTGTGAACAGAACAGGCTTCTATCTTAGTTAAAATTATTTTTCAGTTGTATTCCAGTAATTTAAATCATTGCTCTTTTCAAAATATGTCCGATCAACCACTTTACAGGGAAAAGTGGGACAAGAACACACATTACAACATGCATTTAGCAGGTCATAAGCAACTTTTTATAAATCGATATGTTACCTGTAAACAGTGGAGCATAGTACAGCTATCATATGTCCTGTACTGTACATTTTATCTGACTGTCACTTGCTACCGTCATGAGATTTATTGGGAACCTTACCTCTTTTAAGGTTGGTAAATGGACTGTAGATGCTTTCTTCTGTAGCCCTTTGGCTTAGCCCTCTAAAATTCAAAATGTAATTGATATTACAGATTTTAATTTGTATATTTTTTTACACTTCCCCCTTATTTTAACAGGCTTATTAGAATGATTTAAACAATATACTTTAGCAAAAATAGCGCAAGATTTTGGATTGTATTTTAGGATGTTCCTAGCCACAGCATGAGTAACTGGGATTATGTTCTGGAGCTAGGACAAAGGTTTCTTCTCCCTTCTTTGATTGTGTGCCTGATTGGGTAGGAATGCACCCTCCACTTCCATTGACTTCAATGAGAGTTGAGGGTGCTCCTCCCTTTGCAGGATCAGGTCCCACTGCCTGAGAAAGTGGAAGGGGAAGTGCATGCAGTAGAAAGTTCTGGTATAAAGAATTTGCAGAGGGCATTGGGAAGGATTTATTGCATTAATAAACCAAAGTATAGTGACTTTGGCAAGCTCCATGTGGAAAGTTTTACCTTGTAAATAGTGGAGTATAACTTTTATTGAAGGTTCAAAACCAGGAATTCACATTTAAAAATGCAGATATGTATCTATATTCTGTACATTACAAATGGGCTCCATACTCACCAGGCTAAGTGCAGCATCTTCTTGGCCTCCCAGTCAATAGTTTTGAAAATGGTATATGGCAAAGCTCTGCTATAGGTGACTTAGAGCATAATCTGTCTTTATCAGAGCAAATACTCTCTTGTAGGTAGCTGTGCATTTGGCAGGATTCATTAGCATCAACCCTCAACCTTCTTTTTGGCAGGTCTGTTCATAGCATCTCAGACTTTCTGTTAGCTCTGAGTAGAGAGACTGGTGGGTGCTGGTAGTAAGGAATAAAAATGCTGTTCTTGGAATGGTCTGTCTTCTGTTTTTTTGTGACTCTCTGAATTTGTTGGTAGATTTTGGGTGGCTACAATAGTCATTCCAGCAGGATTTGACCTTTGCTGGAGTGGAAGTGAATTTGATGCTGTTTTAAAAGAAGGGTTGATATCACCAGAGGCCTTAGTTATCCACAAAACAGGTATAAAATGAGCAAATGACAGAGCAGGTATCACATGCTGCTGTGCCATTGTGCCTCAACCACCCTCTGGCAAGGGCCACTGCGAATAAAGAGGAGAATTCAGACTCTGTTACCACATCAATGCGTCATTTCTTTGCCAGGTATGTTCTTTTCCCCTGTTGCTGTGTGAAAGACCTATGCAAATGGGAAAATGGTAAAACTGGACACCAAGTGCTGTCAAATGCACAATGTAAATAAAATGGAGAAATATTTTGCTTTAATCTTTGTTATAATTATTTTAGGATGTATTTTTTTTAAAAAGTAGGTAAATAATTTGTCTGATTTTTGAATTGTTCGATTTTTTTTTTAAAAGTATTTGCCAACTAAAGTCCATCTAATCCAGTAAAGAATCCTCTGGTATGGTAGGATAAATGAAGAGGTCTTTGTAGACCCATTTGCAAGCTCTTCTTTTATTACTAGATAGCATCAGCAATCTTATCCCCTAATAAGCCTTAGCTTAAGGAGCATGTCAGATATTGCATTTTAGGTAAGAGTGTTAACATTGACGCTAGATGCTTGTCTAAACCCTTTGGTCGCTGTTTGATGTTCCATTTCAGAAAATGAAAGTCTGAAAAAGAGAATAAAATAACCTACCACTTGACCCTATCGGTATTTTGTGGAAGAAAGTGGTGGTTTAAGAGGTGACACTGGCTCTTTTGGAGGACTGTGTCACAGATTTTTAGTGTTTTAAATTCAGCTCTTCTAGCCATCGCAAAGAAACACAAGCCAAAAATTTGACAGAAAACTGAAAACAGTCCACTTTTGGTTTATTCAGCTGTTCCTCTGTGTGCCAGGAAACTCCAGGCAGGTGAGTTTTTATGTTACTTTGCCATGTTCTGCCATTTGTGTTAAATGCTGACCAAGTTTTAAACTGATATCAAGTTGGCGGAAGTGTGCTATAGCAGACTTAGCAAATAGTGGAAACGCAATGAACATGTGAAAGAAATATTGGGAGGTGTTAGACTGTATTGATTGTAATTTTTTTCCTTTGTACACAGAAATCAATGGGTTTATAATTTTCCTTTTCTATTCATTGGTCACTTTGACCTCAGTGTCGCTTACAATCCTCTCAGAACTAAAAGATAAAGGTTCTAAACTGTTTGAAAGCTGTGTAAGTGTACTCTAGTTTTTATTTGTTTCCTTTTTGTTTGGGCAGAAAATACAATTATACATTATATATACATTATAAAAGTTAATTATAAAGACAACTAAACAGTTGTCTCCAACGAAAATAGAATTGGCTGTTTGTATTCCAGTTAGTTAATTTTTTTAATATCAAGTAGAGTTTTTTGGTATTGTTAGAGTTTCTAGGGAAGTAAAATTAGGAAAATCTAAGGAATATCTAATATCACTTCTGGTAGGTTTGCTGCTGGAAGGTCTTTGCGTTGAAGCTGGAACTCTGAAACATAGGACTTTCAATAACTTTCCTTTGGTGCTCAAAATGGAAGTTGTGTGATTATTTCTTTTATTAAATGTTTTCCAGCATGGTTCATAGATGCTAAGGCCAAAAGAGATTGATGTGATTATTTAGTCTGCTCTCCTGTATAGCACAGGCCAGGGAACTTCTCTAAAATAACTCCTGGAGCATGTCTTTTAGAAAAACATCCAATCTAAAATACTCTTCAAGGATTCAATGTATAATATAAATAAATGTTTTAGTTACTGAGAGTCATCTAATCAAGAAGCAGTAATGACGCTGATAATTGAATATGTAGTCTTCACAGTTTATTTAAACATGGAATTTGTGTGGTTGAATCTTTCAAACAGAAGACAGAGCCAGATCTCTTGTGTTCTATTTCTAGCTCAACTAATGACTTGCTATATGACCTTATACAGTCATTTAGCCTCTCTCTGACTCAGTTTCTCTATCTGTAAAATTATTACAATGTTGGTTGATTCACACAGGTGTGATGCTGTTTTGTGCTATTTTGGCCTACCAGCTAGTCATAGGAAAAACATACACTTCTTCATTCAAATTTTCAGAGCAGCCAAAGCACTCATTTTTAGCATTCATCAACATAACTATAGCTAGATGGTTGTAGTTGTCTGCCCTTTGTTTATGCTATATTGAATATCAGTAATATAATCAATAAATGCTCTTTTCTTATTCTGAGTCTATTTTATTAATAGTAGCGGTATAAATAGAGCACGACTTAGCGTTCTGGCTGTGTGGACACAAAAGAGGCTGGATTTTAGAGATGTGTAAGAAAGAGGCAAGACTTAGGAAGAAACTGATTATGTGGGTGTGATGAGAGGGACTGATCAAAGATGACATCTAATTTATGGACCTGAGTACCCAGGGGGATATTAGTGGTGGTGGAGTTCAGAGATAGAGAAAACAGGAGAGAACTGGGGAGGGGAAAGATAAGTGGTCAAAGAAAAAAGAAAGCTGTAGCTTACTCATCTCTCAGTTCCAATAAATGTTAATCTTTGTAGCTGATCAAAAAAGACAAACCAACAAATGCAAATTACTGCCTAATAAAACTTCACCAGTGTTTTAAATAATTATAATAATCATAATACTTAAAACTTTTTGGGGACACTGCTCTGTGGATAACTTTCCACACCAGTTGAAGTATCCAAGGCGGCACCCCCTTCTGTGTGGAAATTAATTAGGTTTTAAAGAATAATCCTCTTTGAAGTAAGGGACTGCTCTGCTTTGGGACTGCTGTGGGGAAAAAGTGATGTCTGGCTACCACAGTTCGAATTCTTGAGTCAGAGATCTGCAGGTGGTGAACAGAGGAGACATTCTGGAGATACTGGAAAAAGCTTTTGATCTTAGAACAAAGGGGGACCCTGTTACTCATAAAGAAGCTTATATTTTCTGCCTGCTAGGCGCTGGGATCGCTCCATTTAACAGAGCATTGATGCCACAATGGCCATCTCCTATGTAAGATGTCACAAACTGAATTTCCATGTGAGGCATGACTCCTTTCTGAAAGAGAAATTTTGTTACAAATGCTAGGATGTGACTCCAGTTCAATAAGTGTCTGTGCCAGTCAGGAAACTTGTTTTACTGTGTAAGTACAAATGATCAGGCTGTTGCATATTCTTCTTACCTTGCTTCATGTGCTGCTGGTGAATTTATTCTCTTTATAATAAATGTTTCATTTGGAGATTACAATTCTGTAAAGCAGTAGTCTTTCAAAGGAGGATTCACATATCGTCATTAGACTCAGTAGGCATATCACCCTAGTATCAAAAGAAAGCAGAGCCTCAAATGATTTAGCGTACATTTTGAACACTGCACATTCTTAGAATTTTCTAAGACACAAATAGAAATGCAGAAGAGAAAATACGGTCAGAGGGCTCTGTTGATTGGAACAGGAGCCTGGGAGCCAGAACAACTTCTTTCTGTTTCCGCCTCTGCCATGGACCCTATGATGTGATTTCATACCAGTCACGTGACCACTTTAAGCCTCTGTTGCCTGTGTGCAAAAATGGGACAATAAAACCATATTTCACAGGGCTTTTTGGAAGCTTGTTCATTAAACATTTTGAGGTCCCCAGATGAGATACTTTTGGATAAAAGGCACTGGAGAAATTCAGATTCTCTCATCTGGAGATGTCAAAGCATTTTATCAATAAACCCCATAACCCTGTAAAGTAGAGAAATTTTGTTACCCCCGACTATGGCTATATAAGTGTGGAAGATAGGTTAAATGACACTTGGTGAGTCAGTAACAGAATCAGAAATAGCAATCAGAATTGAGGCCTGGGATTCCAGATTTCTCTAAGCACTGTACCGCAGAGACTCAACTACACAAACCTATCTTTTGGCCCTGTTGAAGTTAATGGAAATTTTGTTTTAGTGAAGAGTGCTGAATAATCAGTGCCCTTAATCCTTGTCCATGTTCATACATGGAGAGCAGTGAGTTTGTATAAATTCAGGCCCCTGAAGGGGCAGAGAACCAGTGACACAGAATAGAAGTCTTAATTTTAATTATATTCATGTTTTAGTTGGTACAACTTATAATGTTCCTGACACTTCAACATATTTTCCCTCTACAATCAAAATTAAAATCCTCCCATGCAAAATGGAGATATCTAAAAATCAAGCGCAAGAATTGCCATTTGAAGAGACCAGAGATACAGATTTGAGTTAGTAACAAGATACGCTGTGCCAAGTGTGTTCTCAGTCTCCTGCTGTTTTAAGTCCTCATCTCCTAATTGCATACTGAGCAGATGGGGCTTAGTCTGTTCTCTGCTGAATAACTCCTGTTGGAAGACTGCATCTCAATGACATTTTCTTTTGTTTCTGATTATCATTATTTGTGTTTCCTCACCAAACATCTCTTAGCCCCTGTCAGACCTGTGAAGGAGTGGCCAGAATAGGGGTCTAAAAGATGAGCCTGCTGGGTTCTGTTTCTGTCTCTGGCACTCATGCAGTGTGACTCATCTGTAATGCCTGTTCTGTAACTTTTACAATATCTTTTAAATAGGTTAGAATTGGTGTTAGTATAAAGTGCTTTGAGATTCTCAGGTAGAAAGTGCTATAAAAAAGCAAGCCCATTCCCATAATACAGGCACTATTATTTGTGACTATATGTATAAATGTAATTAGTTCAGAGGTCGAGCTAAGCCTATTTGACATGAAATGCTCCTTGGTTGATAATTATTCTAATTGCAAATTAGAATGAGACATAAGGTAGTTGATATAGTTGAATGTTAATTAAAGAAAATATGATTTTCCTTAACAATAATTAGGAATAGAAGTATGGTGTTTTTAGATATGACCACTACTGATACACATGTAGCCCTTCTCGTCTCTATTCAGTGGTGTGGTTTGACATTGTTTTTTTAAAATGGGTGCTATATAATAATTATGATGTAACAACAGTTAGAGGTGTCATCTGAACTTAAGACTGGGTACCAGGAACTCCTGAATTCTAATTTTGGCTCTGATGCTGATCCTGTGGCAAATAATTTAACATCTTTGCCTCAGCTTCTCCAGTGAATTGGTCAGTTAATGTTTGCTAAGAGCTTTAAAGATTTAAAGTGCTGTATAGAGATTACTGTTGTTAGTGAAACAAAAATACTACTCTGTAGTGTGGCTTTTCCTGTTACTTCTGATAACCACTTAAATTGTTCAGTTTAGGATAATAATACTTTGCACTTGTGAAGCACCTTTCTGAGAATCTGTTTTACAAGTACATAGTAAATTTATTTAGTAAATAAAGGATCGCACCTGTCCCTGGGAGGTGGATAAAGTGTAAATGTTGGGAAACTGAGGCTGGGCCTACACTGACGGTGGCAAATTTGCTGCTGTCAGATTGATTGCTCTGGATCGACTGAGCGGTCTGCATAGAGCCGCTCAGTCGATTCAGCAATCGATGCAGGAAAACCACCCCAGTAAGTGGCGTAGTGCTGCGTCAAAGGGAACGCTGTTCCCTTCGGCGCAACACAGTGTGGACAGCGTGTGGAGCAGACACAGTTAAGTCGATGGGAGATATGCAAGTGATTTATCACTTGCGTATCTCCCATCGACTGCCGCTGAATCCTGAAGGTAAGTGTAGGCCAGGCCTGAGACACATAGCAGTGAAGTGACTTGCCTGTGGTTACTTGGAGGGTCGGGGACAGAGACAGAAATTGAACCTGGATCTTCTGCTTCCGAGTTGTGTGCTCACAGCATTAGGCGCTGCACTAACGCAGTAAGTAACAGCTTCCTGATCTGTCCCCAAAGGTTGGGTGAAACACTTTTTGCTTGACTAAAATTAGATAACAGTAGGAGTGGTGGCTGGGTTTTTTAACTTTATTTGCTGCTTTTCTTACCTGAAATTGTTCTGTTTGGAAGCGTTCTGCTGCATGCTGAGAGAAATGCTGCCTTTTATGCTGTAGCATGAGGTGTCTGGGTTGTTGCTCTTGGTATTATCTATAGTTTATATGCCACCAGAGCAAACAAAGCATAACTTTATAGCAAAGAAAATACATGCTGTGTGTGCTGATGTCTTTAGCTGCAGATAAAGCAAAGAGTGAAAGATTTCCTGTGCATACTGGCAAATAAGCAGAAGAACTCAGGCCAGAATTGCCAGAGTGCTTTTTGGGAGATCTTATATAGGGGAATCAAGAAGAGGAAAAAAGGAGCCCCAGTTCCACTTCAATTCAAGGAACCAGGCTCAAGTTCAAGAGGTCTACCAATGAGATATGCTCTTGTACTACCTATGAGAATCTCATTTGTTTCTTATCAGATGTTCATCATAACTCCTGCTTCTGCAAGGCTAGATCTGCAGCATGCACATAGAAGGTTTTCTCTTTCATCTTGAGTCAGGAAGTGAAAAGGGTCATCTCATTTTTGTTGTTTAGGTGGGAAATCAATGGGGTCTGCTAGTACTAGATTTATACAGTTATTGTAATGCTGAGCATCAGGGTTGACTAGTGGGGAGTCGACTAGCCTTGTTCTTGCCTAAGAGATTCACCCTTGAAAAACATAATGTTGTTGGTTTTGGAAGTGACATGGAAGTCGCTTTGTTTGGAGTTGCAATCAGGAGATTAATTACCAGCACCTGTTATCTGTCTGATCACCTCTTTGCATGGCATTTGTTTGTGGTCCTCTGTGCTGCTGGCTCCCCTAGACCTTGTCTACGTAGACAGTTTTCTGCAAATGTTCCACCTGTGCAGCTTTCCAGCGGTAGCCACGTTGGGAGAATGCTGGTGTACAAGTGGTTACCCCTGCTATACCACCATTATTTGTAGCACTAAATATCATGATAGCATCCCAAAACCCCAATTGGGCTTGGAGCACCTTATGCTGGACACTGTACAAACCCAGACAACCCCTGCCATGAAGGGTTCATGCCATATCATCTAACCCTGCTGAGAGCAACTTCTACATCATGGTGCTAAAAAGGCTGAATGCTGTTCTACTTTATGGCTTCCAGGAGCAGAGCCAATTGCGCCTAACGTGCCAGTGGGAAACTTTTAGAGAAATGCCAGTGTAACAAGGCCCTAAAGTGCCGTAAATGTCCAACAGCCATTTTTAGTGGGGGAGTATCATGAACTCCTTTTTTAGAACTGCCTTGTTTGGGATTTCCCTCCTTCACTTTATAACCTCTTTCCCTCAAAGGTTCATGTCATAGAAACTGTCGCACAATGCCTTTGCAGCATTCCAAGCCTTGAATACTAAGAGACTAGACCTAGGACTCAACCAGTGCATGATTATGTGGAGCCCTAGCCACAAGATCACCTGGTCAGGCCTCTAATAGCCATTATGGTATGGCCTCTGTGAAGCAGCCCAAGTGCCATAAAGAAATGAAACAACATAAAGATTGCACAGTACAGTACATTCTAAAAATAGCGGAGAGCCTTCTGCATTTCATTAGTGTTGAATAAAACATTTTCATGTGAGGTATGAGGAAGAGCCCTCACTGTTTGCCTAGCTAGACTCAATTCTGCACAACTTGCATCTGTCACTGACCTTTTGATTGATTTGTAATTTTTTTAAGTACCACTTTGAGAAGAGCTTAGACTGATTGGAGGATGAGTTAGGACAGAATCGTCCGGAGCCCAGTAACCACTCCCTTTTGGAGGCTCTTTGCTGTGCTAAGTTGTAATTTCTCTACAGAGAGATATTTGTTTTCAATGCTGGGGTGTGTCATTTTGTTTTGAATTAGTGCTTGAAAACTGACAACCTTCTCCAAGTACAAATAATGTTGTCAGTGAAAAAAAGACCGAAAGATGAGCAAAGAAGAAAGGCTTGGGAGAAAAAGAAAAACCCAAACTCTGTGCCTGGTTGGTGTGGCATAGGAATTTCCAAACTGGAAGAGGCCAAAGGGAAAGATCTTTCTGGATTAATAATGTGCCCATTCAGGGTGGATTGATTTAAATCAAGGTGATCATGATTTAAATCACTAAGAGAAAATCATTGGTTTAAATCAAGTTTCCCACTGATACTTCTTCATATATTTCTTAAACAATGATGCAAATCTGATGACTAAAACATGTTAATTTACAACTCAGTACAGCATTTTACAACATCTAGGAGAGTATACTTTGTGTAATTTTTTAGATAACTTGATTTTTATTAATTTAGGAAATAGTACATAATACTCATTACCTTTGTCAAGCTGCAGATGCAGCAGCAGTACATTAGGAATAGTAAGAACTAAATCACACACACAAACACAATTACACATATTTTATTAAACTAAATCTTAACTTTTACATAAATGTTTCACATTTGCAATTGCAGCAGTCTCCTAAATTGCCAACTGACGGATGTCCTTAAACTCTTTTTTAATTTTCAAATTTTATTAACTCTAGCAGACAAGTCATCACAACATGAAGCATACACTAGCCTTGAAACTTCTACAACTAGCTCTCATTTTCCCACTCTCACTGTCATTTTTATTCATAGACTGAAACAGAAATGTGAGTTTTCCCACTTTTTCAACTCCCAGTCAATTTCTTAGCTTTGAGTGAATAACACCAAATGATGAAAATATTCTCTCTCTGCTTGCAGAGGAAGTTACTGCTGTGAAAAGTTGGCTTAGCAACTGAAGGAACTCTGTTTCAAGGTGCCTGGCTAATTATTTCCACCAATTCAGGGAGTGACTTTGTTCAAAACATCATCAGTAAACCTGTACTGTTTAAATGGTTCCGCTCCAGCCCTGAAATTTACTATGACTGGCATAACTGAGGAGTGATTTTGAGATGCCCATGCTATGGCCACATCATCTTCTTCAGAAGTTAGGCATCTACCTTTATATCTGGGGTTGAGAATGTTCGCAATTCTCTTCTTTATTGCCTTCAGTTTAACTTTCTGGTGTGGTATTTCTTTCTTCAATGTCTCTTGAAGTGCCTTCTAAATTTTGACAGCAACAGTTTCTCTGAAGTTTGTTTAAGGCTATGGATATAGACTTTAGTATACTGAGCATATCCTCTACATTCCTCTTTAATCCATTGTTAGATACTTTGGATGAAATGCTTCCATCTATTATGTCATGATTTTCTTCACAAAGTTTTATGAGAATAGGTCAGTTCTTAAAAAATTGTTCAAAACCATCAACCACAGAATTCCATCGAACATCTTGAGGGAGAATTAGTTTGGATCTTCCTGCTCTCTTCAGTGAAGCTGAAGCAAAATGGTTGTTACGGAAGTATTTTGCGACTTCAGCAACATTTTCTTTTATTCCTGGAGAAGACGTATGTAAGTCTTTGGCTAAAAAATGCATTAAACAGCACTGCAGCCATATGTTATTAAGGAACGTCCTTCCATTTCTTCTTCTACGTATCTTTTCATCTTTGGCACATTTGCAGCGTTGTCTGTGACAAAATTGTGCACGTGACAGTTGAATTTTTGTTTACCATTTATTACAGCTTTCACTGCCACCACTTTTAAATATCCTGTTGTGTGGGCATTTCCCGATGTATCTACTGTTTCTGAAAGATATGCAACCCAATCTTCTGTTGTCACACAGGCACATGTTACTGGATCATTGTGTATACTGTTCCCCCCATCAAGGCTTAAACTGGCAAATTTCCCTTCAGGATTTCTTGCACACTGTTCAAGTTCCTTTTTATGCACTTTATCTAGCAACCTTCCACCAATGTCTGCTCTACCAGGTGGAGTGTAGCTTAGTTGTAAGGACGCAATCATATCAATGAAGTGTTTATTGTTAACAATTTAAAAAGGAGAATTTGTGGCATAAATGAACCAAGCAATCTTCCAGTTTTTCTGTGGCAAAAGTGTGGGGGAATATAGGAAGCTGTGTGTGTACTGAATAATGTATTTCCTTTTTCTTTCCAGTCCACTCCACTGTTTCTTTCTACTCTGCCTCCTTTCTTTGTCCCTCTGTCTTTAAGACAGTGTCTTAACTAACTCCTCTGTCTTTCTTGGCCTAGCTCCACCACCACGTAAGCACAGAACGACAACAGTCCTATCCAGCCTGTGTCTTTCTTTGCACATGTGACTTTAGTCTGCTGAGAAACTGAAACTGAAAGCCCAGAATTTTCAAGTAGTAAGAGCTGGTAGTTAGGTTGGACAGACTAGAGCCATTATTTCATTTTTGTGAGACTGTAAGTGTAGGTTTAGCATGTTTGTGATGAGATTTAATTGTAACTTATTTTTTAAACGAGAAATTTATTATTTTATTGATTTTTTTAAAAAAAAATTAAAAAATCTATTTTTTTTTAATTTTAAAAAAAATCGTTGATTTTTATCCACTGTGTGCCCATTATTGGATCCTGGTGCTGTCCAGGCACCTCAGAACAAATGAGCATTCCATTTAATTCATTATCTTCTTGGGCAGTTTGTCTCTCCTAATTTTTTTTATTGTATAGAGAGGTATAAACTGATTTAGTGCTGCCTGACAGCCCTGTAGTCTGTTGAAATAGTTTACAAAAGGTTGTGGTGAATTCTCCATCTCTTGCAATTTTTAAATCAAGATTAGATGTTTTTCTGAAAGTTATACTCTAGTTCAAACAGGAATTATTTTGGGTAAATTCTATGGTCTGTGTTACGCAGTAAATGAGATTAGAGAATACATGGGCCCTTCTGACCTTAGAATCTATTAATAAGACCCCTATGCATCATTGGAACAAATATAACATAGGTAGGGTTTCTGACTATGTTTTAACCAATGAAACATCCCCAATAATTTTTTTTAATGAAATCTGGGTTTATTCAATAAACAGTGGGAAAACACCAGATATGGTTTCCTGTATCTATGGACTTGTCTACATAGAGCAGTAATGTAGATTATGGGGGTGTGATTTCTATAGAGCATAGCTGTGTTAAGCAGTAATTGGACTGCATAGGCCCAGCTGATTGTGCACTAAAAGATTCCCTGCGGTGCTTTAACATATTACTGTTTGAAGCAATACTACATGCAATGCTCCCTACTGCACTTTAAAAGAGATTACTCATTACAGCATATACAAAACCCTGATTTTTGGACATCTTTATAAAACTCTGAAATTACTAAAAATAAACCCTGAAAAATTAAACTAATAAACCCTGAAAAACAGAAGCTGTAAGCAGGGGCAACAGCAAAGCAAACTCCCTACAGTCCCAATCAAAGTGCATTTAGTCCTAGTCTGGAGGGATCAACTTGGGGGGTAAGAATAGAGTTCAGTCCCCATGGCCTAATTAGTCTGACCTCTCTGAAAGAATCAACAATAAAGCCAGTTGTAATGGCAGGTTTTGTGATGTGGACACTTGTTCACTGGGAATTAGACTCACATCATCATATTGCCTTGGTTCCACTTGCATGCAATTAAAAGACTTTCAGTGGAAACAGTTACATTGTGTGTATTTGTTTAATAATAATACATTTAACAAATGATACATGCTGGTTTTATTTAACACATTTGTTTTATTTCAAGATTAAATTCGCCAGAAACATAACATCCTTTATCTAAAAGAGAAAAAGAGGGATTCTGAACTCAGCATAGGTGATAGTCAAATTAAAGACCCAGTCCTGCTGATTCGGACATCTGAGACACCGGTCAGGACTGCAGTGTCAGATCCATATTCGACTGTCGTAAGCTGAGGCTAGAATCCTTTAATATGAGGGACTATAGCAGGGCACAGCACACTGCAGTCCTGCCTCACCCTGCCATTTATTTGTTACCTCCACCAACACCTTTACAGTCCCATGCAGCACTGCTATTTATATTGTCTCCTGTGCTTTTGGCCCTTTCCTCAGGGCCCGAAGGAAGCAAACATCTCCCCTCTCTGATACCATTGTGAGACTGGACTCAGCTAACCCTTTTCTTCTATCCTTCCTTTCTATGTCTTTCTTATCAGTCTTGAGCTGATGGGCTACTTGGGGTAATGGACATTAATTATCTAACTGGAAGGGAGAGGTTGCTGGACGAGCTAGAGGCCAGTCAGCCTTCTTCGAGGGAACTAATAGGCATCAGAGCACAGGCTCACGTGTTAGCTCCCAGCACTCTGTAACAGGTACTTACAGAGACTTCAACTGTCCATCTTTATACAGGTAAAACATAGCAGGAATGAAGAGAGCAAAGCAAAAAGAGGAACAGGCTCTCAGATACAGCTATACTGTTGCAACTTCTGTGCTGGGAGACTTGGTTGTAAAGGAGTACTCCACTGAAATGGTTAAAAAAAATCAGTCTTGCATTTCAAATAGGACCAAGCTGTGTTTTAACTGTGCTGCATTCTTGGACAATATTTACCATATAAAATCAATGAGTCTTATTTGAGAAGAGTATAGAAATGGAGTATGAACTCTGTGGGAGGACGCGGGTTAAATAAGAATCCAATTTAAGTGTTACAGCTTCCAGTAAACTCATTTTGCCCATTGACACATTGATACATGACAGGAGTTCCACGTATGTTCCATTTTGTGCTATTATGGCTGTCTTCAGCACTCAGTTATACAGAAAGAGTATTAAGAGCTCCAGCAAATCCTTGCAATTGGAGTTTAGGCAGTCCGAAATTCTGCTTTTGTAGTGGATGTGCACCTAGTGTGTTCTACCTGAGCCTTGCTCATGCTTTTCAGAACAGATTTGGTCTCTCTCCATTGTGACTGTAGGCCACCTAGGTGTAACCAGCTTTCCAAAATGTGGAGCAGGATTCTAGTGATCATAGAGAAAGTAGCGTCTGTGCTGCCTTTCATACATCCACACGGTCCTCATCCGATGATAAATGATTAATCACCTTTCATCTGAATATTTCAGAGTGCTTGAGAGACATCACTTTAGAGGGGTTTTTGGACTTCAATTTTATCCTCATTTTGTAGATTGGGAAGACAGACGCAGAGAGAAGTGGCTTGCCTAAGGTCACCCGGTGAATTACTGTTGGGTATATGACCCAAGAGTGCTGACTCTGTTACCTACTTTAATCTGGAGGTGACCACCGCTCTGGGAGACTAAGCACCCCTGCTCCCTTTGGAAATGTGTATGCTGGGGGAGGAGGATTACTGTGAACTCTTTAGACCCCCAGTCCAGTTATGTCCTGTGGATGGGCGAATGGTTTAACTCAATTTGTGAAACCAGATATGTCCAGCATGATATCTTTACTGAGCTACTAACTGCCTGTGGGTGAATTGCCGGATTCATGAACTGGTAGTACAATACAACCAAATACCTCTCTCTGACACTCGCCACGTTGTAGTGTGATTAAGTACCACTTGATAAGGTTAATTGCTGTGAAGTGTTCCTGAGAGCCTGGCCTGCTGTGAACACTGAATGACAGTACTACGTCAACTTGTTTTCAGTCATTATGTCAGGCAGAAGAACGACTGCAGCTCCTGAGACTTCACAACTTCAGCTTTCTGTAGAACAGTCTGCTCCTCAAAATTCTGTCCAGGATAGCTGGGTACCTAGATATTGCAGCAATGTGTTAATTAGATATGCAGAAGACTGTAGTATAGAAACATGCAGGCAATAAAGGAGTGTTATGGGATTCCTTCTGCTTGCTCACTCCACTGTCACATCTAATTAAGCCAGTTTTAACACAAGGGACCTGAAAATTTACTAGCCCAGGCACACTTTCATCATAATGATGAAAAAATGATATTTTGATTCACATTCACAGTAAATCAGCTGGAGTCCAAATCAGTTGGAATCTGTGCCTTGCAGCTTGCAGACTAAATGCAATATCTGAGATTTTTGAGGCAACACTAAAGAGCAGATGCCCAGCAATCATGTGATTTATTCTGAAGTTTGTCAATCTATGGAGGGGTCTTTAGTGATTGTTTTACTTTTGGGTTTGGTTTTTTTTTGCCCATATGAGCGTAAGCAAAAATAGGAAAAACCAGACTGCATTTACATAGGACCTTTCATCCTGAAGAAACCCAAAGAACTTTACAAATAGGAGTAACCCTGACCTCTCTGGGATAGAAAATGGTCAACATACTGTATCAATGGAAGAGGTTCAAGCAGAGGGCCAATCCACTGCCATTATGAAAAGCAGCCTTGGCTCTTCAGTGACCCCGCTGACCAGACAAAGCTCTTGGGTTTAAGATCTTATCCAGAGTATAATTTTATGTTATGTATGAGGCAGGGAGAAGTGGCTTGTCCAGGGTCGTAGAGGGAGTCCGTCAAATGAGATGAGAACTTGGGCAAGACTTCTCAACGATCTGCCTCTTATCTTCATGATACTCTCCCCATTCTCTGAGTTGTTAAGAAAAGATACACCTTCTTGGTGAAAGTCTCTCATACATTTGCAAACCTAGAGCACATGCTACCTACAAAATAACCTTGTCCAGCGTGTTTGTCACTGCTTGTCAGTGTTTTCTTTATTTTATCTCCTCTGGTGCCAGTCTCCAGAATGTGAGAGTGTTTAGATTAGGTGCCTCTGACCTTGGCTTTATGCAGCTGCTCAAAGTAGAAATTGAAGGTGGGGGTAGGTTTTTTGTTTGAACCCTTTGGAAACTGCAGACAGACACACTGCAGACAGACACACTAGTACAGCTTTTAAGCATTCATTTCACTGTTATTCTGGGTAGTGCCATTGCTGCCTCCAAGGATATTTCATAAAACTGAGAACAAAATTCTGCTTGGGGGCACTGAACTAATCATCCATTTAAAAATAAAAACCAAACAGTTCCTGGCTCCCAGCCACCAGAGACTGCTCTGCCAAAATGTCAGTGTATGGTGTTCAAGAAAGGGTCCTAGGTCTGCATATTTATTTGCCTATGACCACTGTCCTAGTATGTTCATCTTCCTACTATACACAGATTACTCCTGTTCCAAGTATTCCTAATCAGCATGTGGAGGCCAAGAGAGTGAGGTGAGGATCTTGTCATCCAGAACATGGGAGCACACAGAAACAGCATTTTTGTAGTGTGAAGATACGTAACTGTTAAGGACGCTACGGATTCTAAATCCAACTGACTCATTGTGGGGTCTTGGTCAAGTTATTTGACCCTGTCTGTAAAAGAGGGTACTTCCTTATCTTTCAGCACTGGTGGGAGGAGTGATAAGTGTTTATAAAGCACTTTGAAGATATGGAGAACTATATCAATGTTGTTAAATTTCCAAAGATTTTGGCAGCGCACCACTGACTAGATTAAATCTGTCCTGGAGCTAGCTGACTGGGAAAAACTATTTATACCTTGTATAAATGTGTATGAGGTTTCCCCTCCTTTTTTTTATGCTGCTAACTGTATAACACTTTTGTTTCCTTTTCCATTAATATTGGAGTTTAAAGATTATTTTACAATGATTCCTTATTTTAAAGATGTTAATAAATGGCAAATTTCCACTTTTAAAAAATGAAAGTGAATTTAGTGTTGATGAGCTATCTATCCAGCTCTGCGAGCTGATGCCTTTATCTAAAGAACAAGGCCACCACACATAGCTAGCCTGCAGGCTTCTTGTACACATTGCTCTCTGCCTCGAGCCAATCTCAACCAGGACATGTAGGAACCAGGAATTCCCATAGCCTGTTCTATCCTTGACTGACAATACAGGAAACGTGGCAAATACGATGGCGATTTCTGTGTCATTAGCATTTGTACCCTAAGAGTTGGATAGATACCCTCCTGATCAGTTTCAGAAAGGGGCAACAAAGTAGCCTTCAGATGATGATGACTTTTAGCAGCTGTCAAACTGAGCTTTATTTGAATTGGTGAACTAGGGGTAAAAGTGTGTTTTCCTGTTACCCATCGCTTGAATCAGCCAAACCTCCTATAAAGTTATTCTAAAGAGAGACTTTTTTTGTAGGATGTTTATGGGTGAAGTCGAGTCTGTTTTAAAACAGATTTCCTTTTGGTACATTCCAGTTTTGTTTGTTAACTCTGAATTACAAGGAGGCTTCTACATTTTTTGCTTTATTGGTAATTTGTGTTAATCTTAGTACACCTGTGATTAACTTGTACCTTTTTATGTTGCACCTTTTCAGTTTCTTAGTTTTTGTTAATGCATCTAGATGTTATGATGAAGCCTTGGAGTCTTTCATATTTTGAATTGTAGGCACACTACAAAATCTTAGTTCAGCACAGGAGAGGTGAGGAGAGTCTCCCGATGTTCTTTTTAAAGCACTGAAGCCACTTTTAGAACGAGATCCCTGGTGGCTTACAGTATATTTATAGGCTTGCCATGCTGCACTTGTTATATTATCCTTTGTGACAGAAAAGCTGGTTTCAGATTTCTCCGCCTGTTGAGCATGGTAAACAGTTCTCAGTTCTTCATAGTTAGTAGAGATGTTTTAAAGCGCTTTGCGTTGGTATGGGTTTTTTTAGAGAATTTAAAGACATTTAGTGTTTTTATAGGGTATTAGAAAATGCAAGATACACCACACATTACATATGAAGTCAAAATTAATTCATCAAGCACTAATCTCAGTGTTTTGTAGGTAAAACAGTAACACCAAGCATGTGTTAATATGTGTACAAAGGCTGAATTCTGATCCCTCTGTTATTCATCATAACACGTAATATATTAACTGAAACCTCCTGCCATTCCCAAAGCAGCTTTTGTGAAATATATCTTGATAATACTGATCCTAGAGCTCTAAATCAGCTGCAGTTTTATTAGCTGTATAGAATTTTCTTTTGCTTCACTTAAACTCTCCTAATCTTGCACGAGCTGCTGGGAAAATGCAGATGAAAAGAAAGAATGGAGAGGCAAAGGAAGGGTGCTGGAATTATGGTGGCTATTTTTAAAGGGGGGGCAGGAAGGAAGGTAAAAACAAATTTTGTAATGATGATGCAGCAGGGAAAATCCCAGTGTGCATCCTCTCCCTTCTTCCCCTCTTTACCAGGATGGAACTTCAAATTGAAGTTCTGCAGTGGTCAGTAGAGTATTATGAAATCACAGTTGTTGTTAGGGTTGAGTTCCATTAAAGCAGGATTTAACCCGTTATGAAAAATACAGCATATTCTCCCCAAATAGAAATTCTGAGATACAAATCTGTTAAGATAGTTATGGTTGACAGCATGTATCAATAGCTTAGAGTAAAAAATAATTACAGGGATGTTTTAGTTAGTCAAAATTCAAGCATTATAAACACAGGAAATTCAGAGTTAAGGTTACACTTAAAATAAATCAAACATGTTATAGTAAAAATGTACAGTTAAGGCATCCAAATAACCTTAACTGTGCCCTATACTTGTACTATGAGGAGAAAATATGAAAAAAAATCTTTTAAAAATCAATTGTATCTAATCTGAGACCATCACAAACACTAAACCATATGATTATGATTAAAATATTTATTACATGTTGCAGTTACAGAGCAGAATTAAGATTCTTTTGGGTACCTAAACTATATATTTACTTTTCTTTTAAGTGTAACCCTCAGTCTGAAATTTGTGAGTTTATAATACTTTGGGGATAATTACATCCTCCCCATAAGATAGTGATGCATACTTTCAACTTTAATTCTACTTTGATACCTTTTCTTATTAGATAAACTAAATACAGAATGTTACCAGGTTGCTTAGATTTGGGTTATTTTAAAGTCTTAAAAGATAAATGTATGTCTGTGTCCCTGTCTCCCTTTCCAAAGTGTTTTGCAGATTGATTAAAAAAGCCTAGGATTAGGGATTGCTTCACCCAGCTGAACTGCAGCCAAACACATGCATATCTGTGTGTGAGAGAGAGATGGCAATTGTTTAATAGCAACATTACACCGTGGCATAAGACAGGAAGTAAAAGGAACACTATATTCAGTTGAAACCACAGGTATAATCTAGATAGACAGAATGTAGTGCTTCTCACTGTCAGAGTGGCTTCTGACTTTGCCAATTCATGTCAGGAATGGGTCAAGCAGGAGACATTTGCAAAAACAATACAGATCACCAGTGTTCGAGACCTTACTTGCCATTCTGATCCTGGGCATATCAGAACAGTTACTCTTACCTGACATAGACTAACTCTGAGTGCAGTTCTAGCACTAGAGAGAAAGGGATCTCCGCAGGAGGTGGGTTTGAAGCTTCACATCTCTGGTAGATTGACTGCCAATTATGTCGCCTCAAGCTGCAGTCATTTGCAAAACGCAGTGCTGAGAGCAGCTGTCTGGCACATTGTTAGTTGGTCTCATGCTTATTGCTTTACATACAGAGATAACATGCTCCTTTGTTACAAGGATGAGTCATATAAAACATTGAACACCTAAGTCACACTGTAAGGTTAAAAATCATATTAAAAGAAACCTAATTTCCCCACCTGATGTTATACATTATTAATCATTATAGGTGGGGTTGATAGCACAGCCTATTATTAAGGATGTCCAACACTTCTCATAAGACACTATTTTCAGTTGCATATAACTGCCAAACTTTAGCCATTTGGGCTGAAATTTTCTGTTTGGTGTCTGCCTCAGGCTTACATAAATAAACAGACATACAGACAGACACAATTTCAACCAGAATGGGCCAGCTGTTTCCAGGAATGAGGCTAGGGGAAAATACATTGTTTTATCTGTGTTAAAAAATTCTTGTGACCTTTTCTTTCAAAAGATCTATCACCCCTGTACTTTGGAGTAGGCACTTGAAATTTGTCAGGGAAGTGGCCTTTGTGTCAGGGATGTGCCTTTTGCCATCCACAAGAAAATCTGCTCAAATTTGGCTAAGTTATAAGCCTTTGAAAAATGGCAGGTCAAAAATGCTCATTAGAGTCTGTGATATTTTAACAGCTAAATTCCCCAAAGACTCCAATCACAATGGGCACACTGCACCCTAAAGCTGACAGGAGTGGGCATCTGAATTGAGAACAGTGAGAGAGCCTATCATGTGCTTTCATTGTCCCCATTACTGGGCCCAGGCATTGTGGGGGAGGAAGCTGCCTGATTTGAATGCAGAGGGGACAAAAGTGTGAGCAGGGGATGAGGGAGGAGAAGGAGATTAGGACAAGAAGCCTTAGAGGAGTGGGGAGACTGGAAATGGAGGCAAGGATAAGGTAGGGAGACTGGGACTGAGAAGCAAGGAGAGTGACAGGAAGGAGATGAGTAGGTAGGTGAGATCTGATGAGGAGCCAGGCTGCAAGGAAAGAACTGGGACAAGGACCTGGGGGGAGGAGATTGGACTGGAGCCTGGGGCAGGAGATTGGGACTGGAAGCAAATGGGGATAGGAAACATGGGTATGTGGTAAGGGGGACTGGAGGCTGGGGGAGATGGGAAAGCAGGAAGGGAGGGGAAATTGGGACTGAAGGGAATATGGTGAAGTGGAGTTGAGAGGAGAGAAACTAAGATTTGTTGGCAAGGAGACCGGGATGAGAAACCTGAGGACTGGAGACTAGGACTCGCTAGGTGAGGAGAATGGTATAGGTACAAAGAACCAGAGGTGGGGAAGAGGTAGGACTGGGCCAAGGGAGGTTGGAGGAGACAGGGCTGAACAGGTCATGTTTGGGAGGAACTGGCAGAAGAGTCTCTGCCCACTAGAGAATACTCCCCTCCAGAGCCTGGAATGGAATCCTAGATTCATGAGTTGCACCAGTCTTCTGCTGTCAGCAGACATCTGAGAAACTCGCTGGCAAAGTGTCCCATCTTCCTGTGGTGCGGGTGCACATGAAAGATGACAGTCTGCTTACTGCTTTCAGTTACTCCATTAGCTCAATTGGCAGAGGCCTGTGTGGTGGATCTGAAGGTTCCAACCCTTGCTGATGTGATTGTTAGAATGATGCCACACGATGGAATTTTTTTCCTTTGGTTTTTTACAAAACTAGAAAATTACACACAAACTACATTAAAAGAACATTATTAAGGTTGCAAAATCAAGAAATCAAAAGTTAGGAAATGGCAGAATTAAGGTTGCCTCTGTGATCTTAATTTGGCCCCCTTGTGCATATGCATAATGGTGGTCTAATTACATGATCACATGCATCATTCAGTACACAGGATAGACTTGCTCTGGGGATGAATCAGGGTTGTGGTGTTGCAGAAACTGGAAGGTGTGTAGTGAATGAGGCGGGAGATTGGCTGAAGAGAAAAGATGGTTTCATGGTTAAGGCAGTTGAATGCTGCCCTGGAGAATTGGATTCTTATCCCAGGGAGTGATGACTTTCTAGTCAAGTCATTTGAACCAGATTTTTCACAGATGATCACTAAGTATGTATTCCTCATTTTCTGGATGCTCAACTTCAGACCCTGTGGTTTTATTTGCAGAAATGCTGAGCACTCAGATGCATCAGAAGTCAATTGGAGCCGTGCTTCAAACATAAAAGTTATATAGAGAGAAGAAGTAGTCTGAAAATCAGGTCCTAAGCATCTCAAATTTGGCACCCTAGCAGGTGGAACTTTTGACTTTAATGTCACTGTGCTTCAGGTCCCTATCTGTAAAATGGGAAGAGTAATGGGCCCTCATCTCACAGAGGTGTTGGGAAAATAAATTGGTTAATATTTGTGAAACACCTCAATACTCTTGTGATGGGTGCTATAGAAAAGCCCATGAGGAAATTAATAATTTTATCTTCAGAGCAGGGTTTGAACAATGTGCAGTAAATAAGGCCCAAGGCCACACACTGAACAATGAGGAGAAAGCTAAATATTGAAGAGTTGATAATTTAAGTAAGTACATTCCATTCTGTGCACTGAATGAGAATGGGTCCTGTGGAGAAAAAACAGCGTTTTGTGTAATTAAAGACTACCATAATACATGCAAGCAAGCGGGCCAATTTAAGGTGTTGCACAGCAATCTTAATTCTGGCATTTCCTAAATTCTGAGCGCTTTACTTTGCAACCTTAATATTCTATAGTGTAGTTTTCTGTGTATAATTTAGTATTTTGCAGTAGTGCTCAAAGATCCCAATCAGTATCCAGGCCCACTGTGTTAGGTGTATTCAAAACCTGTCAAGATTCAGCTCCTATCCCAAAGAAACATATTAGATTATTAAAATTGAACATTGAAAAAAAACTAACATAATTTTCACCATTTATACTGTTTGTTTACTTTTTTACATTTCACTTGGGATCTTAAAAATAGATTGGCCGGTTTCACATTTATTTCTAGTGAGCTTTCAGGGTAATCTCATTTTCTGGGTCCTCAGTTGTAGCACAAAGCGAAATATTTGGGTTGCAAACACAGCAGAGGAGTGCTTTTAAAAAAAAAAGTTACATTGGAATTTATTTTCTAATATAATAGAAAGACTTGTATTTTGGCTGCTTAGCATGTTCTTCTTAGTTGCTGGAAACATATAAAACCTAGGCGTGGTATCTTTATTTAGATAGAGAGAAAATATGCAGAACATCTGTCTGGTTGCCAAATATGTAGGAGTTAATTCTATTTTGGATACAATTCTGTGGCCAACTGGGAGAAAAGTTAAAATAGGTCTGTCTAGTCTACTGTTCAGTTAGCCAAATGAAGATGTAAAGATGCATGTGTTGGGGTAAATGTTTGGACTGGTGAAGACTGTCTTGGTGTTAATACTTTACCCTTCCTCTAGCACGTTCACAGGTACTTCTGTTAAAGCAGTTCACAAACATTAAGTAACTTCCCAACACCCTTGTGTGGTAGGGAAGTTTAGAAAGAGTTGAAGAATATATAGTCTTTTAAAAGCCTGATTTTACTAAAGCAAACTCTGGTGTTCCTGTAGTAATATTTCACCCTTAAAACTTGATTAAAAACTTCAATAAACATAATTAAATTGTTGAAAACAAGCAATGTTTGCAGAGGAGGGTCCTGCCCAGTGGAGGCGGCATAGGACTGGGAGTCAGCAGGCTTGGGTGCTATTCCGAGCTCTACCAAAGCATGTGTGGGCTTGAGCAAGTGGTGTTTTCCCCTTTGTGCCTCGGTTTACTTATCTGTAAAATGGGCATGGTTGGTACTTGCTCTCCTTTGTAAAATGCTTTGAGATATAAGTTCTATATGATGGCAAGATATTACTGTCCTATAGCTGCTCTCAAACTTTAATTAGTTAAGTCTCAGAAGCTGTCCTACCTTCTCTCCACCTCTGCTTATCCAAGTCACAGTGAGCCAGCGTCAGAGTTCCGAGCTCAAGAGTTCTCATGACAACCCCCTGATCTAATCATTAGACAGTGTGTCTTTCAGATGCTTAGGAGGCTTTTCCAACTTTCCGGCTGTTGTAAGCCTGAAGTAAAATAAGTTAGTATTGGGAGGGGCTAGTATAAGTAGACCAACAAAAAAGTTTGCAGTGTTGCCAGTATAAGTTGTATCCCTACTAGGGCCCTTAGCTCATATAGCTATACCTGCAAAGCATTTATCATAGATGTGGCTCTCATCAGAGCAAGAGCCCAGACCCTGCAGACCTTTCCTGAGGCATGTACAGGACTGGGCTCTTCTCTAGTTTTGTAAAGTGACTAGTTTATCTTTGCTCCTTAGCTTATTTGTAGAGTACGCTGGGGAGATGCCTTCCCTGAGGTGGTGGGATAAGAAGTCACTGAATAGAATTGTGAGCTCTGTGATTCAGACAACAGTACCTTCTTGACGAGGTACTATGACTGCAGCCTAGCGATGGAATACTTTGAACTCTGATTTTGCACCTTGGTTTTTTATGAGAGACGCGTTGGGGAAAAGATGTTTATCTTTTCAGGACTCTCTTTTGAAGATCAAAGCATTGCTTTAAAAGGGGATGCACTGCACAGTAGGATAGATGGATTGTTTAAAAGTAAGCTGGATTTAGCATAAGCCCAAGGATCCATGGTGTAGTATTATGGAATGTAAATAATGTTAACATCCCTCCATGTCCTGGAATCTGCTCTCTCAGGGGAAGTTTTCAGATGGGACGATGACTGGGTAGCTTCAAGAAAAGGTCTACCCCAGTGCTTTTTTTTAACGTTATCTGTGGCCAGGATTAGCATTCTCATTATTGTAGATAATAAACATCAATTGCTGTGATAGTGTTGCCTTCATATGAATCCTGCATATAGGAGAGAAATCATAATTCCTATCCACGCGATACAGGAATGTTTTTGTTCCACTTGCTTGCCTCTTCATTCTGGCACACAATATGTGAATGTTCTTGCAATCTGATCCTCCGAATGAGCCTTTGTTTGAGGAAATATTGTTAGTTTTGGCTCTTTCACAGCTGAGGTGACAGGCTCAGCCCCCAATAAAATAGAAAGAGATTAAAAAACAAACCAAAACCATTCTCGTGAATCTTGTGTGAAAGCCAAAATGCTCTTTCCTTTTGTGTCAGAAAACAAAATCTAATCTGTTTAGTATATTTTAAATTAAAGGAATAGAAAAATTCTTATTTAATATTGGACAGCTTACTACAAACACTGGCAAAGAAAATATTCTTCTCTAAAGATCTTTACATGCTAAATGAACAAGCAGAGGAGGGGATTACTCGAGAAAGTTTCAGAAAGCAAATGGATTTTAACAAAGGATTTGGCAGAAGAGGGTGCTTTTTTGCACAAGGAAAATGGGAGACTGTAAATAAAAAGGAATAGAAAAGTAAAATATATATTTTGCTCCTACAACTTGAAAATGATTTGGTTTTCAGAGCTGAGTTTGTATAGGTAGTTAAATTCTCCATTAAATCGTTTTCTCCCACAACTATAATAGGCAAGATACTTGTGGCTTGAAAAGTGGGTTTTACAAGCAGTAGCTACTTTTCTTTGCATCTCATACTCTGAAAGCATATTTGGGTCAGTGCTCTGGAATCTGGTCTTTAATGCCCAAAGATTTATGCTTAAGTTCCACCTAGGATAGATGTAAGGCTAGGTACAACATGAATGCAAATGGAGAAAATAGCTTTTTTCCTGAACTGGAGAGTAACTCCAAGAGGAGAATTTGCTTTGTACATTCAGATTAATTTGAGATATTTTTCTGTTGTGTAAAGGAATAAGGGCTTTCACTTTGAAGTACGGAACTGCAAGTTAAGGGATCTGGGTTCCATTCCCAATACTGCCACTGACAGACCTTGAATGTATAATTTAAAACCCACCCATCCATGCCCCAAACTCTCTGTTTCCTCATTTGTAAAATGGGGATGACTAAAATTCCTTACTTCAGAGAGGGTGGTGTTAGGATTGATGGTTTGCAAAGCACTTTCAAGGTGTGTCATCGGAATGCAGCTTTCCTCTTACAGAGTACCTCAGTCCAGTTACATTTATATCAAGTGCTCTAGTTTCTTGTGAAGGTTCCTTCCATTCATCCACCTAACTTTTTCAGCAATGCCTAATTTATCTTAAATTCAGTTTATAATACATGCCTGTGCCAGGCTCTTAACACATGCACAGTACAAAATCCAGTTCAGAATTTTAGAAACTGATAAATATAATTCATCCACCCAACCCATTTCCCCAGATCCTACTATAGCACGTTTTTAACACATCTCAAAAACTTACCAGAGTAGATGGCTCTTGCAGAATTCTCAGAAGATCAATAGACTTGAACTCTGTTTAGACCAATGAGGAAGAAGGTTCTGGACTTGAAGTTCTCTCACTAAAAATGCCCTGCTCCTAACTTCCTCATGGTTAAACCAAGGTGCACTTAGCTCAAGCATCTCACCTGTTACCAACTGTTGTGTGGAGAGAGATCCCTGGTATCTTCACTGCAGCTGTCCATGCTGTACTGAGCATCTCAGCTGAGAACAACATGGCTCCCTCTAGAGGGTTTTCCTTTTTCTTTAAGACTTCAGTTGTTGATGCTTGTGAAAGCAACATTACAGTGGAGGCATTGGAGTTCCTTCTTCAACATCAATTGCAAGTCATGAAGTAGAAGATGCATTTAGCTTCTTTAAGACCAGGGAAAATACATGTTGCATTAGAAACCACTTGAAGTGAGTGTCAAATTTGTGTATAAGGAAAACTTTACTTGTGATTATGTTTTGATTAATTTAACTGTTACTTACATCATTTCTTGCATAAGCTGCTGTATCACATGCCCCAACATTTTTAGTGAGGCAAGGCAAACTATTTGCATTATCTCCTCCTAAGCCAACAGTTTCACTGAAATATTCTGTTGGCTCATTTATTAACTTCAGTTTTAGATATGATCTACAGTTACCATGCATTTCATATTCTGATCATTGCTAATTATGAACAACATCCCTTCAACTCTCCTCTGCTGAGTTTTTCGATGAGCAGGAGGGGGAAAAATCCTGTATATTCTCCTTCAGTAATGTTATGTTAAAGACTAGCCCTTAGATTATAGATGGAGTTAACTATTAAAAAAAAAAAACATCTTTGGAGATATAAGTAAAGCATTATCTGACTCATGGACTGGTGATTAATAATTTTCAGACCAGCCAGAAATTTGGATTATGATTAAATCCCTGCTTACATCATTAATACTTAGTCATGGGAATGCAGCTGATAATGTAGCAATCAGTGCAAATATCTCCTCCTGTTTTAAATGTAAAACAAAATCCCTTGCACAGTGGTAATATCATCAGAGGAAAGGCATTAATTAAAAGGACACTGTCATAGCAACAATCTGTTTTAGAAGATAACCTGTTTTTATCTGTTACTAATCACCTCTTAGAAAACCAAAACATTTTAAAAATCTAATATTTTTCTGCATTTAAAAGACCCTATTTACATTTTGTGTTTTCAGCTTGGACAATGAATGTCTGTTTCTCATATACTAGCACAAAACTGCAGTGTTTGAGAAATAGTTAATTGTCTGAAAAAAGCTGTTTTAGATTGAAATTTTTAAAAAACTAGAGACAGTTTCGTTGGTTTTCAGAATGTGAGTTTATTGCTACACAATTTAAGTGTCAGCACTGAATACCTGCCTGCCCATGTCTTGGGACTGCTGCCGAAGGCCATATCTACATTCAGAAAAAGCATTGTGTTGGAAAACCCTTAGAACATGGTCCAGCTTCTTTTGGAAGCACTTATTTTATGTGAAGGACTGGTGGTGACCTTGATGGACCCATAACTTTCCCTTTTTGATTTGATTGATTTCGTGTTGGTGAGAAGTACTGTATTTATAGCCCTGCAAGTTGAAGTCGTCTGTTTATGCTCAGTATAGTTGTGTCATGGGCAGTGCAAGCTCCCTCCCACCAGTGGGACTCAACCTAAACACGTAAGGACCCCTCTTGGGGTCAGAGGGAAATTCATTCTCGATGGCTAAAAAGGGGGATTGTTGTGCCATGGTTTGCTGTCAAATTGGGAAGGTGTCTCTAGTAGGGTCCCACAGGGGTCAGTCCTGGGCCCAGTACTAGTCAATATTTTCATTAATGACTTGGATAATGAAGAGGAGAGTATGCTTATAACATTTGAAGATGACACCAAACTGGGAAGGGTAACAAATACTTTGAAGGACAGGTTTAAAATTCAAAATGACCAAGACAAAATGGACATTTGATCTGAATTCAACAAGATGTAATTTAATAAAGACAAGTGCAAAGTACTTCACTTAGGAATGAAAAATCAAATACACAGCTACAAAACGGGGAATAACTGTCTGGGTGGTAGTACTGCTGAAAAGGATCTGGGGGTTATCGTGGACTACAAACTGAGTATGCATCAACAATGTGACACTGTGTGCCACTGTGGCAATGCTAAGGATCCCAGGAGAATGTGTGTTAAAATAGTGAAGTGAGAGAGAGAATTGAGGCACAAGTGAGAGAGAGAAAAAGTATGTTTTCATCTGAGATTTGAAAGGAAATGGAGAGTTGATGAAATGATGAGATATGGAGGAAGCTGTTGCATACAGCAGGTGCCACAGAGCAAAGTGTCATACTAAAATTAATGAGACTGCATGAAAAGGTAGAAAGGAGGACACTAACAAACAGAGGAAGAGCAAATCCACAGATGGTTTTGAAAACACAATAGGTAATTTCAAACCAGATCCTAAAATTAATGGAGTACCTCTGTCTACTCTAAACCCAGAGTTTGGTAGCGTACCAGAAGTGAATTTTGCAGCACTTCCCTGGCAGTAGTGGGATATGGGATAATTTTCAGGCTTCTCTGTCAGTCATAAAGATCCTATAGCATTGAAATGTAACTCTTAGCACACCTCCATTTCTGAGAATGGCACGGAAACAGCAATTGGATAGGTGCTGTGCTTGTTGCTTCCTGTAATGGCAATGAAAAATGTCTTCATTAGAAAACATTTAAGCAGAGTAGATCTGCAAAGAGTCAGGTGTCTCAACAAAAGCTGAACATGGCAGCAAGGATTTATTATGGAATTCAGTGGAGAATAAAGTAAAGGTACCCTGGAGGCGCTCAGGTAGTATAGTAATATAAGAATCTTAGATAAATAAAATAGGTGAAGAGTATAAATAAAATATATACAGTATTATCATAGATAAGGAGAGGTCTCCATATACAATCCCATTATTCTTCATTATTTTCTAATCCCTGAAACTCTTACAACTTCACTTGGAATGTTTTTAAAAACTGTACCCAACCAAGAGCCTTGAATACCTGATGGAAATCAGCTTTGTTTTATTTGCTGTAATAAATTTATTTTTGGCTTCTGTTATTTAAAAGAATCACCCCCAAATCTCAAAGTCCGCCTCAGCTTCAGGGATTTTTTATCGTAAACAAAACTATAGTAAACTTGCTCATTTTGAAATATGGAGGATTCAGGATACAACATACTGGGTTCACTTGGGAACTGTTAAGTGCAACAACTTTGCAATTGTCACTGACTTATTCTTTAAACCCATGTTCTCAAACATGGGTATGTATACTCCTGGGGGGACTCAGATGTCTTCCAGGGGTACATTAACTCATCTAGATATTTGCCTAGTTATACAACAGGCTACATAAAAGCACTAGCGAAGTCAGTACAAACTAAAATTTTATGAAGGCAAAATGAGAAAGTAAGCAATTTTCCAGGAATAGTGTGCTGTGACACGGTTTTGTAAGCAAGTAGTTTTTAAATGACTTGAAACTTGGGATACACAACAAACTAGACTCCTGAAAGGTGTACAGCCATTTGAAAAGGTTGAGAACCACTGCTTTGACCATGGAATCAACTTAGTCCTTTTAGTACACGTGGTGTCTGGTCTCCATACCTGCTTCACTGCATGTACTGTACTAAACACTAGACAGGATTTTAAAAAAAAAGAAAAAAAGAGAGAGGATAGGGAGCAGAGAAAAACATTTATATGCTAGGGCAACACCTAACAGGTAAAATATAGATACAAGTGGCAGCATACATTAGAAGCTAGAATTGAAAGCTGGCTAGTTGGCTGTTACTTCCTAGACAGCTTACCAGATGGTCTGGCATCTGATTGCAACCGTAGCAGTAGTGGGATTATCTGGGTGGTAATGTCTGTTGCATCCTGAATGGGAGAAACAAAGGCGAGCTGAATAACCCAAAACAGCAGTGATTTAATGCCTTAGTGTTGGCAGGTGTGGAACTTTCTGAACTTTTGTATTAGCAATGGCCACTGGGAAATCCTTACTCTAAGGCTAGCACCATATAAGTTTGCTCATATATAGTACTACTGTACTTGGCTTCATTAAAAATAACTGAGGGGATGGGTATGTGGGTGGGTACAGGACTGGGAGCCGGGCATTCCTAAATTGTAGTCCAAGATCTAACAATCCACAAAAACGGGACAGGAAACACCTTAAAATATGAAAATGTGTGACTATAAAACCATGAAAAAATGATAGGAGGAATTGGGGCCAAGTGTAATACCTAAGCCTACTTTAAATCTTTGATTGAAATGGACTAGATCACAGTGTGTCTAACCTTCCCTGCTCCATCTTTAGTAGGAGGCTAGTGTTCTGAGGGTTAGGTAGCCAATGTTCATTATAGCTTAGCACTGTTATAAACATTTACCAGTGTTTCTGTTTCTCTGTCCTTTCTCATTTCCAAGAAGACCCTTCATTTGTGAGTTGCTTTTTTTATTGGCACCCGCCCCACCTTTGATGAAACTGTGGTTGCTGTTAAACTTTTTGCTCTTGTAACTAGATCTAATTTATCAAATGCAGCATTGCAAAGTTTAAGGGCGACAACTCTGCAGGAGTAGAGTAGAGTTAATATTTTCATGTAATCTTTTTAAAGCTGCTGGCCTGGGAGGTGACATGGAGCTGCCGGTATGAACATGTACTGTCTCAGTACAGCTTCGCAACATCCAAGATAGGCAAAACCAAAAATGCAGCCAAGCCTGCTAAGTTCCAGGTTTTAGACATGATCTTGGATGATCTCATTTGCTGGGTTGGTGGAAGGTGATGTATTTGGGTTCAGGGAAACTGTGTTAGATAAAAAGTGTGTTTGGGTGAAATGAATTGTGGTCACAGTGAAATTTCCAGAAGGACAGGTATCCACATCACAAAACACTTCCCCACAACTATTAGCAGAGAGGTGAAGGACTGGAAGAGCTTTGGAGTCTGAATTTCCCTATCACCTTTAGGCCAGGGCTGAGGTATGTTGTCTGGTAGTGCATGGGAGAAGCTTGCTCTACCACTGCCTGACCTTCACTTGCTCTGTAGTCTCCAGAGCTGTCAGCTGGCACAAGCTGGCACTTGTACTAGCCACTGTATTTGCCTTTAAAAAATAAGTCACTGACTTCTTTTGTTTCTGTTTCAGTGGGAAGTTGGTTTCACCAAAATGGAAGAATTTTAAAGGCTTAAAACTTCAGTGGAGGGATAAAATTCGTCTCAACAATGCCATCTGGAGGGCATGGTATATGCAGTGTAAGTTGCTTTTTTGGTAAACATGGTTGCATGGAACCACAACATGTTTGCATCAGGCCATACATATAAAAGGTTGTGTGTTGGAGAGGATTCTGGGAAAATCTATGTTAAAATCCTGCCCCTGAGATGGAGAAGAGATCCCTAAGTAGCATGGGTGTACCCAACAGTCATGTTTTCATTTATGTTTCAGACCTGGAGAAACGCAAGAACCCAGTGTGCCATTTTGTGACTCCACTAGATGGCTCTATTGATGTAGAGGAAAATCGGCGGCCTGAAGTATGTAAAGTTTGAGTGTAGATTTGATCATCTCTATCTCTCTCCTGTCTCTGGTTAGATGTGAAGGCTCTGCACTGCTGCCATGCATTGGTGTCCTCTCAGTAGTGAAAAATATCAACATTCATGCTATCTGACTCCTTTTGAGCCACATGTTATAAATCTACCTGTATTGGCGTGATCAAGGTGCAGCCCAAGGGTGACTTATAGTCCCTGGAGTCCTACTGTGTAGCCCAAGACTGCCCTCTAGTTTGACAAATCTAAGTCATGAAGGTGCAACCTAAAGAGCCAGTGATTCCAACATGCCAGAGCCTGTTTTACTTTTCCTCTCAAAGGGCCCATTTCTGGGAGTTGCTGAAGTCAGTGAGAGATGAGGGCAAGGCACCTTTTAGGATCAAGCCCGAGTGTTTTTTAATTTTCTTTGTTCATCTGAATTCAAACTAATAAACAATTTCCAAACCTGTCATATAAATTGTAACTGCAATTGAGCATGGTAGGTCTGAACATTTGCCTTTTCTTTTACTGTAAACTTACATGCAAACTCTTTACAGACCTCTGGCTCCTTGTCCTGTGAGGCCGATGATGTTGCAAAGTTTGGTGCTCTCAAGTGTTGTGTAATCTTAGATTGGACTCAAAGTGCATATCCCCTTGTTGAACCTACAGAGAGGAAGCAGCAGCAGAAACAGGCTGCAAAAGAATACATGGAATGGTCCTTGTGTACGAAATTTTTGAAAAGCAAAGTTAGACTAACTTTTAGTTTGAGACACACTCCAATCAGACAAGAAGGTGGAGTTAAGTCTACCTCAGTTCTTGTGAACTCGGCCTGTTGTCCTTGGTTTTGCAGTACTTGTGGCATATTAAAGCGCCACATTCTGATCCCATTATTGTGATTGGGGTACCACTGCACTACATATGGCTTTAAGAGGGAAGTTCCTCCTAGAGCTTTGTTACTTGGCTTTTTTAGTTTTGTGGCATTCCTTAACAGCTATTTATATATTTGTACATTCATACGCCTTGCAACTTTCCACTCTCCTACTCGCTCCAGGAGAGGAGGTTGGTTTTTGTTTTTGTTTTCCAGTGAGTACATTTTATTCCATAGTGAAGGGTGGGCCACCTACTAAATTTTGTATCTTGGCTGATGAATTTTCATTATACTTTCACATGGCTGTATTAACATGCATATATCTTCAAAAATAAGTTTCTGTAACATAACTAATATTTCTTCTTCAAATGCTTGCTTATGTCCATTCCATTGTTGGTGCATGTGCACTGCATGCACACTTACTGGAAGATTTTTCCCCTTAGCAGATCCCATAGGGCTGGCTTTGATGCCCCTGGAGTCCTGCACACATGGTGTGGTTTATCAGGCGCTGCCGGCCCTACACCTGCTCAGTTCCCTCTTTCCACCGCTGATGATTACTGGAAGTGTGTTCTTGCTTGCTTTGGGGAATCCCTCTTCGCTGTAGTCTTTGGTTTCACTTAGGTACTTGTTAGGTAGTTGTTTAGATAGTTGTTAGCTGTTGTAGTAGTAGTAGATAAGGTAGTCCTGTTAGGGACTTCCACCCGTGTAGAGGTATATCTCCGGGCTTCAAGCCTCGTAAATCCTGCAGGAAGGCCTTCCTGATTAGCGACCCCCCACAAAGACTGTTTGAAGTGCCTTAGGGAGTCTCACAGAAAGGACAAGTGCCACATCTGCAAGGTGTTCAGACCAACGACTCAAAAGGATCGAGGTATCCATCTGAAGGCCTTGTTAATGGAGGTGGTTTTGAGACCAGCATTGGAGCCGTCCCACTCCCTTTCGGCACCAAGCACCAGGTCCATCACGGCACCGGCTTCACCACAGAAAAAGAAGCACGGAAAACAGCGTCTGGCAGAAGACCACACCCCCGCACAGAGGAAGGCTAAGGATTCGGGGTCAAGTTCCAGGACAGCTGAGAGCCAGTGTGCCAAGCAACCTGCACAGGGGCAGATCTCGGCTGGGCGGTGAGCCTCTCTACAGAGCACCTTCTGACTCTGGAGAGCGGAAGGGGACCACTTCACCTTGCGGTGCTGTCGACACCGGAGGCGTTTCAAGTGGCAGCCGACCTGTTGGCCCTGCCTGTCTCTCTCACCCCGTTGGCCCAGACAGAAAGGGCGAGGGGTAGGGTGTTGGCATTGAGAGGAAAGCTTCCATTGGGTCCCCCCAGTGGCAGCACACTTCACCAGATACCTGATGCACTTTTCCACATAACAGATCACCAAGGCAGAGAGAGATTCCACCGAGAGGCCGATCCCCTGGGGTGTATTCCCCAGTACCAAGACAGTCTTCAGGGACGGAGCACCAGTACTAGAGGAGCCCAGACAGTCCAAGGCATCACTTACAATCGCTGGCACCGAAGGCAGCAGCATCGAGTTGCCGCAGGTCCCGCTTGGTATTGAGCAGATGCTCCCCATCTGGAGCTGGGCTCCACTGTCAGTCACCAATGGTGGCCGCAGGGTCAATCGCCAAACCAATGGCAGTAGTGGAATCTCTGGGGCTTACCGGTGACCTCGGGACCCCTTGTCCTTGTGGGGAAGCAATCAGGCCCCAGCACCACTGGCAGAGGCCCATGACTCAGAGTAAGGGAAGGAGCGGGACACCGTGGATTCTGCGTCATCCTGCCGGTACATGAAGGGGTCCCAAAGTGGGCCAAGGGTGTCTGCTAAACGCCATCCTCCCTGCCCCTGACCTCCAAGAGGGTGGAGAAAAAGTATTACGTTCCCACGAAAGGGGTCGAATACTGGTTCACCCATCCTGTGCCGAGCTCCCTCATAGTGGTGGCAACAAATGAAAGAGCCAGGCAGGGACAACCTAGCTCAACCCCCAAAAACAAAGACAGCAAAAACTGGACTTGTTTGAGAGAGAAAATTATTCTACCACCAGCCTCCAGTTCCACATCACCAACCAACAGGTGTTGGTAGGGAGGTATATCTATAATTTGTAGAACTCCTTCAGGTGTTTCGGGAAAGCCGTACCTCAGGATCAGGCCCAAGATTTCCCCACGATTTTGGAGGAGGGCAGGAGAGTGGCCAGAGTGGCCTTACAGGCTACTTCAGACATAGCCGACTTGGCGGCAAGGACAATGGCCTTGGGGATCTCCATGTGCCATTGCTTGTGGCTCTAGTTGTCCGATCTGTCCCAGGAGGATCAGCAGTCCATACAGGACCTACTGTTTGACGGCGCTGCACTCTTCTTGGAGCAGACAGATGTGAAGCTCCATGGGCATAAGGACTCACAGGCAACTCTGGACTTGTTGGGTCTGTACATGCCGCAAGCTTCCAGGAGGCAGTTTCAGCCCCAGCAGCAGCAGCAGCCCTGGTTCCCAGCACAGGATCTATAGGAGGAGAGAGAGAAAGGAACATTAGGCGGTGCAGGCAGGGCCCACCTTCTTCCTTGTACTAATGGGTAGCAGGAAGCTCTCCACGAGGTCATCATATTGGCCAAGTGGAAGAGGTTCACGTGCTGGGCCGCAGCACAGCAAATGACACCCCACCAGGCACCGATCCAGGTGGTCCCGGACTACCTGTTGCACCTCAAGCTTCAGGGTCTAGCGATTGCTTCGCTAAAAGTGCATCTAGCTGCCATCTCAGTCTTCCACCCCCCAATTCACGGGAGATCAGGTTTTTTTCACGCCATGGTGGCGAGGTTTCTGAAGGGCATAGAAAAGCTCTACCTTCGGGTCAGGGATCCCATCCCCCCAGGAACCTGAATTTGGTCCTCTCTGGACTCACAGGGGCGCCATTCGAGCCTATGGCCACTTGCTCACTTCTGCTACTGTCATGGAAGGTGGCCTTCCTAGTAGCCATCACCAAGACTAGGAGTATGTCTGAAATCAGGGCACTTACCTCAGAGCTGCCTTATATGATTTTCTATAAGAATAAGGTCTAGCTGAGGTGTCATCCAGCCTTCTTGCCGAAGGTGATTTCATAATTCCACACCAACTATGACATTTTCCTGCAAGTATTTTTCCCAAAGCCGCACGCTTCCAAGGAGGAAAGGAGATGGCATACGTTGGATGTACACAGAGCCCTGCTTTCTACTTAAAGAGGATGAAGCCATTTCATAAGTCCGTGCAGCTGTTCATTGCAGTGGCTGAGAGGATGAAGGGCTTACCTGTCTCATCACAACAAATCTCCTCTTGGATATCTGCATACGTACACTTCTGCTATGAGCAGGTGAAGGGTCCCCTCCTGAGGAATGTCACAGCTCACAGCACCAAAGCACAGGAGTCTTCTGCAGCATTCTTGACGTGGGTGCCTATGCAGGACATGCATGGTGGTCTTCGGTATATACCTTTATATCCCATTATGCTATTGTGCAGCTGGCTAGGGATGATGCCAGCTTCGACAGGGTGGTGCTACAGTCAACCAACCTATGAACTCCCAACCCACCTCCAAGGTACTGCTTGCAAGTACATGACCAAGCACTCGAAGAAGAAAAGACGGTTATTTACTTTGTAACTGTTGTTCTTCGAGATGTTGGTCATGTCCATTCCATGACCTGCCCCACATCCCCGCTGTTGGAGTTGTTGGCAAGAAAAAACTGAGGGGGTGTAGGGCCAGTAGCACTTCATACACCGCGCCATGTGCGTGGGACTCCATGGGGCACCGAAGTCAGCCCTTCGGGATCTACTAAGGGGAAGAATTTTCCAGTAACCCTGCATGAGACGCACACGCATCTACAATGGAATGGACATGTGCAACATATCTCGAAGAACAACAGTTATAAGGTAAGTAACCATCTTTTTTCCTTTTGGACTATATTGTCTTTGCAATTTGGTTACATGTGATCCAAGTAGTGACATATTGTGCAATTATTGAATGTCATCACTTGTTTAGTATATGTGGGGAAGATTAAATGGATCCTGGGTTAGAGTTGCTCTATAATAGCTGGATTTAGTACATTGTGTCTGCTGGACTATGAGGTGAAACAGAAATAATATGCCTGCCTTTAAAGCCTCAGTCTCCCTGAAAACTTTGTGTGGCTATTTAATATTTGTGTATATTTCCTGATGTATTTTGTTTGTTCTCAGGCCATTGCAACAGAAGGGAAATATTGGAAACGAAGAATTGAAATAGTCATCAGGGAATATCACAAGTGGAGAACATACTTCAAGAAAAGGGTCTGTTTGTTTGAACAATGAAAATATTTTGACTGGAATAATTGCTTTTGATTTAATAGTTGGACTTCTGATGTCATTTTTACTAATCATGCAAAAATGTTGGAAATTCAAATATACCAGTATAAACAGAGGGTTAGCTGATACATAATAAGAATAAATCAATACACTGGATCCAGTCCTGCAACCCCTTATTATGTGAATCGTCTCTACTCATGATTAGTCTTATGGGAGCTAGAAAATGATTTGGATGAGTAAGAACTAATCATACCAGCTTGGGGTTGCAGGATCAGGTCGGATTTGGGAAGTACAGGAACTATTTTTACTTTTTAAAATATTCTTTGTTCTATCTCTGCAGTTACAAAAACACAAAGATGAAGACCTCTCAAGCTTGGTGCGGGTATGTAATTTTTGTGGAGGCAGTGGCAGCATCTCTGCTTGTTGAAGTTCTGATAAGTGGCAAAGGTGTACAAGCATTATAGCTTGCAGTGATTAGAACTTAAAGCTACGGACTTAGCTTTAATGTTTATTATGAAGTGAGGGTACCTCTTTGCTTAGAATAAATTGTATAAAAGAGAGCAGTACAACTTTTTCAGCTTAAATCAGACTGGGCAGAAGTCTTGGTCTAGAGTGCTATGACATGAGAAATGAGAGAGAGCTGGCCCAGTCAGGGCCATCTCTGTGCAGTCAGTCGCATTACAGCTTGTTATTGAGTTATAACTGGCAGCATTGCCTGCCTTGTGGAATCGGGAAAGGATGTATGGGCTACAAGTGGAAAAGTGCACAGCAGAACCAAATGCAGTCTGATTATAGGCAAGGAGTTTGATAAGCTTAAAAAGAAAAAAAAGGGTTAGATGTTGAGATGAATAACAGCATCTGAACTTAAAATACCTGGGGAAAAAACTAGTAGTGCTATTGAGCCTTCTTTGGGCATAAACTGGTCACCAAGAAAACATTTCAGATCTTCTGTAACTAAATGTAAAGCCAATCTGGATTCATCATTATATGCCCAGAACAATCCCCAGGTTCATAAACTGTTCAGCAAACCTGGATAAAATTCAGATAAATCTCAGCATGTCATGGTTCTGGGTGGAAACCTAAGCTGTTTCAATTGAGTTTTGCTTTGTATTTTTTAGGGTTCATTCAAACCACAAAATCAGTGAAATTCTGGATGCAAACACCACATATACTCAAAAAAACTAAAAAGCATTGCCAAAGCCACCTTCGTTTTATGCAGTTCTAATCATCAGATGGAAATGGGAAGATATTTTCCCCCCAGAGTGTAGTCTTGTGTAATGATATATTTCACAGAGGTTTTATGCTAACTTATAAAACATCTGGTATGTGACATTGCTGGAGACAAGATTTGAACTAGCTATACAAATGAGCTGTTCCAGAAAAAGCAGAAGCTGGGATGCCAGACTAGATGAGCTATCAGTCTGTTTGGTATATAAAAGAAGCCAGAGTAGATGAACTGTTGGTCTGAACTGATATAGCAGAGGGTAGAATATCAGATTAGATTGACTGTTCTCTGTTCCATGTGACTGGAGGCAGGATACTAGAGCAGGCTAACAAATTGGTCTGATTCATTTTGATGGCTCCTATAGAATGTTCCTTTTTATTAAAATATGGAAAATAATTAGCTTTGTCTCTTTGGTGCCATAGTAACTGCATGTGACTAGCTTCATATGAGCAGGTTTATTTTTCTTTCTTCTTTGGCAGGACGATGACCTGGTTCTCTGGCATCAAACTAGGTATGGCAGAGAAACCCCAGTCCCCATGGAGGAAGACTCCTTTCTGGATGCAGACATGCTTATGTCTGAGTTCACAGACACGCTCTTCTCCACACTTTCTTCACATCAGCTGATTTCCTGGCCAAATCCCAGAGAGATAGGTATGTGTTTGCTTTTGGCTGTGTTAATTTTGCAGTGAGAGGAGACTTGAGGTTTGCCACTTCACTTCAAGCCTCACTTATTCATTTTTCTGGGAGAGATGGTGGCTCCATCTTTCTCTTCCAGTGCATTTCCCTGGGCTGTTTGTATTTGTATCAGTTTAACAATAGTGCCAAACTTAAAAGTTAAAAATCATGCTATAGAGGATCAGAAATTCTATTAAGATATTCAGCCTAAATTTTCTTTTTTTTATCTTATTACAACTAGTTACTGTACAAATAAATCTACCCATGACAAACACTAGAAAGCATTATTGCTTATAAGACTATTATAATTTTCTTCAAATCTTATTTTCCCTTTTTAATGTAATAATTATTAATTTATATACACCATAAACTTGCAGAATGTCATGGTCCCTGTAAAAGCCAAGCCAAATAAGTGTTGTTCCATCAATCTGTCACTCTTTCATTAAGGGTCTAGCACCTTTAAAAAATGACCCTCTTTCTTTTTATTAGATGAAGGTTCTCCTAATGGAACTCAACTCAAATTCTTGTAGCCAAAATTCATGAGGGCATTCTGTGTGATCTGATCCCTGCTTCAGTGGGAGTTCTGCATGCAGAGATCTTACAGAATCCAGCCCTGAGGTTTATACCCAGTTCCAGCAAAGTGCCAGTCTTTCTTTGAGCAATCCATATCCACACTGTAATAAACTGAAGTGGCATGTATGCTGCAGAATTAATCTGTGTCTCCCTTGGTTTTTCCAGCACATTTAGGAAATGCTGACATGATTCAGCCGGGACTTATTCCTCTCCAGCCAAATCTAGATTTCATGGATACTTTTGAACCTTTTCAGGGTAAGGATAAGGGGAAAAATTAGTTTACTGTATTTATTAATACTACCGCATCAATTTCTGCTATAGAAGTAATGGGTTTTGAACAGAAAAATAAACGATGCAAACCAATATATTTATCCTCTTTATTAAGCATGAAAATTGAGCCAAAGCTTATGAACGTTTGAAATCTAATTTTAAAAAAATACTGTAGAAAGAGCTTCTTACTGTTGCGAGACAAGTTCTTTGCCTGACTGGGTTTTGAAAAGCACGTATAAGAATCCATGTGTGCTAAGGTACAGACTTGGAAGAATACAGCTTTCAGAGAACCTGGTTTACAGAGAAGTGGCTTTTGAACCTTTAACCATTGATAGGATGGGAGAACGATGGATGCCAGCAGAGAACTTTACAGGAGAATGTTGCTAATTGGTGTATCCCTAATCCTCACACCCCATCAGTCACATACAATCTCTGTGGTTTCTCCATTTCTTAGTAATGATTTAATAGCCAAATGCAAAGTCTCATGTTACTGAGACCTCCCTTACTTTTTCACTGTTTACTCTGGAACAGTTACTTGCACACTGAAGAATTATTACAAGACATTGAACCACAGCTGTTAAATGTATTGTAATTTTTCATAAAAGGCAAAATTCACACTTGTATAAAGGCCAGCACAAAGCTTAGGCACCACTATTAAAACAGAGTTTACGGGAGACTTAAATAGTGCCTGGGCCTTGTGCTTGTCCTCTGCACAGGGCTCAATTTCACTCAGAATGCTCTAAATTTGCACAGCATTTTACAAGCATAGTCCTTTCCCAATATAATAAGAAATAATCCCTTTCCTAATGAGTACATTGATCTCAATAAGATGGGTAAACATCTTTGTATTGTAAATGAGCAGAGTACATTTTGTGGTGATGCAGTATCCTTTTTTTTTCTCATTATTTATTCATTTACTTACTAATTCTCAGTGAGTCTCCCATTACTTAGTGCTGCGTAGCAATATTCTACCATAATATAGGGGGTAAAACATTTAATATTTGTTTCCACATTCTTTCAGATCTGTTCTCATCCAGTCGCTCTGGTAACTTTTTCACTTCTGTCCCTGCTTCCAGTTCTGCTATAACAGATACCAGCAGCCATTCTTCCCAGGTAAAAGACATTTTATGAAGTGAAAATTGGTACATATACTGTACTTGCATTGTTGTGACTTAAATACCTTTGTCCACCACTGTGTCAGGTTCAGAACAGAACTTCTATCGAATGTTTTTTTGGGGAACAGCCTTTGCATTATGTAGTGAGTGTTTTGTGCTTAGAGTAAAATAATGCTGTCTCTGAATGGAGTTGGACCTTCCTATAAAGAATCATATGTACTGGGAGGAAGTGTGGTCTAGCGGGTAGAGCAGGGAACTGGGAAACTTCACTTTGAGGTTCTGTTTCCAGCTGTGTCACCAACTAGCTATGGAATCTGAGCCCAGTCACTTAACATCTGCATACCTTAGTTTCCCCATCTGTAAAACAAGGATATTGGTGACTGCCTCCCTCTGAAGAGCTGTGGATCTCAAAACCCTTGAAGATCTTTACCTGAAAGACACTTATGGGAGAGCCAAGGATAAATGGGCAAAACTAGAGGTAGTTGTAGTTATTCAGTTCTTGATGTGGAAGGCGTTGGCTTAGCATAACCAGGGGCAATTCAGATCTAAGCCTCATTCTCCCCTTTCACAATTGAGAGTAAGGAAAGGTTCTGATAAAAGCTTCTGGTGCTGGCCCATCTTCAATGTTCAGTATTAATCTATACTATTTTCTTTCTTCTGCCAGTCTTCTGTCCTGCCCTCAGGATCTTTACCCAGCACACTCTCAACAGTGAACCTCAATGAAGGATTGATTGCCTCATCGGTACCTGCTCCTGTCCTTCCTGATGTTGGTGCTAACCGATGCTCCAGCATTAAGAGTGGGGGCTCTTTCGTCCAGCCATCAGACTTCAATTCCGAGTCATCCATAAGTGGCCAGCAGCCATTTCTGCCAGTGTTCCCAGCTCCAGGGCCACTGCTGCAGCCCACTGCCCCACCACACCAAACCGCTTTGACCACGGTGCCTCTGACTGCCAGCTTGAATTCCCAGCCATCTGCTTTTACTGTTCCAGAAACCCAAAAGTTTGGCCTCTGCAAATCTTCTGTTGTTACCCACACAGCTTCTGCCACCCTGACCCACAACGCTCCTGCCACCACTTTCAGCCAGAGCCAGAACCTTGTCCTGGCAACGCAGCAGCCAGGGGGAGGAGTGCCTTGTAACCTGACTCTACAGACTGCTGTCGTGCAGGGGCAGCCCCGGCCTCAGCTGCAACCCCACCTGACATTTGCACTCCCTAAAGCCATTCCCCTGTCGAATGCTGTGACCAGGCCCAAACAGCCACAAAAAATAGTGCCTGCTCCAAAGCCCGAAACTGTGTCCTTAGTATTAAAAAATGCCTTCATCACCCCAGGTG
The DNA here is from genome assembly GCA_007922155.1 of Mesoclemmys tuberculata. Classification (NCBI taxonomy): domain Eukaryota; kingdom Metazoa; phylum Chordata; order Testudines; family Chelidae; genus Mesoclemmys; species Mesoclemmys tuberculata. Next base: position 11,144,300 of record ML675640.1, read on the forward strand.
AGTTATGGGAGCTCCTTTTTGTTCTGCTGGGAAGGAGTAGCATATGGGAGGGTCACAGTTGCTGTTGGTGTGCAAAATAACATTAACAAAATATGCTAATTTGCAGTACCCAAAGTGTCGCTGGAGGTACCTAGACGTCATGATGGTGAGGATATTTATTGTTGCTAACACTGCCTTCTCAGAATCAGCTTTTCAAATCAACATGAAGGCCAGCAACAAAAAAAGTGGTATTTCCCACAGCCCTGAATTTTAATCTGGTCATAAGTGAGGCAGCGTGGCCCACTGAAGATTGTGTAGGACTGGGAATCAGGAGGTCTTAAAGCCAGGAACAGAATCCGCCATTTAGTCCTTTGGTTGCCGTTAGCAAAGCAGCTCTTTGCTGCTGTGTCTTCATCTGTAACATGAGGATATTTAATTAATTTTAATAAGTTGTAATTTCATGTGCTTAAAGCTCTTGGAGACCCTCAGCTGAATGGCACTAAACAGGTGCAGTGTTCATTCAGATATTGGCTGTTTTCAAGGGGATGTACGTGATTAGACAGACGAAACTGTCTGATCACATGGGGCTGATCCTCTGTTTTTGTGACACAGCACGTAGGGCACCTGTAGCTACTACTCCACAGTGAAAAGCAGGCTGTGTCCACACTCGCTGCAGTATGTGTAGCACATGCGGCAGTGGGGGTCTCTGGCAATGGAGAGCTGTTGGAGCCTTTCCTCTCTGCCTCGCCACTGCCAGAGCCTTCCAGAGCCTTTCACTAAAAATAGCAGAATGGATGTGGGAGGCACTGCTTGGGCGTGCAGAGAACTAGGTAAAACATATATCCACAGGTTCAGGCATGTAGGGCAGTCTACTATACTCACCTGACAGTATATACTGCTATTTATACCCGTGCTAGCTGGATATAATGTGTTGATAGTCTATACTCTGCTGTAAGTGTAGACCTACCCTATGAATGTTAATGCTTATGAGCAGGGCTAGTGCAGTGGAGGAGGAAGTCATTGCAGTGGTATGGGGCCTCTAAGAAATCAGGTTTCAGGATTTTTGTGCCTTGAGGCTCTTAGAGAGTCAGTCAGAGCAGTGTCTCCTAAAAAGGAACACTAAAGGAAGCAGAAGCAAGATACCCCTGTGAGCTTGTTTCAGAGATGGTTTCTGAAATATTTCCATGTTGGCCCATTTTGCTTGAATGCAAATGATATGGGGAAATTTTGTTGGCTCATGGTAATGAGGATGTAACACATAGATTAAAATCCAACTAGAATCTAACTGTGGGAATCTATTACTTTTGAGCTTTCCGTGCTGTTCAGCCCACCATCTACTGCAGATGTGTGAGAGCAGCAAGCATGAGCAAAATGAGAGAGCTCTAAACTTCTCATCAGGAACGGTTGCAAGGGGGTTACACAGTCTCCATGATAACACAGAACAGGCAGCACATATATTTGTTGGGATTATACACTGCCTTCAGGGATGTGCTAAAATCACCCAGCTGAAGACCAAGTGACTTCAGTCAACCAAAATGTACTATAGTTAATCCCCCAGAAATACACAGCCTGAAGGATTATTGTGAAATGGAAATTACTGAAAAGCAAAAAAGTTTGTCTGCGCCTACTATGGGCATGATGTTGTGGCAGCCCACCAGAAAGTCCATTAACATCCTCAATTCTGCTACATCTCAAATCCTAGCACAAAGATGTGTCACTTGAAATAGCCTGATCCATGATAAATAGCATTAAGACACTGCTGGGTGTGTTTCTAAGCCATTCCTATGTGCACCTAAGGAATTATAAAGCAAGAAGCCATGTGCCTTCAACAGCCAAGAAATGCATTGCTGACCCAGTGAAATGTGTTCTAGGATCTTTTTCACAGAGAGCCTATCTGCCTTCATATGCCAGGGCTAAGGTGTGCATTGATCCATAGGCTACTCGGAGATCTGTATACTGTGTGGTATCAGAAGCTGTTATAAGCCCTTTTTGTATCGTAGTGCCACCTTGCAGTGGCAGTTTGTGTTGCAGCTTGATATTTGAGAGAACTTAGAAGGAAATATGATTTGGTGAAGTTATACAGAAAATAGCTGTTCAGTCTCATTTAGCACATTCTCACAATCAACACTAGTTTGTTCCCTATATAACATTCTTCAGATCTTTTATATCAATAACTATTCTAACTTCAGTTGTATTTTTCAGCTGCCTTTCAGGGACAGTCCAGAGCTCTGATCGTAACCCCAGCACCTTTAAAAAGAGAAGGGATTTTGACTCCAACCATATCTCCGCCTAATGTTGTAATTGCACCAGCTGGAATTGCCAGAGTAAGGAAAAGAAAAAAAAATCTTTTTTTGGGATTGGAGTTTGCATGTTGTTAGAGCCTTAAAGTGTGGTAATGCTTCAAAAAGTGACTAGGTATAGATGCCTTCTCATTATTCAACAGATTTGTTGGTGCACTCAGAGTTATCTGCACTCTGATTTATCTGCATTGTGTGGCTGTTAACACTATATAATCTGCACAGTTTCAGGAAAGTGAGATGATTTCTTTTGTGACTCATACATCAACAGAATTCATAAGAGACACCAGGTACAGAGGGTTTTTTGACTCATAGACTTTCAGTCCAGAAGGGCCCATCTTGATCATTTAGTCTGACCTCCTGCACGTCACAGGTCACCGAACTTCACCAGCCCACCCCTATGATAGGCCCATATCTGATGATGATGGAAGAGCCAAAAAGAATCCAGCTTAACTTTCCAATTGCAGGTTGAGAGGTTTGTCTTGAGTATGCCGGCGTGTTTGTCCAATATGTTTGGGTGTATCTGAGAGAGAAATTTTAAGTGTAGCTTGTGTATGATAAGAAGGAAATTGTCTGACTTTTTTGCTTGATGATGCGTAATATATTAGCACTAGTTTGGGGAGTTCCTGTCCCCAGACTGTTATGTACTAATTTAACATTATAAATTCTCGTTGAAGACAAGGTAATCTTTCTGTAATATTCCTGTACTGTTCCTAGGCTCCAAGAGTGACAGAATTCCATAATAACATTCTGGTCGGTCAACCACAGCAAGCTCCAAGTAACCAGCAAGACCAGTCCACAGTCTCGCATCTCTTCTCTACTAGTGCAGTCCAAGATGTGAAAGGAGAGCAAATCCCTTCCCACAGTACCTGCTCACAAGTTCCCTCACCTTCACCTAGTAAGTGAAAGAGACCTACATTATCTGACTCCCCCATATGCATCCACCTTTAAGGGGATGTAAAACAGATCTCAACCTGCTGTGGTTATAGATCCTAGGAAATTCTTTGTAGAAATAACTTTTGAGCCCCATGTTCCCTACATTTTCAGTTGGCTATAATAGTCTTCAGTTCTTGTCCTAAGCTTTTTGGTTAGTGTCTCTATGCACTGTTAAACTGCAACAGTGCACCTTAGGAATGGTTGCATTTCAATACTCCATAAAATGCTAGAGCCGTCTGTCATTGAATATAATACATATAATACAAGTACTTTGCACTACGTCTACAACAGCTTTTATTAGAGGGTGTCCAAGCACAGTCTAGCCTTGCATTTTGCCAAGGGTTCCCTGCAACAGAAGGTGTCCCTTGCCTCTTGCCCTAGAACTCTGTTTCTGAGGTCTGTGTCCATTTCCGTGAAATGGTAAGTAATGAGTGTTTAAATATTTTTCCTCTGCTTTAGGAGCCTAGATTGTCAGAGTGTTGTAGGTCAGTGTAGGGTAGTCAGTTTAGGTCCTAGATACCCTAATACACATTTGTCTGAAGTGGAGAGAACATGTTGCCAGAAGGGATGTATTTAACCATCGCTTGTGAAATATTTGGATTTCCTAGCCATCTGATCATTTTATTAGTACTTAGATATTACAGTGTGGGATGCTCTAGAAATGCAGTCAGCAGCTAGATTGTCATCTGGGTAGAAACTGCTGCTCAACAGTTCAGTTTGGTATATAGAGTTTGTTTTTTTAAATGTTCTGACGTTTTCTTTTTGAAGGCAGAGATTGTCAGAATTCAGGACACGCTTCACCCTGCCCATCTGAACAAAGCCTCAGTCCTCAGTCTCCACAGAACAACTGCTCGGGAAAATCCACTACTGACCCTCAGATGGCTGTGTTTAAGGTACATGCTCGGTCCTTTGAGGTTTTTCTTTCTTATTTGTCTTTGTAGCTTATTGATTTAGACTGTACACAGACTAAACGGTAAGTCACTTGATAAATGAGGTTGCATGTGTGGCTATGGCTTAGCATGCATTACATTGGTGTTGCTGAATTTCACTTTAAACCTTTCATTATGGCTTCAGGCTTTGTAATGGTAGTGATCTTGCCCTACTCAGCAGGGATTAGTTATCCAACATGCACAAGGAGGCTGTATTTCTGCTTCTCCTTATCAGCCATGACCACATTTTGATACTGTGGTTCAGGTAACCCTTAAGACAGATCTAGGTTTTAACTGGTAAATCCATACTCCACTGGTTTTAGCCTTAGACTTCTAAGCCATTTTAGTTTGTCTGTCTGTGCATGTGGTTTTTCATCTAGATTCTTTCTGTTCTGTTGCGAGATCTTCTGGATGCTCAGTTTTGGGGGCTCTTGTTCTTCAGTGTTGTTTGTTGGGGTGATTTCACCTGGCTGTGTCTGGTACTTTCTGGTACCCCCTGGCAGTTGACCTATATGGTCCTTTCCCAATGCCTGAAGAAAGTGCAAGACTGAATACTCTGGCTCTCATTGAAGTTTAATGCTAATGAAACTGCCAGTCAGTTTAGTGGAAGCAGAACTCCACTGACTACCTCTCTGTCAATTCTCCTCTCCTTTACAAACACGGTGATACATGCACCATTGGCGGGGTGTTACCCTTGATGGCCTGACTGAATTCATTTTGGAGTAATTTTAGATCAAGAGCCTGTAACATTCCTTGTAAAGATTAATTTTGACATGGTGTCTTCACCACTCTTCCTAAACAGAAAGCAGTAGTGTTGTTATGTGCTATTAAAGAGCTGCCATTTTTTCCTAGAGAAGTGGCTTCACTTACTGGGGAAGTGTTCCCTACTTTATAAATTATCACAGAATCATAGAAAATTAGAGTTGGAAGAGACATCAGGAGGTCATCTAGTCCAACCCCCTAGTCAAAGCAGGACCAACCCCAACTAAATCATCCAAGTCAGGACTTTGTCAAGCCGGGCCTTAAAAACCTCTTATGATGAAGATTCCACCACCTCCCTAGGTAACCCATTTCAGTGCTTCACCACCCTCCCAGGGAAAAGGTTTTTCCTAATATCCAACCTAGACTTCCCCCACTGCAACTTGAGACCATTGCTCCTTGTTCTGTCATCTGCCACCACTGAGAACAGCCTAGATCCATCCTCCCTGGAACTCTGTAGTTGAAGGCTGCTATCAAATCCCCCCCTCATTCTTCTCTTCCGCAGACTAAATAAGCTCAGTTCCCTCAGCCTCTCCTCATAAGTCTTGTGCCCCAACCTCCAATCATTTTCATTGCCCTCTTCTGGACTCTGTGTAGTTTGTCCACATCCTTTCTGAAGTGGGGCCCAAAACTGGACACAATGCTCCAGATGTGGCCTCACCAGTGCTGAATAGAGGGATATAATCATTTCCCTCGATCTGCTGGCAGTGCTGCTACTAATGCAGCCCAATATGCCATTAGCCTTCTTAGCAAGAAGGGCACACTATTGATTCATATCCATTTTCTTGTCCATTGTAACCCCCAGGTCTTTTTCTGCAGAACTGCTGCTTAGCCCTTCAGTCCCCAGTCTGTAGAGTGCATGGGATTCTTCCGTCCTAAGTGCAGGATTCTGCATTTGCCCTTGTTGAACCTCATCAGATTTCTTTTAGCCCAATCCTCCAATTTATCTTGGTCGCTCTAGGTCTGTATCATATCCCTATCCTCTAGTGTATCTACCACTTCCTCCAGCTTAGTATCATCTGCAAACTTGCTGAGGGTGCAATCCACCACATCGTCCAGATCATTAATGAAGATGTTGAACAAAACCAACCCCTGGGGTACTCCACTTTATATCAGCTGCCAACTAGACATTGAGCCATTAATCACTACCTATTGAGCCCAGTGATCTAGCCAACTTTCTAACCACCTTATAGTCCATTCATCCAACCAACCCATATTTCTGTAACTTGCTGGCAAGAATACTATAGGAGACCATCTGAAAAGCTTTGCTAAAGTCAAGGTATATCATGTCTACCGCTTTCCGCACATCCACAGAGCCAGTCACCTCTTGATAGAAGACAATCAGGTTGGTCAGGCATTACTTTCTCTTGGTGAATCCATGTTGACTCTTCCTGATGACCTTCCTCTCCTCCAAGTGCTTCAAAATGGATTCCTTGTGGATATATAGTGGAGGGTGTTCTTCCACACAAAAAAGATACTGTAGGTGTAGTTTCACTATTACTGGAGAGGGCTAGCCTGGTAAAAAAAATTCCTCCACAAAGACATCTCCTTGCACTCACTAAAGGGCAGGTATTTCCGGATGGGCCTGCCTCTTCTTAACTCTTTGCAACAGCTGCAGCATGAGCTGGAGTTAGGAATTTTTCTTACCCTTCATCAATCCATCCCTGGGACAGTGGCATCTTCTCTTCTCCTCATCTTCTTGTGCTCTCCTTAAAATGCACCAGCAACCCCTATCTGCTAACTGCTGCATTCCAAGAGGGTTAGCACAATGGAATCTGTTGCCATGAAAGCCCTTTGAAACACGCTGAAATCTCTCAGCTGCACAAGAAGTATCATTATAACCAAGTTCACTGTAAGGCTGTGTCCACAGTTTCTGACCTCAGTTTTGTAAACAGTGTCACAGCCACCTTAACCAGTCAGCTGCACAGTTCAGTTTGTGCTCACACGGCTGCTCTTCTGCCATCACTCCGATTTTGTGCGTCTGTATCTACTATCGTATCTAACACATCAGCAGGGGATCAAGTTTCTGGAGAGCATACACATGGAGTGGCAGGAGCTGCATCTACCATCAAGGACGTCTTTCCACACAGAAAGCTGGAGGGATGGAGGACTGGCCATATCAGTTGCACGTGGGGAGGAGTCCCTGTTTGCATAGCAAAAGGAATGCACTGACCCAGTTACAGAAGAGAGCCATCTGCCAGCCTCGCTGTGGAATGGCAAAAGACTGATCTCCTTTGGTTATTAAGAGAGTCCTCACCATGTGGTGTATGAACACAATGTTTTGAGACATCCATATGACTAACCTTACAAACTCCATTCCAAGTGGTAGTGTGGACTTACTTTGGAGTGAGAGCCAATATAGAAATGCTGGTTATTAAATCAGACTGCTAGAAACCATGGCTGCATCTCTCAAACTAGTTGGGTTTTGTAGACTTTTTTCTTGATTAAACAAGAAACACAGTGAAAACCACAACCGACCCAAGAAGGCTATCAACTCTTTTTCTTTGTTTAGAAGTAGGCTGCCACTAGATGATGTGATGTCCTTGGGAAAAACAAATCTATAGTGAATCAAATTTTGTAGCCGTTTTGACATAAATATTGGTGACTCTGAATATTTTGTATTTTAAATGTTTTAGGTCCCAATATGTTGGTACACAGGCAAAGGGTCAGCAGTTATTTCAGGCTGTTTGATGTTTGCCCATATTCAGCCTTCGGTTCTTTTCTCTTTTTGGAATGTCGTTGTTCCCAGAATCAAAGGTGATGGTCTTGCTGAGCAAAACTGCTTATATAACAGTACAGCAGCATGTCCAATGGAGAGGGCAGTGACTTGTGAGTCAGGAAATATAGGTTCTGTTTCAGAATCTGCCACTGACTTGTGTGATGTAGACATCCAAACTCAACCTTTTTGTTCCTCATTTTTCCCCTCTGTAAAAGGAGGCTAATGATAGTTTACTGGCCTTCTGTAAAGCACAATAATAGCACCATAAAAGTGCTAAATCTGATTAGTCCTTTTTCAGGGTTCTGATGGAAAAAGATGTTTGACAGCTTAGAAATGTGTGGTAGCACATAAGCCAAACAACAATTTAAAGCATTCATATGTGCCAAAGGTTGTATCCTAAATGTTAGGGCCCAGTTGTGGGTTCCTTTCACACTCATAAAGTCCATTAACTTCAATGGGAGTTTTTGCTGCGCTAGGAATAGAGGGTCAGGTCTATAATTTGCAGGTTTTTTCAAAGGTCTAAGGATGTAAAGAGACTGTCAGAATTTTAGGGTTTGGTTTTTTGTTAAACATCATGAAACATAAAACTAATAAAAGTGTTAAACTAACTAAATAACTAAACGTTAACTAATAAAACTAAGAAGAAAATCCTTTTCAGTCAGTTTTGGGTTTGCATTTAATGCAGTGGACACTTCTGAAAGTTTTTAAATTGGCATGTGCAAGTAATTAACATCACTGATATTTGCAGTGTTGGAAGACTGTGAATACCAGGGTAATTTTAATTCAGCAAAAGATAACTATATAGGTTTATAAATATAGATGCTGTGGTAAAGTCAGGCCAGAGGGCTACCAAAGGGTGTACCAGGGCCCGTCTGTGAGCCCTAGAATGTTAAAGGCCCTTTTTCCTGCAGGCAGAGAAGAAGTTATTGCAGGTCGATTAGAGACACTTGGACCTATTGAAGGGCTACTCCAGGTGTACTTAAACCCTGCCTTCCCTAAAAGAGGGGGGGCAAAGGAGGAGGAAGCTGCCAGAAGGTTTGTGGCAACTGACGAAGACACTTCCCCCAGACTAGGAGACGGCTTCTCTGCAGCCAGAGGAGCAGAGAAGGAGAAAACCCTTGGCCCCAGCCTGCAGGAAGGAGCCACAACAAGGTACCTTCCCGGGCCCTGGGGCACATACAGGGGCTGAGTCTACCCACCCTACCCGGTGGGGCAAAGAACATTCCTCAGGCCTGAAGTAAGGCCACACCAAACACTCCGTGAGAGAGGTGCCAAGAGGAAAGGACAAAACACTTGTCCAGATTGAGGGACAGAGTTACCTTAGGCCCCACTGATAGAGGAGACTGCTGCCAATAGGTAAGACTAAGGGGGGTTACCATACCACAATGCATAGATTTTAATAGCCAAAATGACCACGAGGCAGTGGTGGAGAAACCAGCATAGACTGATGAGTTAACTTTGTGTTTATACAGAATCGAAGGATGAAGCATATTTCAGCAGAACAAAAGAGAAGATTTAATATCAAGATTGGTTTTAACACCCTGAACACCTTGGTGTCAGCTAACGCTAAGTCAGTAAGTTGTCCATCAGTGCTGGTTTTTTTTAAACTGGCAGGAACTTCAATATGTAGTTATAGAAACCATCACTCATTCTGAAAAGGGTTGTTAATAAACATGAACATTGCTTGTTTTACTGGAGAATGTGAAGTACAAATCAAAGTGAAGTTACTTGATGCATCTTATGCCATAGGAATTTAAGGGAGAGTTTCCATGGTGGGTAGAAGAAAATCTATTGCTACTGGCCAGGTAACCGAGTGCATGCCACTTCTTGTTCTCTTACCTGTACCACCGGCACGATTCTCCTGAGCTTCAGCTTTAGGGTCTGAGGAGGGAAAAAAAGGTAGCTGGGCAGTGCATTCCTCCTTGCTTCTGGCGCTCCAGTAACAAAGACTTGATCATATGTACAGCACAGTAATGTTTTGAACTTAATGTTTATGATTCGTTCTGTCATCTCAAGAGTATTTTACAAACATTCCTTAATTCTCAAAACACCCTTATGAGGCAGGATTTGTATAAATTTGACAGATAGGTAAACTGTAGCACAGAAAGATTGTAACCTGCATAAAGCTCTGAGTGGGTTGATTTAAGTCCAAGGGAGGAAGGAGGGCTCATTGATACAACATATTATTTTATCTGTTGAAATTATTTTAATAGATTATAATAAATGTAGGCCTTAACATTGGTTGTCGTAATTTCAAATTCAGTTTTAAACGGGTTTATTTTTAAAAAATAAAAATGTTTAATTTAAATAAAAAAATCTAAGTAATTTATTTCTATCCTATTAAAGGTGCACACAGAGGCAGATCCTATAATTGAACTGTTTGGCCCTTTTAATAACCACTAGACCACACTCCCATCTGTTTAGTGGTAATGAGAAAACACTAAACCCTTTAGAATAAAATATTCTGAGTTACCTCTTCAACACAATTTAGTAACGTGAAACATATCAAAGAAGACATCACGCCCCGCATTAAGAATTATGAATATTTTTAAGGGGGAAGTGATTAATGAACATTTTAAGGAACATTTCCATTGCAAAAGCAGTGAAAATCCAATTTGGGGATGAGAGAGCAAGTTGCACACAAACGCATCTTTCACGATACCATTGCTAATAAGAGTCAGGATGAATACCTAGAATAATTGCTCTTATGTAGCACCTTTCATCTACCAATCTCAAAAAGCTTTACCAGGGTAGATAAGCAATATGATAAAGGGTCAGAAATGCTTCTGTAGTTGCTATATTTGGTTTCGGGCAAACTCCTAGGCTGTTAAGATCAACTCCAGAAAGTCAACTTTGTGTTTGTCTTCGGTACAGATCAGCCACGCAATCACACTCCAAAAGACTGTGGAATATATTGCTAAACTGCAGCAGGAGAGAATGCAGTCGCAAGAGGAGACCAGGCGCCTTCGCGAGGAAATTGAGGAACTAAATGCTACCATCATGTGAGGTTTTAGGGGGAATTGTTACCTTTTTTCCATAATGACCAGAGAATGGGGAGCATTCCTTTGGGTAGTAACACTGGGTGTCTGCATCAGATATTATGTTCAGTGGCAGCGGGACATTGAAGAAGAGCAGAAAATCAGTGGATCCCAATGAAAAAGTAGAGTCTCAATGGGATGGGCAACACAGTGGCCTACTGATAACCTTCACTGGGCTCTGAGTACTGGTGGTAGCACCAAAAAACAGCCCGGCAGGCCAGTCCAAATACTCCTTAGGAGTGGTCAGGTAGGATCGTGTTCAAAGCTATATTATTCTGTAAATCAGAAATCATGTTGTTTACATATGAAACTGTTCTTTCGTATGTAAGCTTTCATTGGAAGAAACAATGTCCAGTGAATTAAGCACAGGATTGGGAGTCAAGGATACAGGGATCTCTTCCTGGCCCTGCAACTGACTTCCTGTGTGACCTTGGGCAAGTCACTTTAATCACTCTATGCCTCAGTTTCCACACATATACAATGACAGGTAGCAATCATTGCCCCCATTTTAAAGCATTTTGAGGTCTGTAGTGTTTTCCATCTACAGAATTGTTAAATGCTCTGTTATGTAACTAGAGTTTGGAGCAAAGCAATAAGTTATATTTGTAGTAGTTAACAGCTATTCAGTTGATTTTAAGCTCATCCTTTCACTTGGACTGTGTCCTAAAATGATGGGAATTTGAAGAAAATATTAGTGCTTTTATTAACCTATTGAGTTTTTTATCTGATTGCTAGTTTTAGTGTTTTTATTCCTTTCTAAGTGGGCCCTGAAAATTACATTGTTAGAGGTTTTATTTTGCTTTTAGCTCTATTATTTGTAGTAATAAAAGCTTTGCAGCTTTCAAATTCTCTTTGCTAAATGCATATGGACAAAATGGACAAGAAAACGGTGTTACACAATATAGGTTACTGAGTCATAAAATGAATGAGGTTTGTACTCACTGTTTTAGTAGATTACCTCCTAATAGGGAGCATCAGTCCCATGGTAGTGGTGTTTGGTGCTTGTCTTGCATTAGTGTTTGATCTGTAAGAAAAATATCTCCTTTTTCCAAAGAGATTTTGAGCTCTGGTGTTTTTCTTCAGTTCTTGTCAACAGCAGCTCCCTGTTACTGGGGCTCCCATAACCCGGCAGAGATTTGATCACATGCGGAGTATGTTTGATGAGTATGTGAGAAACAGGACCCTCCAGAACTGGAAGTTTTGGATTGTATCCTTTTCCAGTGCTATTGTACATTGAGTTTATATCGAAGAAAGCAACAAATTGTGACTGGAGCACAGGACTGGAGTCAAGAACACTGGGTTCTAATCCCAGCTCTGCCAGTAACTGATGATGTGACTTTCAGCCAGTCACTTATGTAACTTCTTCCATTTTTCTTATCTGTAAAATGGGAATAATATTTTCATGCTTCACATGGGGTTGTGAGGTGTAAATCCATTAATGTTTGTAAAGCTCTTCGAGAGGTTTTGAAGGAAGGTGTTGTAGGAGTGCAAAGTATTATTGCTATTCAAAATTATGGTTTAAAACCTGCTAAAGTTAAGTGATTATTGTCCCTGAGGTTATAGCTCATCTGTTAATTTTTTTAAAAGGGCCCTAGTCAAGGTAAGTGGTACTTAAATAACACTGGACAACAAATTTTTTCTAAAGTGTTGCTTCCTCAGAAATTTTTGTAGATTATGCTACACTGCTTGAAGCTGAACACAAATATAATTTCAGACTACTTATATCACGTAGGAATTTGGAGAAACAAAAATTGACTTTTATTGAATGTAATGTGTTTAATCACATAATGGTGCTGATGCTTTGCAATAGTTCAACTGAGCTAAAAACGTTTTGTTGATGATTTTCGTTTGTACTCAGTGTCTGAGGCTTCTCGTTTAAGTGTCCAATAATAATCGGCCAGCATTGGTGGATTCCAGTTGCCCTGATACTGTTTTCCTGTGATCGCAATGTCCTGGTGAAATCTTTCACCATGCTCGTCACTAACTGCACCAAGATTTGCAGGGAAGAAGTCCAAATGTGAATGCAGACAATGAATCTTTAGTGACATGTTGCACTTCATGGATTTGTATGCTTGAAGCATGTTGTCAGCCAGCTGCATGTAGTTTGGTGCTCTGTAGTTGCCAAGAAACGTATAGCGGCTGTTGCGACATTGGTGAGACATTTTGCTATCACGAATCCTCCTGAAAATACAATTGCTTTATTATTGTGAGTACACACAATATGCTGTGCACGTAGAGCATGCACATCAACATGAATGCAAACTGATATAAATGCAATGGTGTGTGTGAAATGCTTTTATAGTCTTTCTAAAACCTGTCCTGCCAGCATCCGCCCTACCTAAACCTTAGCATTCCCATTGCATGTTGTGTGGCGTGCACTAGGTGCAGTGTCACGGCATGCCCAGGCATGCTTGGACACAAGATAGAAAACTTTTCAGCTTACATTGTGGGCAACATTTTAATAGACTTAAATTATTAATTGAAATAACAAATATAGGTAATTTCAAAAAACGGTACGTGATAGGAAAATTTCATGGTGATTTTTGTAATCAGCAGCCCAAAATCTATAAGATACCCAGAAGTATTCAGGAAGCAAAATCTTTGTTGTCCAGTGTAACCGATTCCGTACTGATAACTACTGAGATTATTAAAATTTAATTTTAATAAAATCACGTGCTTTTCACCATTTATGTGGTTTTCTTTTTGCTGTTTGCTCAGACTGCTCAATTTCTCTTTGTGATTCTCCTTTACTAACTGCTGTGTGGAGTTAAAGACACTTTAGGAGAAAGGTCAAATATTATTTTGTCCCTTATTTAATGAAGCCACTATGTTGGGCCTGAACAACTGGACTCTTAGTCAAATTGTGCAACGCTTTAAGGCAAGGCCTCCATGTGCTCTGCAACAAATGTGACTTAACATCTGTGGGAAGAACACAGGATTCTGCAGCATTCTAGTACTTCGGAGTGGGGCAGCTTCAGATAAAGTAGAAAAATAGTGGTCTGCAATAGATTTACCTGTGAAAATTATTGATAAACTACGAACAATATCCCATGTGTTGCTTAATTGGATATTATATTTTAAATGCCTCCAAAATGTTCAGTTGCTGCAGAATTTGGCTTTTAAAAGGCTTAAGAGCCTCATAAAAGTTGTCAGGGAGAAAGCTGGGAGTTTTTGGGGGGGGCAATTGGGACTTTTGGCACTCAGGAAGATGTTGAGGCAATTTGGAATTGTTGGATATTTCTCCTAAACAATCAGCAGTAAAATGGCTGTACTGGCATCTGAATTGGCATCATGGAGTTTTGGAGTTAATGCCTCCCTGAAATGAACTGGGCAGTTTATACTTACCAGTGCTATTGTTTTAAGCAGTCTGCAGCAGGGATGCTGGAAGAAAAGAATGATACTCTCAGCAAACCACCTCTCACAGTTGGCTGTGCCCTCCGAGTACCTTTTTAGCAATTGGGCTAACTCCTCAGCAGAAACATTTTCCAGAATACTGTCCAGTGAAAGTTTAGGAGGCTATCTATACCCATAGTCTGCAGTGATGATCACAGAATCATAGAAGGTTAGGTTTAGAAGAGATCTCATGAAGTCACCAAGTCCAACCCCTGCTCAAAACAGTGATGACTAATGAAAACTGTTTTCCCTATAGTCAAATGACTGTAAAGCAGTGAGAGAGGTTCATAACATAAATCTGAAAATACCTTAGAGTTTCTGCCACGTAAAGCAGGGAGACAAGTAATCTGATCTTGGGCTGCTGGAGATAGCTGAAGAATAGTCTGCTACATCACTTTTCCAGTTATTATAAGCACAGGCAGTCCCTTTAAACTTCACAGGAAATTATTAGATTGATCTTGATCAATAGTGTTGGAGGGTATCCAGGAGTATATTACAATATTGAGACTTGCGTCATATTTCCATGTTGTAATGGAATTGGAAAACACTTTTTTTTTTGTCGTTGTCAGAAGATCTAAAGATAGTGGTAGCTTCTGCAGGCCACAGTTCATCGAACTGAACTACCTTTAAAGCTCTGGACAAGTTTAGTGGTTGCATATTTCACAAGCTGGTTTTGGTCTTGTTGGGAGGTTTTGGTTTTGGTCTAGAATTATTAAAATATTTTAACAAATAGCTTTGAAGGTCAAGCTTAGTGACAATTTCAGCTGCCATATAGGAGACTGATTTGATATCTGCTCCCATTCCCTGCTACATGGGGCAAACAGAGGCTGTGTGTGCTTTGAAGAATGCAGCCTTCTGCTAGCAGGAGGGAATGATCATACGTTGCTCAATATCTTTCAGCTCATTACAATCTAAGAATCTTGTTCAGTCCAACTCTTTTTGTAATATTGTAGCCATCACAGTGCCCACCTTTCAGAACAGAGGAGTTAAGGGGTGAAATCCATAGAGCTTGGGAAATGAAAACAAAAACCTGCATGTCCATAGCTTGCTGCTGTTAGCACTGGTTGCCAAAGGATTCTGATCAGCAGAGATGTCCCCTAGTGTGGGATGTCCCAAAGTTTCATGTGCTGTGTCTAAGGCTAGCTGCATCATTTTATAATAATATAATAATAAAAAGGAGAGGGACACAAATTACTAGGACTAGGAACATTTTTCATGATTTCTTTTAAATATTTCTTTATTTACCACCTAAATGCTAAAGCATGATGGTAGTGCATGAGGACCAAGTGTTGAAAGTGACCCTAAGCAGATCAGTCTAATTTCACTATCCATACAGAATGAATTACAAAAGTAGACAAACCACATCACTGCAGATTCTTTTTTATTTCAATATCCCAAGTAGACATGTTTCTTTAAATATTAGGTCCCTTTGCTGGTTGAAGTCCATTTAAATGCCTTCTGTTTTCCATTTAAATTGAACTATAAGGGTGTTTTTTTTATTAAGATGCTCTGTGCTCTTTTTATTTTTTCCCTTAACCCTCAACGATTTGCAGTTTAGTATTATCATTAAGCCATTGTTTGAGTCCTTTAATGGAATGGTGTCTACGACGAGCTTAGAGGACCTGAATCAGAGCACAATGGCTTGGCTGGATCAGCATTGCTCGCTTCCTGTTCTGAGGCCAAGTAAGTAGAGTTCTAACCGGTGGGAATTTAATACTATAATAATTATTATCATACAGTTTCCTCTTTGAAAGTCAGCATGGGAAATGAAAGGAAGGCATGATATAGAGTGTGATTTTTTTTTTCCAATGCTGTTGCATTGTTGCAATGGAAAGTTAAGAACTGTTGTTGCCAGTGAAATTCACTTTAAGCATTTCTTGCATGCTAGCACCAAGGAGAAAAAATAATTTAGTTTTTGTTTGTTGAGACCAGAAACTAAATACAGATTCAAGCCACAACATTTTAATCCAGATTTCATACACTCTTGAGATGGGGTAGGGGTCAGAAAAGTGGTTTGTTGTGTTTTGAAGATAGAAGATGTTTGAATCCATGCTCAGTTTTCAAATGCCCTTGAAGTTTGGGGATGATTTGAATCTGATGCCTGTTTCTCAGTCCTCAATTATGAAGCCACAAGTTCACATCTCTGGTTAATACTGCAAAATAATGCTGCCTGCATTTCACAAATTGGGATTTTGTTGAAAAGTGCAGTCAGAATACTAGATCTCCACTTTGTAAACACTGTCCTACCAGCAAAGTCTTTATACTTCAGTGTCTTTGATGTTGCATTGTTGAGGCTGCGTGTATACTTCAAGAATATCTGTGTATTTATTTATACATTGTAAATGATCATTCATCCCTGCTGTAACTTCACTGTGTGCTACGTGAATCTGTTTGCAATGAGACTAATTGTTCTTGATTCTTTTCTGGCCCTTTATTCCAGTGGTGCTGAACACCCTTCGGCATCTAAGTACAACCACCTCTATTCTGTCAGATCCATCACGAATGCCAGAGCAAGCCACTGAGGCAGTTTGTAAGATCAACAAAACAGCTGGGGAAACCTAACAACCAAAGATGAGGAGTTGCCTATACAAGACGTGGAGAACGTCCCAGCCTCACAGACTTATGAGTCTCCTTACAGTTGGTGCACTTTAGAAGGGATTCTTTCTGTCATGTAGGACACTGTTCACGGCATTAGGCTTCTGGCTTCTGAACATGTAGAGATACAATGCAACGTTGTCTAATGTTCAGATTCCTCTTCAGTACCTGTTAGGTTCATTTAAGTGCGAATACCAACCTCAGATACATAAGTAGGCTAGAGTCCTGCATTGAGCAATAGAATATCTCCATCAGCGAGGCATAAATAAAATACACAGTGAACATTTTTGTTTAAAATGACTTCAAGTACTAAATGAGATGTAAATTTGCTACTACTAGGAACATTGTGTTAAAGGGAAATGCACATTTGATTTCATGAAAGGTAATGTGCTTTTTCATTTTATTACCTAGAGTTCTGTTTCTTTGTTATGTTACTTGAAAAGTAAAAGTTGATGAATGATCAACATATTAATAACCAAAGGAGAAAAAAGTTAATCAAAGATACAAAATCATGGTAAAATACTAGAATTAAAATCTCAGGTTGTGTATGTATCTTTATTCTAGTTCAGTATATTATTTGTATGTGATCAGTTGGAGGGCATGCTTTAGTTCTTAGAAGATAAAGTAGCAGATATTTTCATATAACTTTTTTTCTGATTTAGTCATTACAAGTAAGTAGCAGGACACTTTGGCAAGTGCAAGAGAACAGTTTATCTTTAATTTGTGTGAATTTTCTTGTAAATATAGACATGAATTTCCATACAGGCTTAAGCTATAAGCTATTTTTTCCTACCTGCTGCAGAGTTAAACTCTCTTCATCATAACACACATGAGCACAGATGATGCTCTAATGCTTTAGAGACAGAAACTGAGTTTGTAATGTTAGGAAACTGGCATTTTTGTTGTCGCAGAAATTAGATCAGTCCACACGTGTACTCATAATCGATCCCTCACGCCTGCATCTTTGCCTATTTTCCCTGCCTCAGTCCTAAACTCTTGAAAGATTTAGGTCACAGCTGTCAATTTTTAAAAGGAGGCTTGCATCTAACATAAAACTTAGAACACAGCTTGTTTGATATCTGAATCATGACATAATTCACTGTGACTGTCACAGTAAGCGTCTAACATAACTATAGATGGGCCTGAGCTTCACTATTCACTAGCAGTGTGCTCATCACCATAGCGCCAGCAGTAGCCCATGCAGATTGTTCCTGCCCAGATTAGGATTAATCTGTGTGGGGCAGGAGGTATGAATGTGCCACTAGTGAATTAGGAGGCGTATGTGCATAAATATAGAGGCTCTTGATTTATGATTTGTAGGCCTTGTCTTGCAATGTCTTCTCCACGGCTCTTGTCATGAAAGGTCTGCAAAACTGGCTTTCTTTGATTGGAGCCAAAGCTGGAGCAGAAAATTAATGCTCTGAGCCCTCCCTACTTCAGGTGTTTTTTCATTGACAATGCCTCAGCACAGCCCTTTGCCCAGTCTTGCTCTCAGCCTGTATGCTGGGGACAGGATTTGGCTTGTGGGTAACAAGTTACTCTGCTGCATTTCTGTAATGAAGTCAATTAAAAACATCATCCCTTATAGTTTTCCCCCTTGACCTTAGTGTAGATATGCTATATAAGGTTTAAGTCTTCTGTTTAGGTTTGATGTATCACTGGCATCTGAGCTGCATTTCAATGCACTTTCAAAAACTAAATGATTTGTTGCACAGCTACTAATGAAAAACCACCTAAGGGGAGAGCTGTACTGTGCACAGCTAGGGAAATGCCTAGTGCTCTCTACTTTCACAGTGACAGTTAACTCCAATAATGTGATTACACAGCTGAGCAATTTTTTTTTTTTGTTCCACTCCAGGAATTAATTTCATCTGCAAAAGAAGTGAGCCTTCTGGCCGTTGTCTGTATTTTGTATCTGGTTCAAAATTTGAGATCCCAGGATCCCACTATCTAGAGAGGAGTTATTAGGAACCATGTTAATAATCCAGGTAAAGCCGCCTAACAGCTTCCGTTGGTACCTTCCCTTCCAATTTCAAACACAAGCTGCATTGAGATGGTCAGGTCTAGTATTCTAACAGTGTTTAACTAGATAGACTGAAAATAATTTGATATTACACATTTTTTAATTTTTTCAGGGATGTTACATTGGAAAGCAGCTCTTCACTTTCTCTGCGTATAACTTTCCATTTGGAGGGTCAAGTTTTCAAAAGCTGCCTAAGAAACAAACTGCAGGATTTTCCTGTCCTGAATTTTTGCATTCTCAACTTTTCAGAGCTAAGTTTTTGCACATGCAGAACATTAGTTGTGGTGGAAATGGCATTTGTGCATTCAAATTGAGAGACGTTTTGTTAAGTATATTTATATCCCTAAGCCTCACACACAACGCTGATATGTTTGCAGCTGTGGAAAAACTGCAGTTACAACTGTAGAGCTAGCAGTTGAAGGCCTTTGAAAATTTAGGTCTAGACTTTATTAAAACAGTACGTAGAGATGGCTGTTGTTATTAAACAGTGAAGTGGCTTATCTGCATATATACTCAGGTCTAGCTATTTAGTACAATCTATTTGTAAAATAAGCAATATTGTTTGGGATCCATCTGAATAAATGGTGCTATATAAATGCAACATCTTTTCTATTGATGCCTAGGTTCAGCCCTCCTTTTATCGATGATCTTGAACTTCTGTCTAACAAAATCATTGACACAGTGATTAGCTGGGTTCTCCCCCAACTGCCTCATTTACATGTCTATCTTTCTGATATACACATATATCTATATGCATATTTGCATGCTAAAATATGTATCTGGTTATTTAGAAAGAAATCTGTTGATAAAATGCTCGGGATTGGATCACTTTTCTGTGATACATTACAGATCAAATCTAGTCTCTGAGTGCTGTTTTTAATATGTTCTATGACTGATGTTATCTCCAATCTGCAATGTAGATACTGTGCATGGTTTTTACCTCATCCCAGTGTAAACTGGGAGTAATTGCATTGAAGTCAATGTGAAGTGCGATCATAATCCCACATTCTCTCAACAAGCATGATGTATGAAAGGCCTGTTTATGAAGCTCATTGAAGTCACTGGAAGTTTTTCTGCTAAAACTTTGGATCATACCCTAAAGTTTGGAGCTTTAGATCATACCCTAAAGAATTTAGTCCAACTCTCATTGAAATCAGTAGAGAAAGATGTGCATTGACTGCATTCGTATCCTAAAGGAACATGAAAGGACATAGTGACAGCTGCTTAAAGTTAGCAGGTTGCAAGTTCTTTGTCTAGAAGTCTACTAAAAACCATTGAGTCTCACTGCATATCTGTACAGATTAAAATTGGACAGATACACTGTATCTTGTAAATTGCAGAGGAAATGGACTCCGAACATTTCTGCTTGCTGCAGGAAGATTGGCAGCACTTTTTTTTTTTTTTTAATTATAAATAGCTGACTTTGGCAGGTAGGAGGGGGAAAAGTGTACAAGGGAGAGGAAAAAAGTATACCGACTTTTCATTCTGTCTGGCATTTACCAGAAACTATCTGCTTTCCTAAATCTTTTGTGTTGAACAAATACCCATGATGTATGGAGATTTGAACAATAAAATCTTACCCCTTGGTGAAACTTTATAATTCTGAGAACCCTCTGCCACCTAATTTCTGTATCTGAACTCTCATTTGTTTATTTCAGACTCTGTGTTTTATTACATTCAGTCTAGTGACATTGCGTTTTGGGTGCATCAGAAACTGGACTGGGAGTTTATAGACCTGAGTTCAATTCCTGGCTCTGCCACTCTTTTGGTATATGAATGTGAACTTAGTCACTTACCTTTGCCTCAATTTCCCCATCTGTAAAATGGGGATAATAATACTTCCTCATCTTTTGTAAAGCAGTTAGTGTTTGTACAGAGCTTTCCTGTAGATCTCAAAGTAGTATCATGAAGTTATGAAAAGAGATTGACCCAATCTATATTAATTGCAGTATAAATCTCTCTGCTGTAAGCTTGAACTTTGTATTCTGTTTCTGTTCACCAGCTAAGGGGTTTAAATAACACCTCTCCAAAAGAGAATTTCTGCCCAGAGCAGTGACACTCTCACTCAATTTAATGAGTGCTCGTTCAGTTCTTTGTGGTACCAAACAGATGCAAGCTCTCAAGCAGACCCCACTATCTGTCTGCAGTTTACAGAGAATTTCAGGTAACACTTACATCTGTCCCGCCTTCCGTGGCCTCCTACTGTGGAATTTGGTTCCCCAAAGAATCCATAGTGCCAGATTCATTCTTACCTTCCTTAAAAACCAAACAAAGGCTG
Source organism: Mesoclemmys tuberculata (assembly GCA_007922155.1). Classification (NCBI taxonomy): domain Eukaryota; kingdom Metazoa; phylum Chordata; order Testudines; family Chelidae; genus Mesoclemmys; species Mesoclemmys tuberculata. Next base: position 11,165,246 of record ML675640.1, read on the forward strand.
TGCTTTACTCAAGCCCAAATTATTGGGTTCAGTACAGGGGTATCTGGGTGAAATAATGGCCTGTGATATACAGGAGGGTCAGGCTAGTTGGTATAATGGTCCCTTCCGGCCTTAAACTCTGAAACCCAGCACATCAGCTGCTGCAGTTCTCTTAGGGGCTTGTGTTCCCTGTGGACAGCACAACCATGGGAAAAAGAAACTAGCAGAGGCTGAGGGTGCAGGAACACAAGGATAAGGGATGCTCTTGACAGCATGATCCCCTCGCAGAACTGTTAGGATTTCTTTGTGGGAGATAATGCTGGTCCTACAGGCAGCTCTGCCATGGCTTTCCTGTCACATAGGGAAATACCCCCCTGAAGGGGGACATTCTATATCAGGAGCTGGAAGGGAGCTCTGTGCACGAGTGTAGATGTGCTGAGTCTCTGTTTGACCATGCCTGCCCTTTGTGAGTACCCCAAACTCTTGGAGATTTTCTCACACTCTTAGGCTATGTCTGCACTTCAATAGCACAGCTATGGTGCTATAGCTACATTACTGTAGTGTAGACGTTTCCTATGTAGATGAAAGGGGTTTTTCCATCAGTGTAGTTAATCTACCTCTCCAAGAGAAAGTAGCTTGATTGATGAAAGAGTTCTCCCATCAACCTAGCTATGTCTGCACTGGGAGTTAGGTCAACCTAACTACATTTCACAAGGTGAAAAATTCTTCACAGCCCTGGAGCAATGTAGTTAGATTGATGGGAGATCTAATTTTTAAGTGTAGACCATGCCTTATTAGGTTACTACAGGTCTGGCGCCTCTCAGTTCAGCCATCCCTTCCACCCAACAGGGTGACCTGAATATAAATAGTACAGCTTCCTGGGCTCTGTGTGGTTTCCTGACTAGGGGACAACTTGATTTTGGGACAGGTGGACAAAAAAGTCCAGCAAAACCCCATAGTCTCCAGGCAGCAGCTTTCTGCTAGTTCACTGTGCATCTGTAAGTGCTTAAAAAGGCAAAGACCAATGAGATCACACTGCAAAGCAGTGTCTTACCATCTTGAGTAAATCCATTTAGTTTGCAGCCCCAGTGTTTGACATTCCAGTACATGAGTTTGGTTTTAAAACCAAAAATCTCTGTGAGATCGGGCAGGAGTCTGAAAGCAGTTATAATATTTGGTGCCAGAGGCATTCCTGCTCAGCAGAAATGTTCAGCAGCATGAAGCTTTTGTAGTTCAGATTACTTGGAAGCAGTTCCATCTTTCCTATCCATTACTGGATGGTTAACTATTGCCCTGCTGGTGCCAGCTGAAAGCTACTTGCGGGGAGGGGAGATCGACTGTCCATTATCAGGACAGTTTAGAATAATTTTTCTGATGTTATCTACACTTTATTTCCTGTGCCTGCTATCGCTGTTGGTTATGCACCAAGATAACGAAGTAAAACTATCCAAGTACAGTTGCCTTTAAATCACATAGCCTTAGGGGTCCAATCCAGCAGATTGCTGAGTGCGCTTAACTTCTTTTGACTTGAATAAGGTATTTGGCTCAGTAAGGACGGTGGGACTTGGCCCACCCATCATTCTCCTCCAATCATTTCTTTGACCATCATGTGGGTGCATATGTTTCATAAGATTTTTCTGCATTGAATCCCCTCCTTCCGTCCACCCACTTCCCATTGACTTCAGTTGGGGCACCAGCTCTCCATTTTTCTTGTTCATTAAACGTCATGGTGTTTTGCATTGGTAGAGTGCAGGCATGCAGGTAGGTTTTGGATGCATATGTAAAACCTGGTATGGCTATAAAGTGACATACCAAGGCATTTTAATATAATGGTTTTATGGCTGTTGTTTGAATTGCTTTTATATCTGAACTTAAGCACAGCTCGTAAGCATGAATAAAATTTTAAGACAAAGTCAATCAGTCAGCGTGAGAAGCAATCCTCCTCTTTAATGATACATTGAACAAATTGCTTCCTGTGCTGTCATAAAAATTTGCTACAGTTCTTTTTAAATGAATGGGTCTTATTTTTTTTTGTTTAATATATATATATAAAAGCTTGGAAGAACAAGGGCTTCACATGTGCCCGGGCTTTGGCCTTGTTGTATAAGGTTTTCTGTTCCACTGTATGACACAACTTCTGCTGTGCTACTGGTATGTAGCACTTTTCAAGCAGCTCTGTTAAACCGTGCAATGCAAATTTTTTATATTTACAACCAAAACAATAAATGTTATTTTTTGGAAGAAAACTCTGGTCATCGTGTATTCACTATATTTTGTACTGCCTTTATATAGCCGAGGCTTACATGAGGGGAGAAGGGCTTCCCCTACCCCTGAAAATAAGCTTTGTCCATATGAAAGGCCACTCACAGTAGTTGTGCAAATATGCACAATGTGATCGTGCTCTGAGTTCCTTGGGTTCGACTCTCCCTTAGAGTGATTTGAGCCTCGATTTCTCCTTTGTGAGGCTCATATGTTCTGAGTTTCTGGAGGCTGGCTTCTGGGGGGCCTGCATGCCCCTCTGGGCCCCTGGGGCTTGGCTGCTTGATTGGAGGGGGTGAAAAATGGAGGCCTCTTCCAACCCTGCTCGCTGGTGGTGCCAGAATGAGCTGGCACTTTCAGTAGGTTGTACAGAACTTCATCCTCTCTCTCCTTTCTTACCTGCTTGGATGAGCAATAACATTTTAAATGATGCTGATATTTAAAGTGTTATAACTGGACGTCCTGTGTCAGCAGCCATTGAGCTGAATGGAGTAGTCCACACCGCAGGTACTGCTTCAGACCTGCAAACAAAGACAAGTGTCACCACATCTGTTACAGTGAGTCAGGTCATGTTTCTGAGGTGATCTCAGCAGTCAGAACCGCTAAGGACTTACTTTCTTAATGAAAGTTTAGATTCTGCAAAGAAGAAGGTGCCAGGGCACTGTAACTTCCTGTACCAGCAGAATCAGAGCTCTGTACATACCCACAAATTACACTGTCACATAAGTGTTGTTATACTGCATCGTTGCGTTTTTTTCAATCAGATGCAGATCTTTGTTACACAACGGTAAATCCAGAGTAATTTCCACTGATTTACTGCAAATTTATGCCAGTGCAAGTGAGAATAAAATTAGATCTTACGTCTTAATGTGCAGTTCTACTCTGCAAAGTGACTAAAAATGGTACTAGATCCGCTCCCTGTGTGTATTCAGAGACACTTTTCGTGACAAAAATAAATATTAATGCTTTTGCTCTCCTTAGTGCTGCTGGAGACCATACAGCCATGGGAGAGGAAGATGGATTCTATTCTGGCTCATTCATCAACAGAATTGCTAACTAAATTCTACTCAGTTACACCTGTAACAATCCACTGAAAACTATGGCATTGCACAGTGTCCCTGGGGGCCTCACATGGTCTTCAGAATCTCTTTCCCTGGTGGTGATGCATGATGAGGAAAAACCCAAGCTCAACTGGGATCGCAGGCTCAATTTGCAAGTATGATTTAAAAACAAAACAAAAACCTGGTTACTTGTAAACTGGATACATTAAACATTAAATCCTTTTAGAGACAGTAACCGTGGTGCTGTGCAGCAACACATTTACAATTATTTCTTGGAGCAGAACTCGATTTTATTTCCTCTGTTTCTAAAATCACACAAGCTAGAAGTCAATCTGACCTTCAGCATAAGCAGTCAAGAAATAGCTCAGCTAATAACATGGGGACCAACAAGATGACCTCCTAAATCTCTGACCCAGAGGTTCCACACTAATGCTTTACATTTTTCCTGGCATAATTTTCCTGATACATTTAGGGTCTGAACCTGCTCCCAGGGATGTCAGCAAAAATCCAGATCTTACTTTTATTTTCTTCCCTTTAACAAGATGGCATGAGAGCCAGTTCCACCAGCCAGAAACCCATCGGAATAATTCTCTATTTGCCTCCTAACCTGCTTTTAACTTGTCAGGCTTCTCTTTCACTGTTTGTTGTAGAAATGTGATCAAGATGGTTATAGGAGACTGAGACTCCAGGGTTCCATTACTGCCTATCCTAAATGGTTGCATGGCGTTCAGAAAGTCACTTCTCATCTCTGTGCTCAGTTTACCCCTGCCTATCTCGCTGGCGTGTAGGGCCATATTATATTCTACATGTTAGAAGTGAATGAGAGTTATGGATCGGGCCCATTCTGAGACTTTAATGTTTGAAAGTGCAAAACAGGTAAGTGCAAATTATTTTTTATTAACTAATATCAACTCCCGAGTAATCTTACTCCTGATCTGTGGTTCTGATCATAATTAGTTTATGATGGAACCTTTTCTGTCAGAGACTTCTTGGGATTCTTTGCAGTTGGAATACAGAAGGTTTTGATTTTTTTGTTGTTTTTAAGAATTTAAGTGGCATTTAAGAATCACTCGTCTGACCTTAAATAAAACCTGTTTGGTCAAAGATGGCACAGAGTTTAAAACGCAGCAGTAAACAATAACACAAATACACCCTTATTTCTATAGTGGTGCTATCAAACCCATCTGGTTGATAATGGGAGGAGACTGCGGCTGAGGAGCTGGGTTCTTTGCTGAACTTGTGGTGAATTGAACCTGTTGGGATTATAGCTGAACTGTAGAAAATAAAGAATAGTTTAATTGACTTAATCCTCAGTCTTGGATCTCCGTGGATTCTTACGCTGTGATCATCACCAGAGGTTGCTGGAATAGGACTTGCAGCCCATGGGGGAATGGATCCAACCCTCTTCTCCACTTGTAAACCCCAAACTCTTTTCTAAGGGCACATTACAACACAACCCAACTGGTTTCTCCTATGTTGTTTGGTTGGGGGCCAGATCCCACATGGAAGAAGCTGCTGGGTTGACCCATCAAGCCTCTGGATCCCAGGCCATCTGGCTAGAGGTTCTCTGCTTCTGTAACAGTTGCTAAGTCCCCATGTGCCCCCAGGATCCACGGAAAGGGGGATCCCCACTGAAAAGGGGTCCACAGGCTAAATATCCACAGAACAGCTGGTGTGGCTGGGGAAATGGCATCCCTCCCCTTGCTGCCTCTTCCCCCCCACCCCCACAATTAGCATCACCCACTGCCTGACCCTAAGCCATCCGTTTTATGCCCTCCCCAGCTCCGACATCCCAACAATAGATGGCCAGCCAAGAGGTCTGGCGGAAAAGAGGGAAGCTGGTGCACATACACAGCCACCACCATTTTCCCCACAGGAGCCATGCTGCTGGGTCTGAAGGCAAGCAGCCGGAGGCACATCCCACCCACACCTGGCAGGCTGCCCAGAGCACCCAACTGAACAATATTTGTCATTGCTGAGGAGTTTTTGCCATTGTGGCTCATTCCTCTGGAACAATCGTGTGGCCTTTGTACACCAGACTGTACAAATGGGCATGTTATCATTTTTCCCCAGGTCCCACATAGTCCCAAAATACACAGTCATACAGCTCCTACACACAGCCCTGCAAGCTCACATTTCATCCCTCCACCCCTTTCCATTCAGACCCTGCCAGCACTTCTTCCCTCCATCCCCAAGCTTTTGAACATGTGACATCCTGTCCCCAGTCAGGCCCATACAGATCAACCCTTTAATCAAATACTGAAGTCCAAGCACTCATGGGACCCCACAGTTTCTTTCAAAAATGAAACTTCAAAGCAGCTGTGGACATCTGTACTAATAGGAAATCAGAAAAATGAGCACACTGCCATGGATTTCCCACTCACTCGGTGGTCTTTTTATTTATTTTCTTGACATCGTACAGGGCATTTGCTCCCAAAACATGTGAGCAGAATTCGAATTAGTCTAAGTTATTATGGGGCCATTCACCACTGCTCAGAGAAAGAGGAAGAGTGCACATGCAGCTGGGATGCTAATCTGATACACGCTCAATTCACCAGACACTCAGGACCCAATCCTGTGCGCCGTTCTCAGGCCAAATTCCTAATGATGCTCCCAACAATAAGACCCACTGTCTTGCCTGGCTAAGGCATGCAGGATTGAGCAACTCATGGGTCCTAGACACAATACTGATACACTAGCGCAAATAAATACAATTAATAATTTAAAACATTTGTGCTTTAAATATTTTAGTTTTAAAAGGATCATGTAATTCAGAAATCTAATCCAATAGGTAAACTAACCATTCTGTCCCTAGTATTAGACATCACATCAATAATAAGCAGTTGTGTTTAACAGAAACCCAGAAAGTCTTAAAGGTTAATACTTTTACTCTGCCATATTTCATTTTTCCTTGAACATACATGCATTTGCTTCATACATTGTTCGTACTGTTGGAAAACCCTCCAGAAATAAATTTGCTTCTCGATGTTGGAGGTGGGCTCATTTTGTTTAATTTCTTTCGGCCATTGTAGAGAATAACATGAGACACTTTTTAGCAGGATCTTCAGTTGTTCTACGTTAGCAATAATTGAGTTCCTGAAGCTAAAATCATTACATAAAGAACAGAGAGTTTTGTTTTTTGATGAAACAGAGTCTAAAATAGAGTGGAAAACATATGAGGCGTTGCAATATGGGTCAAACACTTTTTGATCAAATTCCAAGCAGTTTGGTATTCTTTTCATCCTCATGCTGATAGAAGAATTAGTCAGATTGATCATTACTTGTGTAAAAGGCCGACATGTATTCTAAATGGGGAGGAAAAGAGAAAACGTATAATTTATCATTTTATGTTATTCCCTGGTTGTTTTCTCCTTTTCATAAGCTTTCATTCATGCTTAATTTTATTAACAATTATAGTCCTTTTACTAAATATATATCAGGGTCATTTCTATCTGCACTGCCTATAATATTAGCTAAGGTTGCCCAACACTTTCTATTCTATGACCCTGCTTTTAGTTGCTTCTAACCACCTGCATGGGAAATGTTAGCCCAAACAATGAATTTGGCAATCACCCTCAACCTGAGTAGTGAAGGATTTTTAGCAAAAGGTATTCAGACATTTTCAAGAACAAGATTCAGGAAAAATAGTTTATTTTATCCTTATTTAAAAACAAAACAAAAAAAAACAAATCTTACAAACGTTTCACTGGGGCGCTTGAAGGCTATCATGCTTTCGAGCAAGGAATTGAAGTTTGGCAGAGGGGTTGTATCAATAACGTGCCATTCTGCTGTTCCCATGGCGGAGGGGAGGGTGAATAAAGCACCCAAATTTGGCCAAGTTAGAAGCCTTTGGGGGAAAATAAATCTAATTTCACACATGCTCCACGGAGCCTTGGTGGCGTTTATCAGCTGAATTCTCTGACAGTAACAAACATCCTCCCATGCCTCACAGCTCCTACGTGGACACTGCACTGTGGCTGCATCGTCACGACCAAGCCACTTAGCATGCACCACCCCAGGGTAGCAGAGGCTGAGCAGGACTGTCCATGCCAGGGCTTATCCTGACTGTGGTGGGGCCGGTCACTGGGACTAAAGAGCAGGAAGAACGTCTCTATGGACCACTCAGTACTGTCCCTGCTTCTGCCCAGGTAATGTGAAGGAGGAAGCTGTCTGTGGAGAGAGGAGGAGGGGGGAAATGAGCCATGCTGACTGGCATGGTATAAGGCACAATTTGGTACAAGGAGCCTATAGAGTGGGAGAGCGTCTATCTGGGCAAAGAGAGAGTGACCGGGCCTGGGGGAGACAGGTACAGAAGGGAGGCCTGGAAGCCAGTGTATCGGGGGAGATTGGAGAAGGAGCTGACAGGGGAAACTGGGACTGGCTGATCAAGGAGACTGGGACTGGGAACTGTGAGGCCAATAAGGTAGGGAAATAAAGTGGAGGGGGGCAGAGGGAGAGAGCCTTGGCCTGGTGCTGCTGTGATAGGGAGAACAGGCTGGATGAGGATCTGGGGAGGAGGGGAACTGGGACAAGGCACCAGGAGGGGAAGGTGGAGGAACTGGAAGAAGGGAGGGAAGACTGAGATCAGATGTGGAGCCTGAAGGTGGCAGGGAAAGTGGGACTGGCTGGGCCAGGGTCTGGGGAGTTGTCAGTTAAAAGCAGGAAGCACGAAAAGCCAAGCCCGCCGAAGTTAGGGCATTCTAGCAGGGGGAGACAAAGGAGTCCCAGGCCTGTGGACTTGCTGCTTCCTGCCAGCAGTGGTGCTGCTGTTCTAGGGGAGCCCCGCAGGGCCGAGCCCGGGTGCTCGTTAGGAGCAAGTTCAGATATTAGGTTGCTGCGTCGGTGTGTGCATCTGTGGGCCATAGTAAGGTTGCTTTGGAAGGGAAGATGTGATCCTGGGGCCTGTGTCTTTAAGGGCTGAACTCTGGGTAGGAGCAGGGGAAGGGGGGGAACCGGTCCCAGAATAAAAGAGAACTGGTGCAAGCATCACCCTCAGCGCTGAGCAATCACTGAGCACCACGCAGGCTCCAGCCCAGGCCCCCTATAAGAAGATAGGTGAAAGACGTGGGGGGTCTGCCTAGAGAAGGCCCAGCAGAGCTCCTCTGCTTGCAGGGATCTGGGCAGCTACAGCTGGGCCCTGATGAGCTGGCAAAAGAGTGACTGAGGATATAGACCAGCAGGGGATTTAGAGGGTGCCCAGCACCAGGCAGGACTGGGAGAAGAGCTCTCCCCTTCTACCCGATGAGCCCTGGCTGGAGCTACCTGCCGTGAGAGACGAGAGCAGAAACATTCAAAGGAAAAGACGGGGGCCAGGGCAGGCAGCAGGATGTGGAGTTCAGGAAAGAACTACTGAGCTTGGTAAGGGGCACCAGCAATGGTGGAGCAATGGTTTTGGGTTTAAGCTCACATTTGCACTGTGATGTGTTGGAATTACCCCCGGCCCCAAGACGACATGTTATCTGGCTCACTGGAGACTGGGCACAGTCCTTCAGTGAAAAAAGGGGCTACTGAGGTAGCAGTAGGGGTCGATGCTGGATTAAGACCCTGCATCAGGACCGCTTGTGCGTATGCATTTTGACATAGTCTTTAATGACAGCATCAAGTGCTGTCTTTTCCACAAGACCCCCCTGCCTCATTCCGAGCACAGGCTGGCCTGGCTCTGGGGATGAATCAGGTTGTGTAGTAAATAAAGCTGTTGTCTATAGGGCCCCTGTGGCCAAAGGTGAAAGGCGTGGGATGGCCAAAGCAAGAAGGAAGGTCGCGCGACTAATGCAGTAGAATGCCATCTTGGAGAATTGGATCCTATCCCTGCCTCTGCCTTCCTATGCGATGCTAAGAAAGGCACTGACATTACATTTCACAGGTGGTCACTAAATGTGTGTATCTCATTTTCTGGGGGCCTAACAGGAGACACCTGGGGCCAGAACTGCAGCAGCGCTGAGCGCTCCCAGCTGCCACTGAAGTCAATGGGAACGGAGCGCTGAACATATAAAGTGCTATGGAATGCTAAGCAGTCTGAAAAGCCAGGTCCTGCATGTCTCAAGTTGGGCACCCATGATTAGTGGACACTAAGCAATTTTGGCCTTTAAATTCTGTGCCTCTTTTCCCCAGCAGTAAAATAGGGGTGATGATAATAGCTCCTCCTCTCCCCTGCGCTGTGAAAATAAATAAATGTCTGAATAGCTCAGGTATTCTAGTGAGAGCCCCACAAAAACACCCGGGAGGCAATTAATCATTCTGTATTCGGTGCAAGCGGTGGAGTGTCTGACAAATAAGGTGAGGTGGCCACACACCGAAAGAGGAGGATAAAAAGAAATACAGAATGACCGTCCATTCTCTTATGATGCAGAGGGTCCTGTGGAAATAATATAACCTGCAGTCGTGATTAAAGCCTGTACCATACATATGCAAAAAGGGGACAAATGAAGGTTGCATAATTCTGGCACTTTTGAGCACTTGACTTTGCAGTCTTAATGGTGGTTCTGTCTTGTTTCTGTTGTTGGTTTTTTTTGTTAAGATCTAATGTAGTCTTTAAAAAAGCAACAAACTGAGAGCGACCCCCATCTTATGTCATCAGCAAAGGTCCAACTTTTGATCTACAGTTTGGCCCTCTACATTTGAGTTAACAATAACTGGTAACAGTAATAAGCTGTTGTCCTCTGATGAGCCCTTAAAGGGGTTCCATGGGTTTCACAGCTAATTATGGAAAGCAGAGGCATGTAGAAACTCTGCATCCTGGGATCAATATTAGGTTCTGGAGGGCAGTCTGTCTCATGGTTAGAGACACTTCTACCCATACCCTGTTTCTGTGCTCCCACCTACATGTCCCAGGTTCCTGTCCCTAGTACCTCACCATCTTCAGCTCCTGCCCCACCAGCTCTGCCTACGATATACACATTAGAGGAACAAATTCTGAAGGTTGAAAGTATTTTACTGAAATCCTAAGTTCAGAATCTCTTCTTAAGCACAAAACCTTCCAAGTAGTGAACGTACCAGAAGCAATATTTGAAAATCCTGTCTTTTCCTTTCTAGACTTCACAGGCTTTACTACCCTAGAAACTATGACAATACTATAAAACTCTATTTGATGCTAAAAAGAAAAATTACAGTGTCTCCATGGTTGACTGGAATACAAAGACAATTCTATTTGCTTTTGAGACAATTGTTTCTAATTGTCTTTACAATTTGTTATAATAATGAAGTATTTTCTGCCCAGAAAGACGTGCAGTGAACTTACATAGACTTTAAACAGTGCCGTAGCCTTTTCTTCTAGTTCTGAGAACACCGTCAGTGATTCTGAGAGTGAAGTAGCCAGTAAACAGAAGTGGAAAATTAGAAATCCACTGATTTCTGTGAACAAAGGGACAAAAATTAAAATTAATAGTCTTAAAATTTCTTACTATTTCTTTCACACAATCTTTGCTTTTCCACTCCCTGCTAAGCCTGCAAAGTGCACTCACTCCAATCTGCTGCTATTGGCTTAAAACTTGGTCAGCACTTAACACGAATGGCAGAACATGGCAAAGTAAAAAGAACACGCACCTGTCTGGAGTTTCATGGCGCACACAGAGGAGTAGCTGACCAGACCAGAAGCTGAGGGTCTTCAGTATTCTAGTAAATTTTTGTCTTGTGTGACTTTGCCATGGGCTGGAGAGTTGTATTTAAATGCTAAAAATCTGTGACATTTAGTGCAAGCAAGCAGGAAACTTTGATTTTAATCTGGTTTCTATTTTCAGTTATTTTCCTAAAGAATAATACCCTAGCCCTTGTACATTTTTTATCAGAAGATCTGAAAGAGTTTTACAAAGGAAGTAACCACCATTATCCCCATTTTCCAGATGAGAAATCTGAGGCACGCAAACAGACAGTGATTTCCAGCAAGCCAGTGGCTGGACAGGGATGAAGACACCAGTGTCCTGAGTACCAGTCTACTCCTGTAGCTACTAGGTCACATTAAAACTAAGTGAGTACCTAATTAACTAAAGGAAGTATTAGCTTTGCTAACTGATTTGCTTTTTGTCACCATGTCCTCCAGGAGTTTAGCCCTAGTAGATTGCATCCTCTCACACCTTGCTTTGCTCATAGCTTGGAAGAGGAAAACATACTTGCCTGCTTTTTCAACTCTCCATTGGTTGCTCAGCTTTAAATGATACAGGAATAGTTGACTGAACCAAAATGAATTGTCTTTCTACTGATGTCAAAAGCTGGTTTAGCACTTCAGCAAGCACGGGTTCCAGGTAGTCAGCCACAGACTTCCACCTCAGCAGCAGACTGAAAATTCACGAACAGCCCTTATTTAAATGCAAGGTCCCAAGGTGTTTACACTTCAGCGCAGCACACGTTCCCCTCTGCTCGGCTTTCAGCGGGGATTGCTCATTGTTGACAGGGTGGTTATAACGTGCAGTGTGTGTTACTTGGATTTCTCAGCGCTCAGGGAGAACGGCACCATCTCAGTCCTTTCAAAATACTGCAGAACCCTGCCAGAAAACAAGCAGGCTGGAGTCTCCATAGTTAGCCACATTCCAGGCCTTGAGTTGATAGGTCACTGGCCGTCAGGGGATGATGAAACAGAAATCTGGAGCCTGTATCCAACGTGATGCAGCTGTTGGGATCAGCATTGAAAATATCCATTCCCTGGATTTCTATGAATCTCTAATACCGTAGGGCATTATCTTTCCCCAGAAGCCCAGTTCAGTCAAGTGAGAATGTATAAACCTGCACCTCCCTCAGCTCTTCCCCTGGGTCTTACTAACTGAGGCAGAACCCCGGGTTGAAGCAGTTACCTAATAGCAAAACGGAAGCGCCAAAGGCTCTGTAGGTCCTAGACATGACAAATGCTTCCCTACTAACCCTCCCTCTGCGTCCATAAAATACACTGCCATGGACCAAACATTATCCCAATGGAAGACTTCCCCACTTAGTAAAGCTGGAATAGCACAGACCTGTATCCAGTTTGGTAGGGAGACCAGAGCTCTTTTCAAAGGACTTAGCCAGATGGCCTGGGGAACAAGCTTGGAGCTAGGAAGTTCTCATATACAACAACAGGGGCAAATCTCTCCCAGTGCCTGGAGAGAGGTGGGCCTGAGCATAGCAGGACTGGGGTAATGTCAATGTTTGGGGGCAAGAAGTGGGGGAAGGAAATCCTCTCTTTTCAGTGGCATACATGGTGAGGCCATCTGGGACAGGGTCATGATGTGGGCAGGGTAAGTGGTTTCACAGCCACACAGAGTCCTCCAGATGAACCATCCCGCCCTCAGCACCTCTCCCCCATTTCCTGGAAAGTCTGGCTCAAGATGACATTAAAGAAAAACATTCACTGGAAAGGATGCAAGGGCATCATTAGAGAGGCCTGGGGTGGGGGACTCCAGCCTCCCTGAGGGCAGCAGAACTGCCTCCCACCAAACCAATTTGTTCAGGATGAATGTAGGAATCAGAATTTGAGTCATCGCTGGCCAGCTTTTGTCAGAACAGTGTCACGCTAACCAAAGGTATCGGTGCTGAAATGGAAACAATACAGAATTGTCACGCTAACTAATGCACAGTATGTGTTGTTGACTGCAGTCTGAATCTGTTGTGCCATTGCTGCATTTTGCCTTGCGAGCCATAGATGATGTAGCGAATCATCAGCCTGACCAGTTGGATGGTTTTAAAATTTATGCACAACGCAACAAGGAAAGGGCACTAGAAAACTGCCATTGAGAAAACAACAAAAGGCAGCACATTTCTTTGAACTCCTGAAGTTAAGCGAGAAAATATAAAATGATATGCTTGAACTGAAAGAAAACGAATCTGTGATAGGAGAGCACCTTAACAGGAAATGGCAGATTAGGGCTCAGATGTGAGATAACCAATCAAAGAAGAACTGAGGCGAAAGATGGTGAAAGGCAAGAACTTTTTCTTCAGAGTCAGCTTGATCAAGTCTTTCCATTTTCCCCAAATCAGAAAATGTGACCTAAAAGTGAAGGTCTGACGTACTTATGGGGTGAAAGAGAAACTCCAGCATTCCTTGGGAAATCCCAATGAGATTATTTCCGAATGGACAGTTTTCAAGTAGGTGGCCATGTAGATCCAAGAAAGGAGAACTGACAAAATGGCCTCACGAGACAGGAAATTTCCAAAGGAAAGGGAAAATGGATACAAAGTAAAATAGGAAAATATTGTCTCTCTGTTTCCCTGACGTAAGGTGATGAAATTACTCCAGAGTCAGGCAGCAATTTCTCCCAGTGCACAATTGACCAACTGTACTCAGAGGGTTTTGTTGGTTTGGTTTGCGTTTTTTTACCCTTCACAGATTGGCCACAACTGGACACAGGACAGTGGACAGGGTGAGTCAGTGCTCGCAGATGGTACACAAAATCTTCTTTACATACCTGACTGGTGGCTCTTGCTCAGGGGCCAACTGCTTGCCAGATTTGGGGTCAGGATCAAATTGGTGGGGACCTTGGGGGGGGTCAGGATCAAATTGGAGTGTGAAGCATTTATTTGGATCATCTGGGCAGATCTCACCTAATCAATTCCCTGCCATTGTAGGTCCCTTGGGACCTGGTGTCTCCTAGTGCCTATGGCATGTAACAGTTTAGCCTTTTGAGGACTGAAATGCTTTTGACTAACATAAGTTACTGGCTCAGGATAGGTGAAACTGGGTGAAATGTAATGGCCTGTGATATAACAGGAAGTTATATCACATCAAGTTATATCAGCATCAAGGTAACACGGGAGTCTTCCAGTGGTTGTTTTGAAAGCCCTCATAGACGTGTTTAGGGGAAGGCAGTTACTCCTTTAGAGAGAGACCTCAGACATCAAGGCTTTTCTAGCATTGCAACCATCAGAGGAAATCCTTGTCCTGAAAGAGGCAATCAAAGCTGAAATGGCCCCGTTAGTGGACGGCTATAACTCTTCTCATCTTGCGGTACGCAAGTATCAGTTATTAGGTTTTAACTCTTAGTTTGTTGGCATTTTGAAAGATGACAAATTAATGCTTTAGGACAGTGGTTCACAAACTTTTGGGGGGCAACTATTCCACTTTGCCATGTTAAGAGCTCAGTTAGACCAACCAGTGGCCTACGGACACCCATCACATGAGCCCATCTGACCCAGGCACCAGATCACACCAATGATATCTATCTAAGGTACTTCTATGGCCCCCAGTTGAGACTTTCCCTAATCACTGGACCATCCTCCCTCTTTTTGAGTCCTATAGTGCTGCAGGCAGGTCTTAGATGGGGAAGTAGAGGAGTGCCTGTAATTCAGCAGGGCAGGTCTGATCTGGCAAGATGAGAAAGGGAAAAAAGATGTTGGATGCTTGGGCTGTTTAATTATTTTCTATCCATTCTATGGGACGGAGTCTTCCATTTCACAAGGTGCAGAATATGCTCTGTCAAATTATACTACTTTTGCTGTTCCAAGGCCCTACACAGCCTATCCCCACCCTGCCCATCATCTCTCATTCATTGTTGAGCTGTGGACTCCTGCCTCTCCTCTGCCGTGAAGCCAGCCTCCACCACTCTCTTGTTAAGGTTTCAAACAAGCACTTGGGAGGAGCTCTCTGCAAACATCTGCAAAGCTACCTTCTCCTACCCCCCCTCCTTAAAACTCTCCTTTGCTGCAAGGCCCACGTAACATGTGACAACAATTAGGTAGCTGGTATGCTGAGACCACTGTTTATCACGCTCACCAGTGTTGTCTCAGTGTTTCCTTGCACTCCTCCATCTGTCTGTATTGTATCATCTGTTGTCTCTTGTCTTATACTTAGATTGTAAGCTATTCAGGGCAGGAATCAGTTTTTTGTTCCATGTTTGTACAGCGCCTCACACTATGACTAGGGCCCAGATGAGCTGTATAATACAGATAATAAATAACAACAGGTTCCCATCCAGAAAATCACTCAATGCTACTGATGTTCTTTGGTGTTGCCACTTTTCAGAGATGAATAGCAGGATTCACTACATGTTCTACTCAACTGGAGATAAGCTATTTGCCTAGTTCTTCCACATCAAACCACTATCTTGTGTGCGTATGAGTATCACTCCCTTTGCACATCCTTTCATAGCTATATGTAATGGCGATAAGAAATGCTCTGTCATGCTGATAAGGTGACAGATCAGCATCTGTCCCAGAAATCTTGTCTGAAAGATCCCTAAAGACGGGGAAATTTGCAACTGTTGTCTATACATGTAATCGGCTTGTATGTTAACTGAGGTTGAGAACTTGTTAATTTCCTCCTTATGGTCCTCTGACATCTGAGCCGCATTCAGGATGTAGGTGGGTAAGGGGAAGCAGCCATAGCTTATAGCAAATAATGTATTACAGTGCTCCATCATACAGGAGCCTCTCTGCTGCATTGGGGGTGAGTACTGCACTACTTTTAACGAGGGATGCTGCCCCGTACAGACATTCATTCATTGATCCTTAGAATCCCAAGCACTGTATCCTTATTTTCCAGATGGGGAGATAGAGGCACAGAGAAGCAAATCAACTAGCCCAAACTCACAGAAAGAGTGTGTGATGGCTGCTGTCTTGGCTGACATACCAGGGATCGACAGAGCTAAAAGCATGAATTACTCTGGCTTGAGCTAAGGAGTCAAGCCTGGAGGTAGGACGGTAGCAACGTGCATCCTTCCCTTCTCCCTACTCCCAGTGTATTCTGAGGCTTGTTTTTGTCCTTTTTCTGGTCACAGCTGGAGAGGGGATGCTGGGTACAGAGGGCCCTTGCTCTGAGGTGGTACTGAGAATTCTCTCTCTCGGGCATATGGCTGGCTGGTTCTGGCTCACGTGTGATCACTGTACATGGGGTCAGGAAGGAATTTTCCCCCAAGTCAGGTTGGAAACAACCTTACGAGATTTTCACCTTCCTCTACAGTGTTGATCACTTGTTGGGAACATCTGGGTATAGCTCACTTAAACAATCCTCTGCCACCACAGGGGCCTCCGGGACTGGTGTGTCTCGGTCCCTCTCCAACTCCCTCTGTGGCACATAATAGCCTTTTCTCCAGTGGGCTGTATTTCTTTGGTCTCATTTCAGTTGTTGAGTTTAGTGTGCAAGGACTGGGTCGTGTTGGTAGCCTGTGATATGCAGGTCAGATTAGATGATCTGATGGTCCTTTCTGGTTTTAAATGCTGTGACTCTAATTCTGTGGATTGGGCACAGAGAAGGACATGTGACACACACTCACCAGTGGGTGACATTGGGATTAGAACTCAGCAATTCCTGGCTCCCACTCCCATGCTTAGACCATGCATCTCTCTAAAGAGTTAACTACATAAACTGATTAATTGCTCACAGCTCAATATATTGAGGAAATTAGCGCTTAAAGAAAGACTGCTTAAGGCTTTCACGCAGTACACTAGCACAGGATCAATTTACAAAAGGGACAGAAAATCAGACTTTATTCTTTAAAAAACAAAGCAGTGCAATGTGATGCATTAATGGAAGAGTGCGGATCAGAAATGCTCATCTCTTTCCAAGTTAATTTCTTTGATACTAGCCATGGATTAATTTGATTCACAATCAGGGTATTAATTTTACTATTAATTAGACCAAGAATTTCTAGCGAGGGCCCCAAATCTTTCTAGTTGTGCTATACATTGTCTCTAGCATGATTTTCTGTGCAGTACAAATATTTGATGATAATAATAAATAATCCCAAGTGGCCCAACTCATCCCCACATTTGACTATGTGGCAGGGTTCTTCCTGTCACCTTGTGACTCCATGCATTCCATACCAAAAAGCAGTTGGGCAGTGGTGGAGCTGATAAGGGGACAGAAAGGATGCTGCAGTGCCTCTCCCCCAGCAGCCTTTCGGTATATGTGCAGCACCTTTGCAAGCATATTATGCAACTGACAAAAAGAAGTGTACAATATGAATTTTCACACTGCTATCACCCAGCTGCGGCAGCTCCTGTCCCCAGGACTTGGCTTCTGCTCTGAGCATTGCAAAGTGGAGCCAGGGGATACTGTGAACCATGTCACAATGCCACTCACTGAAATTTGGGCTAGCCATCATGATGGAGGGGTGGCCAGTCCAAATCTGAATGGCAATGTGACCCTGTGTGCCTGGTCGCCATGCCTAGAATGGGGAGCCACCAGGCCCAGCCTCCCAGAGACAGAAGCCCCGAACTGCCAGGTGAGCGTGAGGCAGGCTGGTTCTCTAGCCCCACCACCATTGATCTGTTGTCCCCCGGGGTGCAAAGCCTGGCTCTACCACTGCTGCTGGGTGCACCCGCTTGTTTTTGAAAACACAGGCAGTCCATTTTATATTCCCCCCACCACATGCAGGTGGCTAGCCAGTCACGGTGTCCCCACAAGCACAACAGCACTGATCACACTACAACAGGGACCACACTAGCAGCCCCAGGCTCACGCCATTTGCTCTGTGCTATTATTTTACTATAGTCTTATAAATCTGGATTTCATTGCCAGGGCCAAAGCACATCTTCTACGAATCGATCTCCACCCTGGCTCCAGCTGTGCAGTAACTTCTCTGCCAGGGAACGTACCCCCCTCCCGCCTTGTCTTTTCAGGCGTGTGTGGCTTGGCTCATCGGTCGTTTAAGCCAAGCCGCAGCTTCGAGCCCTTTGTGAGATCCGGGCCGGCTCACTCGAGCGCTGCCGATCTCCTGCCAGGGCAGCAGCTGCCGCTGCCTTTGCAACCACGTCCTAGAGCAGCCCCCGGCCTTGCATTCTAATGTGGACGCTGGAGGAAACGTGTCCGCGGGCGCTAAGATTACAAGCGCGCGCTTCGCCCCGCGGCACAAAGGGCCGCGCAGGCGCCGCCCTGCGAGACGGGCACGGGCTGGGCGCCGACGACAGGCTGCAGGGGGCGCACGCGCTGTGGTTCCGCAGACGCCCGCGGGGCTGCGATTGCAAGGGGGCGGGCGGACGCTTGGCGGCGGCCACGTGCGCACACAAAGGCTGGGCGCGCGGCGCGCATCGGCGGCAGGGGGCGCGTGCGGGTGCCGCGCGCTCCGGGGCTTGCCTCGCTGCCTCCCGCGCGATTCCCCCCCCTCGTTCGCCGCGCGCGCGCGCGCTCCAACGGCCGGCGTGGGCGTTACCTAGCAACCAGATCAGTCCCCTAGCAACTGGGGACGCGCTGGGGCCAGGCCCCGGCCCCCGCCGGCCAAGGGCGCGGCCTAGCGCCGGGCTCCAGCCATGGGCGGCCTCAGCGTCTCGGCCGCCTTTCGGGAGCACCTCCGCCGGCTGTGCCTGGGGGAATTCCCCTGCGGCGTCGGCAGCTGGGTGAGGGGCCTGGCACGCCGCGCGCTCGCCCCCCGTCGGACCCCCCCGCAGGACTGGAGCAGGGCCTGGAGAAAATGGGGGGTTGGCCCTGCATTCCCCCCCTCAGGATCCTGTGCACGGGCCCGGGCGGCGTGAGGTGGCAAAGGCCCCTCCGGGCCCGGTGGTGCGCACGCCAGATGCGCAGGGGGCTGGGGTTGTGTTCGCTGGCGGTCGGTGGCCGATGGGGAGTGGAGCCAGGGACCCCGCAGCTGGTTTAAATGTCCTTGTCCAGAAAGGCCCAGCCCTTTTACTCCCAGCAGACAGGGCCTGTCAGGCCCAGGGAGCCTAGGGTGACCAGAGAGCCAGTGTGAAACATAGGGACAGGAGGTGGGGGGTAATAGGGGCCTATATGAGGAAAAGGCCCAAATATTGGGGGTCTCTCTGTAAAATGGGGACATCTGGTCACCCTAAGAGAGCCCCAGAAAGTCTCAGTTTTTCCTCACTCCTCTGCACATGCGCTTCTGCCCCCCCCACCCCTTTCTGTCCTGTGTAGAACAAGTCCCGTTTTGACTTAAGGAAAAGGAAACCACATCGAAATGCAGCCCAGAGAGAGGCAGGTGCTGCCCAGCACCAGGAAATCGGCACTCCCAATGAAGAGAGTTTGGAGACTTTAATGGAGTTTGTGAGCAGCCCGGACTCGCCCTGGGCTCTGCCAGTTGACTGTGGCTTGGAGGACCAGCACCTGAGGGAGCTCGCAGTGCAATCGCCACAGCTCATCCGGGACAACTTCATCTTCTTGTTCTTCCAGTCCTTAAGGATCGTGGATAAAGGAGTGAGTTCAACCAACAGGATCTTCATTGTTGTTAAAATGTAGAGCGAGACTGAGCACAAGATTAGGAGCCTGGAACTCCTGTGTTCTAATCCCAGCTCTGATACTGCTTCCCTCTGTGGTCTTGGCCAAGTCACGTAGCCTTTCTGACTCAGGTTCCCTGTATATAAATTAGATGCTACTGTGTTCCTATCTCGCAGGAGAGCTGTGAGGCATCCTCAGTTAAGAAGTACCTGGTGCTGTGTGAGGGCTAAGTGTTATGGTTGAAATTCAGCCCCTTTCTTCACAGTTTTGTGCGCTAATAAGATGCTGCCATAACCTTCCTGTTCTAAAAAGCTGAACATTGTATTTTCTTTGTGATGGGCAAGATGTAAAAAATATATCCCACAAAAGCTTTTCAGAAACCATGTTATCGCTCTATTTCTTATAGTTTTCAGATACGTCTCAGTAATATCAGTAAACCCATCCCAGGGGTGGTGATTTTTTTCACCCCATTTATTTAGTCATAAGAAAAGTCCAACATTAAGGCCTTGACTGAGGAAAGCAGCCCTCTTCAGGATAGCACTTAAGCAGATATTAACTTTAAGCATGTGCTTGTGTCCAATTGAATTCATGGGGAATTAAGCACATGTTTAAGTGCTGGTTGTATGTCTTGTGCACCTGTTCCTAGGGAGGAAGAGAACCAATAATCAATAATGATTGGCATGCAGCTCCTGCTAGCTGAACCAGCCTTCACTCACCTCACTCACTCCACTGCATTCCAGATTTCAGCTGTACACTAAATTGCTCTTCATCCTTAGCCTCCTGCCTCTCCTCCCTCTGATGCCACCTTGTATAACTATGTTTTTTTAATAGAATCGTTTTAGGAGCTCTAGGACCTTATCCTGTGACATGCTGAGCACCCAAAGCCTCTGCTGAAATCAGAGGGAGCTGCATGTGACCAGTGCCTCCCAAGATCAACCCCACAATTTGTACAAAATATGAATGTGATCCTGCAGTTCTTATTCAGGCAAAACAAATGTACTTAGGCACTTGGATACTATGGTAAAGCAACCTGAACGGATAGGTGTAGGGGAAATCAGATAGAAATCTTCCATGGAAGCCAGTGAGAGTTTTGCCTTCATGAGGATCACAGAATCAGGCAGTGATGTGGCCCTGTGTGCTTGTACTGTTATGCTAAGATACATCTGTGCTTCAGAGACAGGTGACTGAAGATGAATTTGAATCTCTTTCTAGGTAAACGAAGTTGATGAAAATTTGCTTAAGTTTCATAACCTGGAAGAACTCATACTCAGTGCAAATCAAATCAGCAGAATAAACTCTGCCCATCTTCCTAGAACACTGAAGGTAAATAAGCAGATGATGAGATGAGCCTCCTTTTTGCCTAGTACATACCCAAAGAACCATAGTGGGCTATGGCAGAAGCAACACACAGAAAAAAACACTTAAAACCTGAAGCATGTCATTTCCCACCCCCAATAACTTCCCTTTTTCCCTGGCAGGTCTTGGAGCTTTGTGGCAATGAGATAGTCGGTTTGCAAGATCTGTGTTCTCACCCACCTCCGGAGCTACAGCATTTGGGGCTGGGCTACAATAGGCTGCTGGGCTCTTCAGAGGATAAATATCTCACTGCAGAATTCTGGTAACTCCCAACACTAAAGAAGGACCACAGTGTGATAGCCTGACAATATCCCGTAATATCCTGAACAAACCTGATGGAACTAAGCTAAACTTTATTGAATTAAGTAAAATGTTATTGAATTCGAGTTAGTATCTTTGTGGGTCCATTTGTTAAAAACATACCTATGTACCCATTATTGTGAAATTGTCTGTACCTTCTCTAGTAGAAAGGAGGATGCTAATGTGCGTCCTCTGTTGTCAGCCCTTTGTAGGCCCTCCCCCGGAGAGGTTCCATGTGCTAATTCAAAGTGGATTCTCCAGGGCCCAACAGATGAAGAAAGGGTTTTTTAATAAATTGCCTGGTTTTAGACTGGTTGAGGGCCTGCTTCTTCATCCAGCAAACAGATAGGACCCCTGGCCCAGGGAAGGCCCCAATCCATAGGTGAAGGTCAGAAGGAGTTGACCTGCTGAGGCCATATAAGACCATGTGCCTGTTTTGAGATGAAGCACTGATGAACTTGTGACACAAAGGAAATCCTGTGGATGGAGTGTTGAAGAAGTGTTCCTGCCAGAGCCCAGGTTAGGGTTGGGGTGATCTCTGGTAAGCTTATCAGCATGCGTGTAGGTTCTTGTTTTAAATATGTTTTCTCTGTAGTGTTTTCACCTTAAGAATAAAGTAGACTTATATAGGAAGTGCTGAGTGGTACCTTATAACTGTAGCAATTGCACCTGTGACCTATCTCTGAAGAGAAAGCCATCAGGTGTCCTTGGGCAGCCTGTCTGTGCTGGGAATAACCCCCTTTAGGCAGGGAACTGTGCAGTCTGGAAACACGCTGGTCAAAAAGGAGAGAGATGTGGTCTGCTCCCAGAAAGGCAATGGCTGGGGAGCCGAAAGCCTGAGACTGGGGACCCTGCTGGACCACTGAGGGAAAATACAGGTGTGGTTGCCCTGAAGAGTGACACACAGCATCAATTAAATTAGCTAGTGTAAAGCACCTGGGTCTGATCTGCTCTCACACACCTGAGTTATTCTATTGTATCTTTGTCTTAATATCTGTAGCAAGCAGGGTGCACTGAACTAGTTTACAGATAAAATACTTGACGGCATAAATAAATCACAAACAAATGGGGTTAGGAAACTGCTTTCTCCCTGTGCAGTTCTTTAAAATTATCCACTAATTATGCACCTTCCTCTGAAGCAGCTGGTTCTGGCCAATGTCAGACACAGGACATGGGACTGGGTGGAGGCTGGCTGCAGTTGTAC
Source organism: Mesoclemmys tuberculata (assembly GCA_007922155.1). NCBI lineage: Eukaryota > Metazoa > Chordata > Testudines > Chelidae > Mesoclemmys > Mesoclemmys tuberculata. Next base: position 11,187,471 of record ML675640.1, read on the forward strand.
GGCAATTCCTATGGTTCTGTTTCCATCTGCATTTTCCCAGTGTCACATCCTGAGGTCTTTAATGTGAGTCTTGCCTGAATAAGGACTTGTGGATTAGACCCAGTGCTAGGAAAGGGTACTCTATACTAGCTAACTATCTTGTGTGGCAGATAGCTTGCTAGTGATGGCCTGGATGGGTCAGGGGTTTGTCAGTAGCATATTGAGAATTGTGGGTTCCTAGTTTGAATCCATCTTAGTTCCCCTGCAATTCCATGTTGTTGCCATACAGTAGGCCCTGGTAAAATACCTTTGATTAATTGATTTCAATGAGAGCTTTGCTTAGACACCAGGCTGAGCCCTAAATACTGATCTGAATGCTGTCTGTCACATGCCCTAACGCTGTTCTGTTCTCTTTCAGGCCAAATCTTCTCTCTCTTGACCTAAGTTTTAATAATTTTACGGATCTGTTGGGCATAGTCTCTAAACTGGCCACATTGAGGCACCTCAGGACGCTCGTGCTGCAGGGTAATCCGCTAGTGCTCATTCCTGGCTACAGAGGTTTTATAATAGACAGCCTGCCCAAACTCTGTATACTGGACGATAGGAACATATCACCTGATGAGAAGCATCAGTTCCATGGTCTGTCTAGTAAGCCAGGTGAGACTTAATTTCTTAAATATTTCTGTAGTCATCTGTAATTTTTTTTCTTTTAAGAGGCAGTTTGGGGTAGTGGATTGAGCACGGGACTGGGAATCGGGATTTCTCAGTTCTAATTCTAGACCCGTTGATGGCTTCCTGTTTGCTTGTGATCAAGTTAGTCCCCCCTTCCTCCACCTTAGTTTCCCCCCTTTGTAAAATGAGGATAATTGTTTCCATGTGCCTGCATCATGGGGGTGGGCTGTGAGGATTAATTAACTGATGTCTAATTATAAATAGCTATAAGTGCTAAGTATGATCATTATGTTTTTTAATTCCATTAAATGCTAAGGTTGTTGATGTATCATCTAAAACTCTCTACATTCTTACCTTTGGACAAGATTGAAGATGGCTGAGAATACTTTATATAACCAATTATTTCTCTTGGATCGTATTGGCCATCCATAAAATGAAGATAATGATATTTTTTGATCTCCTTTGTAAAGGAGCTCTCCTTTGAGAGCTACCAATGAGAAGCACTATGTGAAAGTTAGGTATTTATTATTTCTCTGTATTTCCTTGGTCAAGAATCTATCTGGATTGTGCTTGCACAACTTCCATTGATATCTACGGAACTTTGGTCATACATCCTAGAACAAGCACTATGGTGATGGGCAGCTTTCTAAAAACCTAGAGAAAGAGCGAGAGAATTTGGTCTTTATCTATTAATTAAACACAAAGATCTGCAGTTCTTGGATTTCAGACCCACAGCCCAGCTGTGATACAGTCTTACTCCTCTCTCTTTGTGACATCTGTCTTTTGCCATCCAAGGAAGACCCTGTCTCTAGTTCTACATTATGGCCTCACTGCAAGTGAAATAAGATCAGCTGGGCAGACCATGAGTGAGCCCTTACTTCATGGACTTGTGTTCAGTTTTAGATTGGGCCTTTCCCAGGCAAGGTTGCTGCTTTATGCTGATGGATTAGGGTGCTAATATGTACACACATTTAACTTTCAGTGTGCAAATAATTAAGCATCTGTGTTTAAGGTCAGATGTTTAGAAGGTTCCCTTGGAAGGGAAGCCCTTCATTAAGGCTGTGTTCAGGACAGCAATTAAGCATTGAACTTGCTTTCCTGATTGAGAGCCTAAACTAAACTAGAGCTGTGAAGGCAGCCAGCCCATCACATAGGGAAAGGAAGCTTTTTGCATGGCTTTTGAGTGACCCCATGTGGCCAATGATTGCCTTGGCATTAACAGATCAGGAGCTACATTGGGTGCACCTTGGTGGAACAGAGGGTTTGCTGAACTAGGCTATGTTTACACATAGCTAGCTTTGACATGTCGACACTTGCTGCAGTCATACCTCTCAACTGCAGTGTAGACATACCTTAGAGGATTCCCCACTGCCAAACAACCCCCGTCCCCAAAATATGTGACCCCTTGGTTTCCTAACTTGCTTTGCTATGTTATCTCAAATTCCATCTTGGAGTATGGACATTGTAACTTGACTGGATTATCTTCCTCTTAGATCTCATTGTGAATGAAGCACAAATGGTGGTGAGCATTGGGAAAATCAAAGGCATTCCCAATCCCAGCAAACAAGAGGAGCTGGAAAGCAGCCCAGAGCCCCCACTGATCACTCACAGCTACTATGTGATGTACGAGTTTGTGGAAAAGGAGAAAGCCGAGGACGCTAATGGTGCTGAGGTCTTTTTTTCCAATGAGTTAAAATTTAAATAAAGGGAGCTAGGAGGTGGTTGTAAGTAAGAGGGGTACGTAGCCTTTCACTTCCAGGATGCTAGTGTAACACAGCCCAGGTCATTAGTGACTGAAAGTTGTTCTCATCCGGTGGTTGTTAAGAGGCCTGTCTGGAATGAGTTTGGTGAGTTCTCAGCAGCCATTGTCTGCATCACTAAAAACACATCCCTGCAGCTGGCCTCCTTTTGGAAGTGTCAGCAAAGAGCACAAGAAATGAATTGGCCATGGAAGTTAACTTCCCCTTTCAGCTCACGAGTTTGCCCTGCCATCATGGTTCAGGGACCATTTGAGGGACTCTCTCAGTGTTGCCAGCTCTTGAGATTTTTATTGTGAGGTTTTTTATATTTGTTGCTTTTTTTAAAATGCTAGATCCGGAACTCGTGACTGCACCAGACTCTCCACTTTAATTAAACAAACAAATGAGGAAATTTCTAGTTTCATGATTGTGGAGATAAGCTTGAAAATGGGAACTCTACAGGTTAAAAAGCCAAAAGGCAAATAACAAGAACTTCAGATGTATTATTTTTAAAATCTCATGAGATGAGCATATACATATGCTGCAAAGCAGTGCTGACGTGTGTCCACCTTCTGGCTGAGATCAGCCATGTGTGTCCTCTGCCTCCGTGTACTCTGTTCCTGCAATGACCAGTAGCAGTCTGCACAGAAGGGTGTGTTTATGTGCTTAAATATGCAGATTTTGTCTCACTGACTTCAGTGAACCTGTCCGCCATAGTCAGCATGACTGCCTACTCCTTCCACCACCCTTGGCTCTCATGCTGGGAGAACCCTGTGGAGTGGCATTTCAGAAGTGCCAAGATAGAGACAGATACCTTTCTCCCTTTGCAATCTGTGTCTGTGCAGACTCAGCCAGTATTGGCCCCTTCTATAGATATCTTTGGTGCCTTTCTGTTACAGGTAACAAAACTTCAGCAGAGTCAAAGGATGGCCACACCAAACCTCGAGAGCCCACCAGGAGGTGCTGAAGAAGGAGGATCGACATCTCCAGCTGTGTTGTCTCTGCTTAAACAAAAGCCACCAGCAAACAAGGGTACCATAAAATCGAGAAGTTCTTACCTTAAACTGAACTTGGGGTGTTTATCAGTCTCCCTGGAATGTCATCAGCTGCTACATTTAAATGTGTTGCCATCAACACTTCTCCAGTACTGTAGGTCACAGCTAGATCGGTTATCAAGATCATGCCACTTAATTGGTGGTATTATTCTCCAGCAAGACATCTGGTCTGGGACTGATATTGCTGTCCAAATAAACACAGTGAATACAAATCAGATACTAGGATTTATACTTCCCCAGTGATTGTCTTGAATCTGTAATTTCATTTGGTGCGATAATTACAGCATTACAGAGCATCGCTCACAGAAGTGCTCTGTGGTTGTACGAAACCCCAGAAGGCCAGGGTGAAATAAAAAGGCCAGTTTCGGATCTCAATTGGATTTCAGGAATTTAAAAAAAATTGAAAATGATATTCTTGAATGACAAAATATCAGAATATTTATTCACTCATCTGTACTCTCTGTTTGTATTTCTAAATCTATACAGAATATGTCATTTCAGTGCTTGAAAGGATACAGGTCTTGATTCTGCCAGGAGGAGTGCTGGCTGCTGTGAGTAGTCAAAGGGTTTACTCATAGCAGTCAGCTCTTTATCTGGGAGAAAGAGTTTTCAGGATCCAGGCCCTTATTTTGTATAATGTCATCCCTGCATACTGTGCATTACAGAATGTGTGCAGGGCCCAATCCTGGATCTGCTTTGTCAGTGGACCTCCTGCTGAAGTCAGTGAGAGTTCTTTGCACGGAGTGATTTGGGGATTGGGTTTATAGTCACAAAGTTAAAATAAATACTACCAAAGGGGGAGAGAAACTCAGGGGCAGAAGTAAGGGCGATAAGAGCAGAGATCTTATATGAAATGGAGAGTCAATGAAACAGAGATTCAGGGGTAACAGGAGCAGCAGAGGAGCAGGTTTTTGACCCAGAATGGGATGCATGAATGTGGAATGATGCTGTGAAGGGACAGAAGGGACCCCAGTGCAAGATGAATGAGGGAGGGGAGAGAGGGACAAGATCCTTGATAGATGCTGGAGCAAAGCATGGGGAGGGCTTTAGGGACTGGGCAGTTTTGAACTGGGTCCTGCTATTAATGGGAAGCCACTGGGGTTATATCAGGAGGGATGTTGTACTTTGTGGCATAAATGAGAACGTGACAACAGTGGCTCTTCCCCTTAAAATGCTCTTGTCCCTTCTTTGCTTCAAACACACTTGCTCACTCACACATTTCTACTGCGACCACCTCAGTAGCTCAAAAGTGACTTCAGGCTGCTCCTGATCCAGGCAGCTGGCTGAGTAGTGCGAGTCTCCTCATAGTCTCCTCATCTTCGCATGGCAATGGGACTTCTGTTGCCTCTTGCACTCAGCTCTCTGCTGCATCCCAGACAGTGGTACTTTAGATGCCTGCAGAAATTTGTTAGTCTTTAAAGTGCTACAGGACTCTCATTGTCATTTCTCTTTTGTTGATCATATTCTCATGGGATTGCCCCACAGGTGAGCTCCTCTGTTGTAGCCAGGCTGGATTTAAAACAGTGGGCCAAATTCAGCCCTGGTATGAGCCCATTAGCTGCACTGGAACTGCATCTAATTATAGAGCTGTAGTCAGAACGCTCTATGCTGGGATCAGAGCAAGTGTGACAGAATTTGGTGGTCTCAAAATCTAGTTCCTGGCAGGCAATTGTCCACATCACTAACAAACAGCACCCACAATTGGGATTAACTGCCCCCATTCCCGGTGCTGGCAATGTGAGCCTAGAGCCTAAGGACTGAATGGATCATGGAAACCCAATTCCTCACACCCTCCTAACAGTGTCCAGAGCAGAGCAGTCTAGGACAGGGGTTCCTAACCTTTTACTCAGTGTGACCCTATTTAAACACAACATTTTTGGCTACCCCTGCAGACAAGTCATGGCATTACAATGCTTATGGTATTTATATTTTTCATTTAAAACATTTAAAATAATTTTAATTTTTTTTAATAAAAAATAGCCTAAAATAGCTATTAAATCTATATATATGACATTTATTACTTTTGCTTTAACTGTGGATTATATGTACTGTGTGGTCATACTGTTAAACAACCCTAGATTTCACAGTTGCTAAATGGAGACTTAAAAGTGTGTAATCCTCAGAAATTATAAAGGAAATTAGTAATTACAGTTATTGCTATGCTTGTTTAATACAACTGCCTCTAAACTGCCACTAAAAATGAAGCAAAAAGAAATAATAATAATAATAGAACATTTTCTTTTAACAGGAAAAACGTGTCATTCCATTTTCAAAAACGTCAGAGAAAATAAATATATATTTTTGCATTATCTTATCAATGCAAATAACTAATTCTGACTATAGTCTTAAATGACAAACAACAGAAGAAGCTCAGAACATTAAACTGACTACCTAGTGTAGAAATATTTAGCAGATTAACATGTCGTTTGAATTTTTCATGCCAGGTCATATTCAAAAGCTTTACTATTAAATACCTGAACTAGTGAGACACCTGGGCCTGAGAGTCCCAACAAAATTTGTCAAAATCTGGTTTAGTGGTAGAGATTGCACATCACAGCTCTGAAGTAATGTCCAAAGTAGAGCGATAACATGTCTTGATGGAAACTAGGGCACTGAATCATGCATCACACATGGAAGTTGTGGCAAAGGGCAGAAGTATCTTGAGGGCGTGTGTTGAAAGAGCAGGATAGTCTGTTTTTCATACTGAAACAGAAGTCAACTATGGCTCGTTGAGAAAATAAAGATCGTAGACTCCGATCGCAGGACAGTTCAATGAGCTGTTCGACTTCATTTGATGGCAGATTCATCTCATCAGGCTGACACAGAAATGGGCTACGCACCCAGTCCATTACGGATGTTTCTGGGTTGTCTGCAAAGGATGTCCCAAACCATTCCTCAAGTCATTGAAGATGGGCAGTCATCACCTGTGTAGGAGTCTCAGCCAGGAAAGCAGACAGCCAAGGGAGTGAATTATAGTTCCTCTTGATGAGGTTTTGTCCCCAGAAAGTGATTTTTCATAAATCTGTTGATACGGTCGCTCAGCGTGAGAATGTGTGTGTTTTTGCCCTGAAGACTGGCATTTAGCTTGTTAAGCTTTATAAAGATGTCACTCAGGTATGCCAGCAGACAAATCTGGTTGTTATCAGAAAGAGAGTTCACAAATTCTTGTTTGTTCCATTCAACCATGTATGCATGTATCTCATCTCTGAGTTAAAAAAATCTTTCAAAGACTTTTCCTCATGAGAGCCATCGAACATCGGTGTGGAACAGCAGAGCATCATGCTGGGACCCCATTTCATCAACAACTGGATAAAGAGATGAGCATGTAGTGGTTGAGCCTTAATAAAATTCATGATTGAAGTGACATTTTGACAAACATTGCTCAATTCCTTACTCAGTTCCTTTGATGCCAACTGTTCTCTGGGGATGTGGAAGTGTGTCCATACTGCAGCAGGTGCAAAATTCTTTACCGTGGCACGCAAGCCTGCTTTGCACCCAGCCACATTAGGTGCTCCATGAGTGCAAAATCCCACCAATTTATCCCAAAGATTTTTTTCTCCTGCATGTAATCCTGGAGCACATCAAACATTTCTTGCACCATTTTGTTTTTGAGGAGAAGCTTGCAAAAAAGTATATCCTCAAAAATGTCTCCTTCCTGAATGTAGCACACGTAGGTCACAAATGTGCATCATGTCTCTCAGTACTTACGTCAACCTGAAGAGCACATACCTCTGTTTTCTGCAAGCATTTAGTCAGATTTTCTTCTTGATTCGCAGCAATTGCTTCTACCCTGTGCTTGATCATAGCATTAGAGAGTGGTATTGGTTTAAGTTTATTTGCTGCATTTTCCCCTAGCATAATTCTGACCATGTCAATTGCAGTGGGCAACACTAACGTTTCTCCAATTGTGTGAGGGTTCTTGCACTGAGCAATGTGGTAACTCACTTCAAATGAGTCTCTCTGGGACTGCACCAACATGAACATAGCGGTCTTGAATATTAATTTCTGAGAAGACAATTCCTTTTCATATCGTTAAAAAAATGACTTTGGCTTTCCTTCATGTTCCCCATGTTGTGAACTCAGGTGATGTTTAAGTTTATTTGGTTTCATGTTCTCTGCAGACAAAACAGCCTGGCACAAAACACACTGTGGCTTTTCTTCCCCTTTCACTTCCGTTCTTTGTAAATCCAAACTAAGTGAAGGATTTGTCAAACTTACACTTTCGTTTCTTGCATTCATTTCGGTTCTTGGTATCATCTTTGTCATTAATTTTACTGCATGAGCCCGAAGCAGAAACTTCAGAGAACAGCATGCATGTTGAATTTCTCTGGAGTGTATAACGTATTTCACTTAGCCAGTATCAACGTTCCAATTTTACGTCAGCTTCCTGTAACCTACAGGTCTTACATCGGAGCTGCAACTATCATGAGTGAAGAAATAATTGCCATGCGTGAGTTGCATATTTATAAACAGGAAGGGTATTCATTGATTATATAATGATCAGATTTATAAGTGGTATTGTAAATTGATTGAAAACATTTGTCAATAGACCAATTTGTGTTATACTGATAGTACATCAATTACATGCCAAGTGAAAAAGTTAAATGACACTGTTGAGCGTCTTTGCGATCCCATTTTTTTATTGTTAGAACCCCAAATGGGATCACGAGCCCAAGGCTGGGAACTGCTGTTCTAGGGGAAACTAGCACTGTTGCCTATGCTCTGCAGCACAGCTGAGACACCAGGGGGATCCTCACTGCTCATTTTGTGTTTTCTCACTTAGTGAGCAGGCACCTCACCCTTCGGAAGCCCTGGGCTGAGACCATTGAGTGCAGCCACAGAAAGGAGCATGTCGCTGGGGATTTAGTGGCATTGAAAGCCTTCCTGATGTCTGGAACCACTGTCACTGTTGTAGAGGAAAAGGTAAACACTTGGCACACTCTGGTGTAGAGGGACACGGTCTGGCTGGGCGGGAAACACACTTTTTGAAAGCCTGGCAATGCGAATGTTCACCCTTTATTAGCATATGTTTAATTCCAGTGTAACAAACCAAGATTCTTTCCATGGTTTGCAGTCCAAACGCTGCAGCGCAAGAACCAGGTCCTTCTATCTTGCTAGGTGCTTTCGTGGCCCGTTGCCACAGCTCTGGCTGAAGATCCAGGAAAGAAGGGAAAGGCGGAGAAAGGGAAGGCGGATAAGGGAAAAAAAGAGAAGGGGAAGCAGAAGGATGGTGGTAAGGTAATAAGAGAAATGGGGGAAGTGAGTATGTTGTTTTTGTGAAGACTGACTAAGGTGGCTAAGTAAACCAACACAAAGAGCAGGGAAATGTGGCTTACAGGCACAGGTCACTTTAATTAACCTGTGTCCCCTGCTCACTTACACAGCGTCCGTCCCCCCCATGGGGTGCATCTGCTGCTATGCCATATGATTCAGGTGATTGTGGAAAGGTTGCATTATAAAATATCAAAAGGAAAAAAATCTGTTGTGGATCACGTGTCTAATGTCTATTTCTCTGTCCCCAGGGGGCTTTGTTCAGCTGAGGTTGTTCCCACAGGCACTGAGCACTTCATCCCTTGACTGGTCTGTGCCAGGAATAGTCAGGACCTCATTTTCTATGACACGCCTCCTACTTTAGGAATAAGTTCTTGCCAAGATTTTGAGCCCCCTCCCAGCCTCAGATAGAGGCATTCAATGCAGCCATTTTGCTCAATCTTCCTTGTGGACGGGGAGAGGGGGCAGCGGTTGGTTGTAGTGTTGTGTGGATAAGTCCAGTTCCCATCAGGTGGTGTTATCAAGGTATCATGGCTAATGAATGAACTGTGATCTTAAGCTGTGCGATTCTTGGACATGATCCAATCTGTGCTGTGCAGGGCGACAAGCAGAAAAAGAAAAAGGAAAGCCCCGTCGATCTCCGCAGTGAGCCACCTCTTTTGAGAAACCTTGGGTGTGTGCATGTGAACCTAGAGAGCCTCTTAACGGGCGACCAGCATGTGGCTGTGATGTGTGACTTTGGGGTCCTCATCACTGAGGAAACAGCTCAGCCACCATCTCCTAAGGAGAAGGTACCAACCACTGTCATGTGAGGAGCAAATCCTCCTCCCAGCTAATAGCGTGAAGGGCTTCTGTTGCTGTCAGCAGGAGCACTCTGCATGCATGAGGGTGGGGATTGGCCCTGACCTGTGGGATGCCTCATAGGATTGGATGTATTTCACAGGAAGAAAATTTGGTCTGAGCTTATGGAGAGAGCTCGGTGGGCATTGGCACAGAGCGCAGAATCTCTGCGCGGTTCAATAGCCAGCCCAGGCCTAAAGAGAAAGCTGTCATTTGGGACCTGAGCCCGCAGCCCTAGCTCTGAAGAGTTTTTCCTCATTGCAGAGCCAGTTCGGCGAGGAAAGGCAGCAGGAGCTCAGACCCTTAGAGTTATAAAGTTTTGATTTTGGAGATGAAACTCTATCACACGCGGGCTCTCTGGATTATCTTGTCAACATAAAGCCAAGCTGGCCTATAAGATTGTGCCAGTCTGATATGGCCAATGGTCCATAATGTCTGTAGCCTGCCTGTGGCACTGACACATGCCTGATGCTTCAGAGGAAGGTAGAAAAACCCTTATACCCCATGTGGACAAATGAAACGTGCTAGATAAGAGCTAGGGGGTGGTGTTATTAACATGCTTCTGCGTTAGAGGAATTGATCTGTTTTCAGTCTCCCTTTCCTACACTGAAATCATTCACTCAAGCGCCCTCTTGCATTGCTCCTAGGTAGGATATAAATCCTAAAGAGCTGCTAAGGCCTTATGGGAAATACTCCCATTGTAGCGTCTCTCTGACATTTCCCATTTTCTGCAATTCTTGCTCTCTCTTCTGAGCACTAAGGCTCTTTGCTGAGCTCCTATTGCTGATTAGTGCTCTTTAAAACCCGAATCCTCCATTTGTGACATAATCCAGCAGTGTGAAACTGACCATGATGTCCCAGCAGGGAAATTGTAACCTCAGGGCTAAGCTTTGCTGGCACAAGCTGCTCTCAAACCTTCCCTACTAAGAAGGACAAACTTCTTTTCCCCAGGATAGTAAGAAGAGCAAAGACAAGAACAAAAAACAGAAAGCTGAAGGAGAAAGTCCTGCAAGCCAGAAAACCACAGTGACTGTCAAAGGTAATGGCAGGGGTAGAGCTATAAGTGATCAGCATTTCTAGAGTCCCTAGGAGGGGCTGCATCACTGAGATACAGAATGAGAAAGGCAGCACCAGCATCTGTCCAGTCATAAGTTGCACACAAGCATCTTAAAAGCTCTAAGTCAGCAAGGAGCGTAAACACGTTCCTAATTGTAAGAATATGAGTAGTTTCACTGACCTCCCCGGGACTGTACACATGCTTAAAGTTAGACACATGGTCAAGTACCTTACTCAGCTGGTGCCTATTTATCTGTGTGTGTACATTCAGGGCATAGCATGGGCTAGCTGATCTAATAGGGGAGTGTTGTCTAGTGATAACATAGCATATACGAATACTTAGCAATCTCATGGTGTTTTTTCATCTGTAGATCTCAATGCACTTTGCACAGGGTAAGCATCAGGGCACAGAGTGAGGAAGTTACTTGCTCAAGATCACGCACGTAGGGCCAGGGATAGAACCCAAATCTCCTGATTTGCAGCCCTGCCTCTCCTATTCACTGGGCTGCACTAGCCTTTAGAGCAGGGATAGTCAATTATTTTGTGTCAAGGTCCAAATTTCTTGGTTAACATATAAGTCAAGGTCCAGACTCCAGAGAAAATAATAAGTAAATAAAAAGATTTTGGGGTCCCTTCAAAAGTAACTGGTGGTCCAGAATGGCCTGTGATCTGTCTCTTGACTACCCCTGCTTTAGAGTAAGGGATTGGCCATCAATACTCTTACCCTCTTGTCCCAGCCCTGCTGCTGACTGTGAGACCTGGGGAAAGTCACTTAAACCCCACTTTGCCTCAGTTTCCCTGTCTGTGACTTAGAGCTGCCCCCCATCTGAAGGGTGAGAACATGATGCAAGGTCCTGGCTTTTCAATATTTCTGTGGGAATAGGAGTATCTTGTAGCCTCAGGGTGGCTTTCTGATTCCATCATGCCCCTAAATCCTGCCAGTGCCCTAGAAGATGGGGTTTCAGCTGCTTTCCAGCCTGTGGCTTGTCGTGCCTGAGAGAAAGTTGGATGAAAAGACAGTTTTCTTGAACCAACTGCAACATTCCTCCCACAGAACCAGATGCACATTTGAAATGAGTGTGAAATGTTTGCAGAAGCTGCACCTAACATAGTCACTACCTTAGCATATAAGAAAGGAGACTAGGACCACAGTGCTAGGACACCTAGCGTCAGCCCACTTGTAACAAACCGAATCTGTTGTAACCATTGTAGAGGGCAGCCTGGAACTGTTACGAGCAGAGCTTAGCACCTGTGGTTTCTTTTTATTTTTTTTTAATGACTGTGATATGTACTAGGATGTCACCTCTTTCGGTCTCAGCAACAATTAAACCTTTCACTGAAGCCAAGTGAAGCCCGGATGGTGTCAGGTATCCATGAGTGTTATCACTGATTTGGAAAACCCACTGAAATTAAACAGAGGGTTTTGCTTAGTTTGGCCTTTCCTTACCTCTGTACACTTTAAGGCTACCCAGCCCTTTCCCTTGGCTGGCAGGGAGGCAACTGATGGTCTTTCAAAGATTAGGGACATAACAATATGTTGTACTCTGGGTCAGCCAGTGTCCTACACCAAGAGGCTTGAGGTTTTCCATTGCTTTTTGTTGAGGGTGTGTAGGCAGAGAGGTGGTTGTATTTCCACAAGGCAGATCTGAACCATTAGATTTCAGAAGAGCTGGTGGAATAATTTAAGGTGGGATTAGCTGGGCTGGTGGTTCTTTTTCTGCACAGACAACTGCCAGGGATTCGTGAAAATGTGTGCAAATCTTGAAAGTGTCGTGAATTGTATCACAGATCATCACACTGGAAAGTGGGTTATTCACTACTTGTTATTCTGCTGTTTAAAAAGCATCAGTCGGCCATTTGGGGAGCAGAAATGTCACATGACTTAGATGGTGATCACATACATCAATAATAAAGTGTCACAAGCTCTCACTATACTCCCAAACTTAGTATTAATAGTGGTAGGCGTAATTCATCACGGGGTCAGCTTGCATGGGTGGAAGCCACAGTTTAGGTCCACACGAGACATCTGAACTCTCTTTACACTAAAACTTCCACCATTGCTACCACTCTTAGAGCTGCACCAGTGAGGAATGATAGCTACTGTTTGCTAATGCAGATGCAATCACAGTGAATGATTTGCTAACTTTGTATAGTCGGAAATTAGTTTGCATCATTTATTCAACACACATGTACAAATAACAAAAACTGTTATAGATACCAGGATCCCTTGCCAACAGGGGAAAGCGCTACGTGCACAACGAGTCTCATCCATAGTGAACGCTTTGACCAGACACAAAGGTGTACTCTCAGCCTGAGGCATGCAGGTTTCATTTTATTCCTGAACAGATTCTCCATAGGCCTTGGGATTTCTGTTTCTATCTTCTTTGACTGCGGGTATTGAGTAATTCTAGAACAATAAAGCAAAAGTGTACCCAGCTTGCCTGAGCATCTTAACACTTAACACTGTTGGATTCTTATCCAACAAACTTATGTTCAGCTAGATCTGTATTTTAGAACTGGAATGACTGCAAAAACTTCAAGGACACATGCAGCACATTCAGCATATTGGGGTTTTCTAGGGTTGTTTCTTTTACAAGGGCAATGACAGACTAACTCTTTTCCTTAGGGAAAGGAAAAAACAAAGAATCTCCTGAAATGAAGGAAATCCAAGAAATCCAGCCTGTGCCTCTGACAGTAGAATTCCAAGTCCAGTTAATTCAGTGGACAGCTTCATGCAACGCCCAGCAGAAATGATGAGAACCACTTGCTTCATGAGCCAGGTTCATATAATATATGTGTAGCAAAAAAAAAATTGTAGTCTACGTTACTGAAATAAAACCTTCGAGCTTGCCATCCTTAGAGATCTGGCATTACTGATGTCTCTCAACTCAATAGACTTCAGTGGGTGTGTAAGAGGGTAGTCTGCCTCTTTAAGGGCCAGAGGGCTTGCAGCTAGCCAGCCAGCCCCATTCAGAGACAGTGTCCCTTTTAAGGAGAGGTGTTTGGGCCTGGGAGAGGGGACAATTTGAACCAGCGGGAAGGAGGGCTTGGGATTCCTATAAAGGGCTGAAAGAGCACAGTTGACAATAGTGCTGTGGAAAGGGCACTGGCTGCTGAGACTGGCTCTGGAGCTGCAGGAAGAAATGCAAAGGGAAAGGCCTCTGGGGCCCTGCTGTCTGCTTTGGCCTGGGGAATAACTTTATGAGTTGTGTGACAAGAATAAAACTGTACCCAGAAGGTAGGGCTGAATGGCTGCTGCATGTGGAGTTGGTCCCTCCTGAGCTGAGGAGCAGGCCTCATGACCATAGAGAACTTCTTGAAACCAGTAGTCACTGATGGCAGTCAGGTAAAATGTAGCAGCAGGAGTCTCAGTGGGAGCTGCCTTTCCCTTTCCAGTTTTGTTTGATGAAGTTTGGACTGGCAAATACAAGAGGGTGGTGACCAAGCTCAAAGCTCCTGGGTTTTATTCTCAGAAGTCCCACTAACTCCTGCTTTCTGTAATGGTCACTGAAAATTATTTCTATCCTATCCACACTGATACTCAAACTGTTTTCAATGCTTTTTCAGAGAGGCCAGGTGCTGACAATTGTTGCCATTAGCAAGTTACTCTCCTAGTGTCACCTGAACTCTTTTGGGTGTGAATAAGAGGTGACATATGCCCCACAGATTTCTGCCAGGGTTTATATAACCTGCCCCAAACCCTGTTGCATACCACCAGCACCTTTAAATTGTGCCACTCCACGACCAACAGGTCATCTCTGGTGTGAATTTATTTTCTGAAACATTCATTCATAGGCTGCTGTTGTGTGGCATCTTTTACAATACAGAAAGCTGAGGATCAGCTGTCTTCAATGCTCTGCTTTCTCCAGGGAAAAAACTTAAAGATAGAATCCTAAGGTGGTAGGTCTAGTTGCCTTCTCAGCCAGACTGTTTAACCAGAGCTGCATGCCTGACATGTTGTTCCGCTGGGTTAGAAAATAACCACCCGTGTAGCTGCTCTTTGAGGAGAACTTGGACAAGACAGATCATTAAAGCAGCTTGTGTGGCCCTTGTGGGTCTTCTAGCGAACAAAAAACCTAGTTATGCTGCAGGAGCTTGTAAGAAGAGAGGGTTGGAGAGCAACAATAAGAGGTTTGGGTGATACATACATTGTCTCCCCACAGCACAGAACAGCTGTTGAAAATGGCAAAGAGTGTTACTTATAAATGAAGACAACTCTTTAAGGATGTATTGATAAAATTCCTTGAGGTAGAGGCAAGTCACTGGAAGGTCTGGGGGAAAAGTGGTGAGGTCTCCAAGATCCACATACATTGTAATGTGTTTCAGCGAATGAGGGTGGATGCTACAGAAAAAGAGGTGGCTGTTGTTGAATGTTTAGAGCCAGGTAACCCTGGCTCCAACGGAGGAGCAGTTCTATTAATTATCTGCCTACAATCCCAGTCTAAATGGTTGTTTCTAGAGTGATCAGTGATGAAACAGTTAACAGTGCTAACATTTAATCTGTGGATTTCTCTATTAACACCTGCTGTGAGTAATTCTAAGACAATTCACACTCCTCAGAGCTAGCTCCTGTCCTCGAAGGCAGCCCAGCACCGGCTCCTACTTCAGTTAGATGATTTTCTTTGCAAAGAGAAAAGCAAAAAAAGAAAGATGTTAAGTGCTGCAGCTATGGCTGGACCAGGATGAAGGCCCTTAGGGCTGGGCTCCAGGCTCTACACAACAGGATGACAACTAAACACTTCTCCTCTTCACCCCCAGGAATTCAGTTCTCATGTGGGCTGTATGTAAGCAGAGTTTCTCCCCCTCCTTGAGTCTAGAGGACAGCAGAGAAGCTCTGTAAGGCCCAGCATCAAGCACGGCCTCAATCCAGCCTTTCCAGCCACCAGGGAGATGAGGAAACAGGTGGATGGGCAGAGAATTTTCCCCCAACACCTTCAACAAACCTCCACCTTCCAGCCCGGCGGGTATCAACTCCCCAGCGCAGCCAGGGGGCAGAGCTGGCAGGGGGTTGGCGAGAGGGGGAAAGAGCCGGGCTTTCCCCCTCCCGCGCACAGCAGTCAAACCAAAGCGCCCTCCCCTGGCGCTGCAGCAACCGGCCCATGCGCGGGGCGGTTCGGTGCCGGCTCTGACCCTGCTCAGCCCGATTTGCTACGAGCGGCAGAGCCCAGCGCTCCCAGCTGCACCGTTCCCCTTGCTCAGCAACTTCCGCGGCAGGGGCTTTGAACTCATCCAGGCTCCGTTTTGCATGACGATAATCCCCGGGGGGGGCCGCGCTCCCCCGCAGCTGAGCCCTCCCCGCCCCCAACTTCCCCATATTCCCGGGGCTCCGATCTCCTGCTGCCGAATGGTTTTTTTTTCCCACGTGCGCGCGCTCGCTGTTCCTATGGCGACCCTGGCCGGGCTCTGGGGCCGCGCGAGCCCATTGGAGACGGCTTCGCTCGTGCTTAACCGCGGCAGGCGCTGGGCGCGCGCGGCTCCCAGACCCCGCTGCAGTAAGTGGCCGTGGAGGGGAAAAGGAGGCGAGGAGGGGGCCTCGCCGTCCATGCACCACCCCCGCCACGCCCCCTTTCCACTGGAGCCTGGCGGACGATTCGCTTGCAGCAGGCGTAGGGCTCCATGGTGCATTTAAGGAGCGCCCCTGGGAGAGCAGCCGCCCCTGAGGAGAGAAGTCGGTGCTGCAGGAAAGGTAAGCGGCGAGGACGAGCCCTTTAACACTTACCTGGGCTTGCGGGGCGCCGCGGAAGATGCTGTAGCCTGGAAGGGGAGTGGGCTGCAAATTGCTCTTCAAAGCTTGTTGGGAGACTCCCTCTTTCTTCTGAACGTCTCCGCTCAGCCATCTTCAGATAAAACACCGGCCGGGCAGCGTGGTGAGGCTTGGGGATGTGACTGATTAGGCTTTGGTGGCTGTTTGGGTCCTTTAATGACTCCTGAGGTCTTAATTAATTGGAATAGCCCGTGTAAAGTCAGACCTCGGATTTAAGGAAGTTGTTGACCCGTGGATTCACTTATTACAAGCAACAAGAAGGCTGCAAATAATGTCTGTATATTAAGGGCAAGAAAATGTTGTAGGGCTGGGAGTAGGGTGCCCAAATGTCCTGATTTTATAGGGACAGTCCTGATATTAGGGGCTTTGTCTTATATAGGCACCTATTACCCCCCTATCCTGTCCCACTTTTTCACGCTTGCTATGTGGTCACCCTAGGTGGGAGTGGTATAAATGATGCATTTGCCTATGACAGCAAACATTTCTGTTGATTTGATGCTAGATGCCTAGTGAATGTGGTGACCAGTTCTAAGTTTCACATGCATAAATCCGCCCTGATGCTAACTAAAATCATCCCTGTGTAACAGGATGCTTTGTGGTTTGGACATAGCTGTTAAATCTTAACTAGTATTCTCTTCTCCCTCAGGTGGTTTCTTCCTGCTGTCCCCGCAGGCTTTGGTACAAGTCCTTATATGGATGTGGGTGGGCTGATAACTTCCACCCAAATGTAAATGACCCAAAAAAAAAACCAAAAAAAAAAGTGACTAGCAATAAACACTGTTTTGTAAGGCAGCGTTGAAACCTGGCTGTTGCTGGATTCCAAGGCTAAAGACCTTACAAAACATTATAAACTTAAACACTTTTTGTGAAGGTACCGGTTAGGACAACGTCCTCCTTTTCAGCTTCTTTAGCTGTTACAAAGGGTGTGTCATCCCTGGGTAAAGTCAGGATCCCCTGTAACACTTCTAATGTTCAACTCAGGGGCTGAGTGTCCATCTACTGAAATGTGTTTCACATTGCTTCAGCAAACACCAGTTTGTCTGTCCTATGTTTTACAGCACTAAATGGGAATATTTGGTGAAGGGAAAACTAGATTCATTCCTTCTGCCTTCAAGGGACTGTTAGAACTCTTTGGCAGAACTGGAGTTGGGTGAGGAATGGGGCACGGCAAGTGCTTTTCTTTTCCTAAAATGAAGAGGGACAGTTGTCTTTTGTAAAGCAGTGTGGCTGATATGTAGATGTGCTAACAGGAAAGAAGTTTTGTGGTCAAGGCACAAGGGTGAGAGACACTCTGTAGTTTCTGATCCCAGCTTTGGCCCAAAGAAACGCTGAAAAGAATTAGGGTATTGTAAAACTCATTTGCTGTATCACCTTTTTTTAATGTAATTTGGATATGAACTCTTACTTGAGAGGTTTTATTAACAGAAGAGAAGCTTTAGGCTTCCGCTTCAGACAAGGTGTTCACTTGGATGAATTTTTTAGCATCACTAATTTGCAAGGTTGGTAGATGGAGGCACAGAAAACTGGCTCTGTGTTTTGAAGTATTGCTACCTCTGACGTGACTAATAGAAATGTATTGGCTTGTTCTGTGCTAACTTGCCTGCATAGAGTTGAGTAAATGTCGTGGGATTCTTTTTAAGGCTGCCTCTAAGACAATACTACATTAAAAGGCTATGCAGCGTTGGTTGCTTCAGCTGACAGACATGATGGCCCTGAAAAAGCTATTGCACACTCTAAGAAATGGGGCTGCAGGTTTTGATGTGCATCTGGATCCCCCTGCAAAACTTAAAACAGATGGATGTGCTTCAGCTGGCCAAATGAATAGCTGCAATAGACTAGTTTGGGAAATGTAAAGCACCCCAATGCATCAACTTCTCAAACAGCGTCCAACCCCTGACAGAACAAGGCTAGGGATGAAAGAAGCCCAAAGACTTGCCCACCACCTATGTTCCCAGCTAGGCCCTCATACCAAACTACCATGCTATCCAAGCATCTGTGCTGGAGCTTCTCCGCTGCCGCAGGGTTCCTAAAAGAGGCTGAAACTAGATAATGCTAGTAGGGGTTTGGCTGTAATGGGAAGAGCATCCTGAATAGCTTGCATCAAGCTAGTTCTGTCCTTGCAAGAGTTTTGTGTGAACTGCAGCCATTGGCCCATGTGACTGTGTGAGGGTTTCTCTGTACTACCTGAGATCTTCTCCTAATGCATGTTAGGCACATTGGCACTGCCGCAGAGCACTGTCTGCTTTGGATTTACATAGCTGATTTTTGGGCTGAGCACCCTCCTTTCCCAAAGGAGAGGATGGAAGTTGAGAGCACTCAGCACCTTGCAGGATTGGGCCCAAAATGAACAGTGACTTACTTCAGAAGCTAATGAGCTCACAGACCAATGTTCAACTCTGTCCTCACCCCATCTGAGCACAGTGGCAACTCTCAGTGGGCTCCTGTGAGCAGCCCTGACACCAGGACTCTGTGCTGGGCAGGGACAAACCTGTGCCCTGCCTTGTTTAAGTGGAATAATGGGATAGCTCCTGCTTCCATTAAATTAAACAAGAATGTAGCTATTGAAGTCAATGGGAAGTAGCTGTCTAAGCTGCTTAGGTGTTTTGTACGTCCCACTGGATGCCTATCTGCATCTTTAGGCACCTAAATACCTTTGTAAATCTGCCCTTTGGTCTCCTGTGATGATTTTTTTAAAAGCCTGTTTAGCATTGAGACAAGAAGCCTAAATGCTCCTTTAATAAATGTGTGTATTCCTTTAACTGCACAGGGGCTGGCTCCTGCTCCAGTGCTTGAGATGTATCCCAGGATAAGAACGGTTGCGTTGTATGCCGTCTCAGTCACGCTGATTGCATCCTTTGTGTACATAAGGAAAGAGACTAAGTTGGCTGTGTCGCCAGTAGCCAGGAAGATAGATGTACCAAATCCCGGCCGTACGTTCTGGGCCCCAGAGCAGCCTGAACCCAGCAAGTGCTTGCCAGACCTGACAATTGCCAATTCCTCTCTTGCGCTCCCAGAGCTTCACCGCACCTTCTTAATGTACAAGCATTGCAGGAACTTTTCAATGCTGCTGAAGCCCACGAGATGCAATGAGGAAACATTCCTCTTGCTGGCAATCAAGTCTCCCCCGATCAACATCGAACATCGGATTGCCATCAGGAACACATGGGGGAAAGAAGTGGCCATTGGCAACAAGCCAATCAAGCTGGTGTTTTTGCTTGGGCGCTCGGAGGTCAAAGTCCAGGCTCACCCCCTTCACCAGTTGCTGGCTTACGAAAGCCAAGAGTTTGATGACATCATCCAGTGGGATTTTACCGATGACTTCTTCAACTTGACACTGAAGGAACTTCACTTCCTCCGGTGGTTCGTGGTGGACTGTCCCCATGCCAGCTTTGTGCTGAAGGGCGATGACGATGTTTTTGTCAACATCTACAATATCATTGAGTTCCTCAAGGAACTTAACCCTGGGCAGGATCTCTTTGTCGGGGATGTGATCAGCCACGCCCGTCCTATAAGAAACAACAAAATCAAATATTTCATCCCGGAGTCTATGTACAAAGCACCCTACTATCCTCTCTATGCTGGTGGCGGTGGCTATGTGATGTCCAGAACAACAGTACAGCGACTCCAGAGCACCGCTGAGGATACTCAACTCTTCCCAATAGACGATGTCTTTGTGGGAATGTGTCTGGCAAAGATGGCAGTGACCCCATTGAATCATGCTGGCTTTAAGACCTTTGGAATCCAGCGGCCTTTTAATCCTTTTGATCCATGTCTATATAAAGAACTGATGATAGTGCACAAACTAAACCCCACTGAGATGTGGATCATGTGGACACTGGTAAAGGACGACAATATTAGGTGTGCTGTAAAAGTGACTCACAACAACAGAACTGTTTGAAAACGAGACTGCTGATGCTAAGGGGGGAACTGACATTAAAAACAGAAACAAAATAAAGTTGTAATGGTGCGTTTTTATTAACAGACTGTAGCTTTACAGTAGGGTAAAGTTCTGCAATGAGCCTCTTTAAAATACATAGTTGGGTTACTGAAGCATTACAAGGTTGAACTGAAAACATGCATGGGAATTAGATAGCTCAGGGACTTTAGTGATTGGGATCTCTTCCTCTCTCAAATCAGATGACTGATTTGAATGCAGCCCAGGTGGGTGGTTCTGAGGCGCTGCTTGGTAGCATGCAAAGTGAGGTGGTGCTCTTACTGTTACTTGTGCTTGGACATCAGTGTCCATGTTACAGCTGCCAACCTTACTAGCTGTCTCCAGTATGACGGCCAGTCACTAAATAAGCAATAGAGCCTGACTCACCTCTTAACCCTGGAAGTCAGGGCTGAGGCATAGGAAGGAGCCGTGTGGACAAGCTTACGCTGCTGGCTCTGTGCATCTCGTGTGAAGGACTTCACTGGCCAGGGCTAGCAATCCAGCAGACTTCACCAGCACTAAATTTACTTAATGGGATATGGGAGAAAGAACACAGAGAAAACGGTCTAGAAACCTTTCAATTGTCTCTCCTTAGCACAGCCATTATACCCCAAGGTAGTTTCAATAGCACTGACTTCTAACCAGCTCTTTCTTTTTGGATTTGATCTAAACTTGCATTAGATTATTTGCACTGGAATTTTTGCACAAAAATACTTGACAATGGGATTGAGAGAAGAAACTAATTGCTGTAATAACAATGGCTTTTTTAACAGCAGCTATAAATAAATACAGTTGTGAAAGTGTTTACCTTTTGAGTATTCTTGTTCTACTGGCAGTACAAGGTCCTGTCTCTACTGGAGATTCGGTGGCAGTCGACAGGAGTTACACAAGATTTTGCGTAGCTTGTGTAACTCCCGTCGACTTCCCTGCTTCTGTTTGCGCGCCATCTTCACTGCGCTGCGTCAACAGGAAATGCGTTCCCCTTGACACAGTGCTACACCACTTGAGATGGTGGTCTTAATATGTCGATTTCTGGATCGACTAAGCAGGTATTTACTGACCATCAGTCGATCCAGCGAAATCTATCTGATGGCGGCAAGTTTGCCACCGTCAGTGTAGCTATAGCCCAACTGAGATGAGACTATCAAAAAAGAAACCCGGGGTTAGTTGACAGCTACCTTCATCTGCAGTTACTCAGCTGCAAATGGAAGATGCGTCTGGAAGGCTTTGCGGGAAGAGGGACTTGCTATCTTTCATGCATAGCACTGCATTGCATTTCTGGTAAAATAACATTGTCCCCGAGGAATGGCCTAAGGGGTAGAGAGTAGTATAAGTGGCTACATAGGTCCTATGTCACCTTGGTGCTATCCGAGTCAATCCCTGACTCATCCTTCTTGATGTGAATATGGAGCATTTCAACTTCAGGACACTTCAGAAACATGAAACAATTCATCCTTGCATGGCTGTGTGGTAGGTGAGGGGAGGAGGTCTGGAAGTGGTAGTAAAGTGCTGCTCTTGGAGGACAGAGACCCGAGTTCTAGTCTCAAATCACTGGGTGACCATGGCAAAGTTGCTTTCTCCATTTGCAACTGGAGGGATATTACCACACAGATGATATGAGATGGTGCTTCACTGATGTGTGTAAAGTGCTTTGAGATCCACTACATCAAGGTCTCTTATCCACATTCTACAGATAGGGAAACGGAGGCAGGAAAAGGATAAGTTACATCTTTATACAAGGCCAGAGAGAGAAGTTTGACCAAGGTGGTACTAAAAGCAAGGAATTTCTGGTTTTCTTACATTGGGTGACATGACTGTTGAAGTGACATAAAATTAATGGATTCTTATTTTGTAGGTTCCTGTATTCTGTCTTCACTGTCACTTCTGTGCGTGCTTTCATTAGCTCTTACCCAGAACTGGACAGTAGCCTTTCTAGTTACTGCTGATGGCTTTGTCAATTCCTTTTTGGTGTTGGAGGATCTCACCATTTTACTTAGGGTTGTGATTGCTAGGGATTGTAACATGGGAGGGGGGAATGTCTATTCCACTTTACACTGTTGTACGACAAATGCTTGCTCACTGTTCCTGTGGATGACAGTGTCTTGTAGAAAGCATGCAATTCCTGTATAAGCTTCTAGGAAGAAATTAACAGAAATGGACAAGCAGTTGAAGATGAGCGTGTATGAAAGCAGAACTGCCATTAAGAGACTAGCCCGTAATGTGGGTTCATCTTTACCTAAACATCTCCACTTTTAGGCCACAGATTTTTTTTTTTTGTAAGAACAACATACATGTCTCAAACCTACTACTGTACCCTCCCACCTTTCCACTCAGGTGTAGTAATCCCTGATGTAGGGCTTAAGTGTGTTTCAATGTTGCTCTATCTGTAACCAAGGCATAAGGTAGGGTAGTAAAATGTAATGCTTGGATTTTTAGGAGGAAGAGAGGATGCATGTTCTTTGGACAACGATACACTGTGTGGGTGCTTTTCAACCATTTTCAAAGAGCTGTGAGCACCAGGGCTGCTGTCCTGGCTGGGGATTGGTCCTTGTAAGAAAGGCCACTGTATCATTTTTGTTGCTCTAGATAAGCCAGAGGCAAACTCCATGGGATACTGTAAGAAATAATGTTCAGTGTGCCTCTCTGTGCAACTCATTTAAGCATGTGATGATAAGCTGCAATCAGTAGATAGGACTGGAAAGGACTATGATTCAGTAAAAAGCTCCAGCATCTATGAGCTGATTAATTTAAGAGCTTTGAATACATTCAAACAAATGTTAGAAAAATAAAAACTAGATCAAAGTCCAACCACCCAAATTCCTGTCATCTCAAATATGGTTCACAGGATATATTTGAAAGGGGCTTATCTTCCATTCATGTTTAATTAAGATTGCTGTTAAACAAGACAAATCCCTTTCTGCCATATCTCTTTCCAGTGGCAAAGTAGACAGATTGGTGGGACTATTACATGACTGAGTTTACAGGGGAAAGGGTATTGCTTAGTTATTGTTGGTATCAAGCAAAATGTTTGTCTAAGGTGTTTGCCATGGTTTCAGCAGGAAAGTGAAGCTATTCCTCTTAGGGCTTCCTTCATCACCCTCTCAACATGGGCTAACTCCATATTGTAACAGTATTGGGCTAAAAAGATTACTTTTTCCCCTTTGCAACTCTGTTCTGCTCTCAGAAGTGGGTGTGCTCTTTCAGCAGAAACAGTGGAGAAGGAAACAGAAGTTGGTTTGTGGGGAAAACGGGACTCAGTTGTGTGGGAAGGTTGTTCTGCTTTCTAATTTACTACATAAATAGGATCCAATCTTTTCTTGATAGTCTCTGCTACACAAGCATGTGACTGAGAGCTATGTTGGCACCTTGGCAGGTGCCAGAGGACTGTACTAATTACACACATACTCAACAATGCTGGTACATGCAATTTTGGATGATAAATATAAATGGCTTGGCACCAGAACGCTCCACCACCTAATCTGCAGCTGCTCAGCTTTGTTCACACAGTGCAGTTACAGAGAGAAGCTGACTCTTAGAGCCCTGTGCAAATGCAAATAATTTCCACCTCGGTTAGTGGGGGATCCCATAATCCTCCATCCTGGAACTGTATGCAGGAAGTCCTTAAAGCCTGCTCGATTCATAACCAAAGTGTAAATTTGGTGGTGATAGAAGAGACTCACTGACAATGCATAGGCTTTAATCTTAATTTAACCTCTGTTTCAGTGTTACAAAAGTATTCACCTTCCACCTGTAAGGTTCCTTTTGGCTAGGGGCAGTGAAAATGTTTTCCATTATATCTTTTCATCTGATACCAATGCACTTTGCAAATAGAGGGCAAACCCAAACATTTGATTACCTCAAAGCAAAGGTCAACAAGGAAATATTTTATTTCTTACAGTACAGGAAAATGACAATTACCCAAGATTAAACTGCACAAGAAAAGAGTGCAGAGTAACTATAGTCTAAAACCCCCTATTAGATGCAGTTGCATAGTGGTACAGGGATCTGATCTCCTTGGTAAAAAGGTAAAATGGAATTGAAGTTCTGAAAAATATTGGGAGGGAGGGATGGTGTTGGGTTGGAAGACTTCCAAACACACATTGCTAGTTATAAATGCCAAAACAAATGTAAGTACCACCCAACCCTACAATCGAACACATGAATATTAAGAAAGCTGAGGGAGGGAACTTTAAACACAGACTGTGGTCCTGTAGAAAGTAGCACTTTAAAAAAATTTAACCATTAACCCTAAAACAAATAAATACCTAGTGGCTAGATAAATACTAACAATACCCAGTGGTCTTGTAATTCACGATTACACAAATATTAAAGGGAGCTCTTCATAAAAATCTAGCAGCCACTGTTCTACAGTACAGCCAGTAAAACTACAAGTGAATTTGGGGAAATACAACCATATATTCAATAGGAATTTAACAAACTGCTTAAATGAAATAAAGGGTAAAAAGGAGATACTCGTGAACTGCTGTAATGTAGTTTGAAAACCCAGCATGAATTGAAACACTTTCATTTGACAGTCGAGGAGGAAGCTAAATTTCTTCTGCAATTTGGGGCAGACTCTAGCAATGTTGCTTGAAAGTTCAGTCTGAGCACCACGTTCTATAATCAGATAACATCTGCAGCTATTTGTGATGTGTCTGCCTTTGCAACACTATGTTCCCTACTGACACAACCACTCTGTTTTTAAATGTACAGTAGTGTGGCACAGCAACAATAACCTTCCTTCACTACCATGGAAAACCAGCCGTACTGCACCTTTGCTGGTTGCGTTATTAGTTTACAAGCAAGTCTGCGTGTACACAACTACCATAATCTATACTACAGTAATCATTAATGAGTAGCGAGCCTACAGATTCCCAAGATTAGTACCAACTATCAATTGTCTCCTTTTGTTAAGTGCAACTAGATTGAAGTAGTTTGTGTTTTATTAAACACTGCGGTTTCCATTATGAATTGTCACAGTCCAAAGAATTAGAAAACAGCACCAAAAAAAATCAGTATTATCAAAGTCAGTATAGGTAGCAATTAAATGTAATTCTACCCACTATGTAAATTTGCTTCACAGACTAGAAATGATTATTTTTAAACGTCCCTTTCTGGTTGCAAACTACAATTAGTTTCAGACATTGGGAATTCCCAAGGGTTTATTATTAAATCATCTGAATTAAACCCTCGCAGCAGACCCAAACGCTCAAAGTATCTTTAACAGCTGACTTCACATTTGCATAGTTGTACATTTAAATAAAAATTTACTAGCAATGCATATTATAAACATGGTAACTTAGAAAATAAAGACGTTTCAAACACCTAAAACTGGTTAGTGATTTGGTATAGTAAATTTGTGGGCAGATAATTATTATCCACTGCCATCAATTATCAGCAGATAACATGCCTGTCAGTGCTTCTTCCTTATCCAACATCTATTTTTTAAAGATGTGGGAAACTCAGAGCCCAGGCATTAGTGGCATGCTATCAAATACTACAAAGGTGATATTTTAGAAGGTTTGTTTTGCCTTCAGTCTTCACGAAGATAAGACTCATCAACTTCTTCTGTGGTGTCAGGCATAGCGCATGGCTTTGATGATTCCTCTTCCTTTGTTTTCATGAGCTCTTCTGTCTGAGCTTCAGCTAACTTGGTCTCAGCGTTCTGCGATAGTTGCCGTACCTCTTGCACTTGTGTTTTCACCAGCTGAATGTGGTTACGAGCTGTCACTGAAGCTTGATCTGCACCTGAAACACAGTAATTGAAGTAAATTATTTTGGGAACAATTTATGATAATGCCAATTAAGGCAGGGATTAAGTTGGTAAAAATTAAATACTGTGTTTTGCTAAACTGTTTATGCTCTAAGCAAATCAGGCAGCTTTCAAAACAGTAAATTTGGGGAATACAACACAGCCTCTTTACTTGTTGTTACTCCTCTTTACTGTTCATTAAGACATATAGTAGTTGTTTTTATACTGTATCATCCTATGACTGAAAGGGAATTTTTCTTCAGGACATTCCTGCCAATAAAGTTGGGTTACGAATTAGTACAAAATTAGGTTGTGATTTTATGTGATGTGGCCACCTGCTCTCTGAGAAACAAACCAAGACTCAACAATCATTACAGGGTGGCAATTTTTAGTCACTAGTGATCTGTTCTGGATTTGAACCTGCAGTCTATCTGAATGACCGTACCAAACCTTGAACAACCTAGTCCTCTCACTATTTCATTAATATATTTAGTTTCCAAGAATATTTTCATAAGATTTTTAATGACATTTTTCTTATTTCATTTAAGGAAATAATCGGGTCTTCATTATTTATTTTTAATTTAAATAATTAGATCATTGTATTAAATTATGGGCCTGGTTTTCAGAAGCACTAAGCATTTCAACTGAAAATACAGTGGAACTGAGCAGCTCTATCCTCAGTGGAAGATACAGGTGTTCAGCAGCTCTGAAAATTTGGCCATGTGATTCTCAGTCTTCACACTAATTAAGCATATTCAGAGTTAGCATCAATCTTGCCTCCACTCTTTTTAGCAATAAATGCTGCCTAAGTGCCAGGGGAAAGTTTGCTAAAAATTGCAAATTCCAGCTGATACTGAGGAGTGTATTACGGTAATGCCTGAATACCAGATTGATATGCAGCTTCTGCTGCCATCTCTGAAAGATGTAAAGCAGTCATCCAACTGGATTCTAACTTCAGGAATTCTTGCTGCTTTGTAGTCATCTATAATTAAAGACAAAAGGCCAAGTAACACTGTTATAATGCTAGCTGAACCCACTTTTTGTAAAAGTCACTCTTGCAGCATGTTAAACTAGTGAATAGAAAAATATTTCTTAAACAACAAAAGGGGAGACAAATTGATGACTGCAGAAGTTAATTAATTCTTTACCTCAACTCTAGCTCCTATGATCACCTGCCATACTGCATCCATCTCTTTGGAATTCATTTTCCCAAGAAGGTTTGTATATTGCCGGTAGAGAGACACCAGTGTGTAAACCGCCTGCAAAACATTAAAAATCTAGCACAGCTACTTGATAAAAGTACTCAAAGTAAGTAGCACTTCCATATTTTCAAAGTAATTTTTCTGATGCTCTCATGGTATTAACTTATGTTACACAGTAGAAAGAAAATGGGGAAAGATCTAACACTTTCCTTTGTTTTGATTCCCTATAATATTTAGTGAGGATATAATTTCTGGATAGTCTTAGAAGTCCTTTTTGAACTTTGTGTTGGCTGGTGGTGTATTAAAGTCTTTATTAATTTAATTAATCTGAAACAATGTATTGAAAATGGAAAGGTTTAATTGTAATTAAATAAAGTCTAGAAAAATTAGAAATGGACAGTTATAATATTGGTAAAACAGATTTTGTGAGATCCTAGGAACTTCCCAGTAACAGCACGGATAAACTCTGATTCTCCTGCTGAAAAAGCGAGTCTATTATCTCTTGAGCTAAAAGAGAACCTCCCTTGAAGTATGGACCTTCAGTACAGTTTGATTCTATCTAGCAGAGGCCAGTAGTACTTATACACACAAACTAGCCAGTTAATTACATATTTTACAATAGAAATATTGCCAAACTGCTTATTTTTTATTGAAATTTTGACATATAATGGGGATAAATTCTCTGTAAGCATGTTAGTCTTCAATTTCTACATTTATCTATCTACAATGATCTATTCAAGGAAATGCTAACCAGTAGTTAAGGAAGCTAACACAGACAACTATTCTGCTTCATCGGGCATGTAAAGACATTAGAAAGTCCTATTGGAAATGTAGAGTTTCAAACTCAGTTAACAGAACTGGAAAAATATTTGTTTCTGAGGGAATCTACATATTTTTCTTGGGAAGATGATGGATATATTTGTAAAGAATGCTGGATATCTGGCTTTGGTTATTTTCTGTCTAGGTATTAGGCAACTATTTGCAGAAGTTAGCCTCACTTCTCATCTGAAGGGTCCACATTTCAGGAAGTGGCTCATACTTGGGCCTCTCCTGAAGAGAGTTTCGTGGGCCTCTAAAAAATCACTCATGCCCTGGATCAAGAACATTCCAAAACACCACCATGAGCTACTTATTGTCCACCAGGGACACATTCGGTTAATTTGTTTTGACACATGTGATTGCATCAATTCAAGCTGAATTGCTACTCTAGAACCTCTACATCCCCATTACATTGATTTGTGAAGTCAAAGTGCATTTTAGGTATAAGAGCTGATTTAACAGGTGCAGTTAGAGTCTGTCTCTGTGTGAGAGTTAAATACTCTAGCAGCTAAAGTGTTAACTTTGTAGTAATGTTGGCAGTTCCTCATCTTACCTTTGTATAATCTGTTAATGCTTCAATTAATGCATATGTTGTTTGAGAGAGAAGAGTACAAGTACTGTCTGCTACCAGGGAAACTGCTCTTCTAATCAAGGCTTCATGACTGAGAGAAGGGGGCTCTTGTTTCTGAAAGACAATAGATTTACACAATCTTTACACTGGTTTCCAAAGACACACAACTTATAATAAGAAAAATGTCTTCTATTGTAAGCAAAAAAACCCCACAGGAGCCATTGCTAAAACTAAAGAATTGCTGGCCCAACATAACACTTAAATAACTTTTTTTTTTTTAAAAAGGAAAACAAAATTTTACTCCAATAGGTCCATTTTCTTCTACTCAGATTCTGTAGTTGCTTCTCTGAAGGGCCCACATTTCTGGAAGCAATTCACTAAACCATCTTTTCCTGCAAGGTTTTGTGAAGGCTTATACCAGAGTTTATATTTTTCTTTCCCAATATTTGCCTGAATCAGGATATTTTAATATATGTGAAAAATATTGATATAATTGTCTTGCTTTCTGTCTGGTGGTAATCACTGGGTTGTAAAGGTTCAGGCACGCTACCCAAAGTACAAGAAGAGCTAAAACACTGTTAATTCCATACCAGGACAAGTAAATTTCTCCCCAGGAATTATGGGGTTTGCTCTGTTAATCATGGGATTCCTCAATGATGTGCCATAGCAGCAACTCATTTTCAGGAAAGTTATGATAAAATAGTATTTTAGTTATGTGACAACTGAAACTAGGACAAATCTATTTTATGTTGCCACTGATCTTAAAGTGAATTGCGGCCTCTTGCTCAGTGGGTTTAGGTCGTACTCTTTAGGGTGGAATCGCTTTAAATGAGTGGTTCTTTTCAAAGTCAGCTCAATCTAGATGTCCAACTATGTCTCAAAAAGCTTGGGGAACAACCTGCAATATGCATACTAATATCTCATACAATAACTGAGAGGTTGTTATAATTAATCTGGGTGGATAAAAATCCATGAATTAAAAAAAGTTCAAAAAAATCAGGTTTATTTAAATTTCATTTTTTTGATTTTTAAAAAAAATCAAAATACTAAATTTCTCATTTAAAAATAAGTTACAATTAAATCTCATCACAAACCTGCTAAACCTACACGTCCAGGTTCAGAAAAATGAATTAATGGCTCTAGTCTGTCCAGCCTAACTACCAGCTCTTGCTTCTTGAAAGTTCTGGGCTTTCAGTTTCTGTTTCTCAGGACACTAACATCACATGTGCAAAGAGAGACCCAGGCTGGATAGGACTGCTGCTGTTCTGTGCGTATGTGGTGGTGGAGCTGGGCCAAGCAAGGCAAAGGAGTTAGTTAAGACACTGTCTTAAAGGCACAGAGAGAATATTTTCATTGTTTGGCATTATTCACTCAATGCTGCAAATGTGGCAAAGATGAGAAGATACTTAGAAGAAACTGAAGGATGTTCCTTAATAATATATGGCTGCAGTGCCCATTTAATGCATCTTTTAGCCAAAGACACAAGTACGTCTTCTCCAGGAATAAAAGAAAATGTTGTTGAAGTCACAAAATACCTTCCATAGCAACCATTTTGCTTCAGCTTCACTGAAGAGAGCAGGAGGATCCAAACTAATTCTCCCTCAAGATGTTCGATGGAATTCTGTGGTTTGTTTTGAACAATTTATTAAGAGCTGGCCTATTCTCATAAAACTTTGTGAAGAAAACCGTGATAAAACAGATGGAGTATCTCATCCAAAGTGTCTAATATTGGATTAAAGAGGAATGTAGAGGATATGCTCAGTATACTGAAGCCTGTATCCATCCGTGGCCTTAAACAAACTTCAGAGAAACTGTTGCTCCATTGCTGATGCTGTTCAAATTTGGAAGGCACTTCAAGAGACATTGAAGAAAGAAATATCTCACCAGAAAGTTAAACTGCAGGCAATGAAGAAACAAATGGATAAAGCACTAACTCCACCTCATCATCTTGCAAACGTTCTCGACCCCAGATATAAAGGTAGATGCCTAACTTCTGAAGATGCTGCTGCCATGTCATGGGCATCTCAAAATCACTCCTCAGTTATGACAGTCATAATAAATTTCAGGGCAGGAGTGGAACCATTTAAATAGTACATGTTTACTGATGATATTTTGAACAAAGTCACTCCCCGGAATTGGTGGAAATCATTAGCCAGGCACCCTTGAAACAGAGTTCCTTCAGTTGCTAAGCCAACTTTTCACAGCAGTAGCTTTCTCTGCAGGCAGAGAGAATATTTTCATCATTTGGTGTTATTTACTCAAAGCTACGAAATCGACTGGGAGTTGAAAAAGCAGGAAAACTCGTATTTGTTTGTCTATGAATAAAAATGACAGTGGGAGTGGGGAAGACGAGAGCTAGTTGTGTAAGTTTTAAGGACAGTGTACGTTTAGCGTTGTGATGACTTGTCTGTTACAGATAAGAAAATGAAAATAAAGTTTAAGGACAGCCATCATTTGGCAACTCAGGAGACTGCTGCAATTGCACATGTGAAACATTTATGTAACAGTTAAGATTTAGTGCTATTGTGTTTGTGTGTATTATTTAGTTCTTGCCTTTCCTAATGTTCTGCTGCTGCACGTGCAGCTTGACACAGGTAATGAGTATTATGTACTATTTCCTAAATTAATAAAAATCAAGTTATCTAAATATTACAGTGTACACCCTTCTAGATGTTAAATGTTGTATTGAGTTGTAAGTTAACATGTTTTAGTGATCTGACTTGCATCACTGTTTAAGAAATATGTGAAGAAGTTTCAGTGGGAAACGCGATTTAAATAAATGATTTAAATCACCTTGATTTAACTCAATCTACCCTGTAATTAATACAATAAATTGGTCTATTTGCCAGAAGCACACATTTTCACCAAACGCTTTAGAATGTTAAAATACTTGTACATTTACCTGCACAATGGGGACTGCACACAGGGCTGCTCCAAAACCCAGTCCCATCACTTTGTTCCATGGGCCACCCAGTCTGGAGAAACAGTGTCTCCTAGCAGTAGCCAAAACAGGAAAGCCTTGTCTGGGAATGAGATAAACTAAGATAAGTACACAGACAGCTGGACAATGAGAAATAAATATTCTGGAGGAATAGAACAAGGGGGAGCAGAGTTTTTTGGGGTTTTTTTTGCTCTGTGCTTACCTAGCCGAGGGGTCCTGTCCATGACTAGGTTTCCTATGTGCTACTACAATAAAACTAATAAATTCCCATTTGTTTTAAAGTTAATTACCTAACTGCACTCTCAAGGAAAGATTCAAGTTAAACAATTTCTGTATTGTAACTTTTTCAAAGGAGGGACTGTCTTTATTTAGTCTTGTTCACTAATAAGCATATTGTGAACACTTAATATAATAATCAAGCACCATGGATACAAAGCATTCAGATTAATATTAAAATACACATGGCTAATAAGCAAAACAGCAGCTTTATAATCGAAGGTCCTGAACCTGGAATACTATGCACATGCTTAACTTCAGTCAATGAGATTATTTCAGTGCAAATGTGTGCCACATCAGGGCCTCATTGTTGAAATACAGGGGGAGGGTGGTGTATGGAAACCGAAAGTGACGAGTCTCTCTTCTCCTCCCCCCTCCATTCCCAGAGGCACTAACTCTATGAAAGTCCTGCAGCAACGCGGGGCGGGTAGTACAATAATTTCATTTTCAAACTTCTGAAGGGCAGCGGGTCTCCCCAAAACAGGGAGCGGCCTGGAGGTCCCCCTTGCAGACCGCCTTGGTAGCCACTGCAACGATCGCAACCTACTGAGTCACAAAGGTCAGGCCTTTCAAATGACCCCCTCGTGGCTCCCGCACGGGCGTGCCGAGGACCGCTGCGCGGGAGCGGCTCATCCCCGCTTTCCGGAGGGGAAACTGAGGCACGGAGAGGAGTGACGGGGTGGGGGCACGAACGGGGGCTCAGGGGACCCCAGGTGTCAGGCAGAGGCGGGCGGCCCACGGGGGAGGGCGGTGCTCTGGCCGCGGGGGAGGGGTTGCCAGGCGATACCTGAGGAGGGCGCCGCAGCCCCGGAGCCAGCGGAGGCTCCCAGCGGCCGCCATCTCCGCGGAGCTAGGGCTGACCGGGCGGCGCGCCGGAAATGACGTCATTCTCCCATGGGACACGCGCGCGCGCTAGGTGATGGATCCGCCTCCTGGAAACTCCCCCCCCCCGCCCTGCCGACGGGCGCGCGGGCGGGGCCCAGGACGTGGGAACCCGCCCCCCCGCGTAGCCTTGTGCCGCCCCCGCCGGGCAATGGCGGGTTCCCTCAGCCGGGCCGGGGCCGCGTCTCCCGGCGGAGAGCCACGGCGCCTCCAACCGCCCTGAGGGCCCGGCCGGGGCGCCTCGCCTCAGCCCTCGACGGCCCCGCGTTGGCCGGGCTCGGGGCGGCGGAGGGAGGGAGGCAGGCGCCCGTCGAGGGGAGGTAAGCGCGGCTCGGGCCGTTTCCTCACAGGCCCCGGGCGACATTTTACACCCCGCCCCCACCCGGCGCAGGGGCGCGCGGCACCGGAGCCGGGGCTGCGGGGTCCCCTCGCGGAGGGGTCCGACGGGTCACCCGCGGGGCCTGTGCTGCGGGGACGCGCCGGGGCGCCGCCCGTCCCACAGCGCGACTCGCTGTGCCCAGTAACCGGCTCTTCCCTGAGCTGGGGGGCCCGGGCTCCCCCCCGGCTCCCTCCGCTTCGTCCCCGTCCCGCCCGGCGGGTGGCGCCCAGACCTGGGCCTGGCCGCGCCCAGTAGAGCGGGGCCCTTCGCCCCGCGTGAGGCACGGGCACGCGTGGGATCGGGGCGCCAAGGGCATCCCACGGCTGCCTCGCGTCCGAGGGGCGACCCCCGTCACCCCGCACGGCCTTGCCCGCCGCCTCTCCCGCCAGCCGGGTTGAGCTTTTCCTTCCTACCCACCGGACTTGGCGCTTGTCCTTACTGCATACCCCACCCAGGACTGAGCGGTGAGGGGTCCTTCTAGATACATCCCCCAGGTGCAGACCAAACCGTGGATAATTACTCTGAGTAAGGCCGGTCAATCAGGCCTTACAGTAATTTAATCTAGAGAATGTGGTGGGATTGTGTCAAAAGCCTTACTAACAAAATCAAGAGAAATCACATGTACAGCTTCGCCTCTATCTACTAGGCCAGTCAAAGAAGGAAATCGATTTGGTGTAATTTATTCTTGGCAAATTCATGTTGTCTATTACTTGTAACCCTATTATCTTAGAGGTGCTTACAAATTGCTTAATAACTTGTGCCAGTATCTTTCCAGGTATCAAAATTAGGCTGACAGGGCTATAACTGCCCAGGTTGTCTTTGTCCCCTTTTTAAAAT
Organism: Mesoclemmys tuberculata; assembly: GCA_007922155.1. Lineage (NCBI taxonomy): Eukaryota > Metazoa > Chordata > Testudines > Chelidae > Mesoclemmys > Mesoclemmys tuberculata. The sequence goes on from ML675640.1 coordinate 11,221,440, forward strand.
ATAGGTCCTATTGTTTGCCCTTCTCCAGTCTTCTGGGACCTCACTTTCTCCATGAGTTTTCAAAGATAATTGCTAATAGTTCTGAGATTGCTTTAGCTAGTTCCTTAAGTACTGGAGGGTGAATTTCAGCACACTCCGCTAACTTGAATGGACTTAACATAATTAAAATTTAGATAAGTTAAGTATTTGGTCACAATTAACCTTTTAGGGAAGACTGACACAAAAGAGGCATTAAGAATGTTGGCTTTCTTGATATCGTCTGTTATTTGCTCTTCTTTCCTGCTAAATTTTTACCCACAGTTTTCTTCGTCTGTCTCTTGTGCCTAATGTATTTGTACAGCTGCTGTTTCTTTGTCTCTTGCTAGGTGTAACTCATTTGTGCCTTAGCTGTTCCGATTTTGTCTGTTCATGTTCATGCTGTTGTTTTGTTCTTAGCAATTTGTTCATGGTTTTACTTGTTGTAGGATTTTTTTTTTTAAGGTAATTAAAAAATGCCTGATGGTGTCATATTGGCCTCTTTATTATCCTGGCTAGTTCTTCACATTGGGATAGATAATTTGCTGTTGTGCCTTTGATATTGTTTCATTGAGAAATTGTCAGCTCGCCTGAACTCCTTTTTCTCATTTGGTTTGGTAACAGCTATGTCTTCTGTCTATGATGATCGCTTGTTGTTCTGACAAATGGATCTGTTTTTTTTTTCCCTTTTCTTTTTTGTCAAGCTGTATCGCTACAATAAAAATGATTTAGTAGGAATCAACAGAAACTAGGCCATTTTTCTTTCAAAAGGGAAATAACTTAGCCTTGCTCATCCGATTTAAAGTATACATATATTTAAAAAGAATTTCGTGGTTGAAATTGATAGTACAAATATGGAATCTTCTCCATCCAATTAAAAAGTAGTGACAGGAGCTGTAGGAGGAGAATGTGCTCCTAAATTAATCAGAGTGTCTGTGTGACCACCAGGTTTGCAGCAGAACTGAAGCCTCAGAAAGTAGATGAACACTCCATTAGCATGATGAGGATTATATTTAAATCTTTCTTGTCAGATGTGATCATTCTTTGACTCTGCTTTTACATGCTGTGCTGTTGTAACAGAGTAGGTGTGCAAGGGAATTGAAATTTACTACCACTTAGTTCAGTGGACTATGCTTCGCACTTGATGCAAAGCCTCCCATTGACTTCGGTGGCTTTGGCTCAGGCCCTTATTGCTTAATTTTACTTGTGCTTGTTCGTATCTTTAACTCATACATGTGCTGGAGCGTAATTAGCTTCAACTCCTTTACACCACATAAGGGCTTGCAGGCTCAGGACGTTAGTGTCAATTTTGCCTAATGGATTGCTTTCTAATACCGGCCTTGATTTCCTTACATTATTGACACAGCTGTATCCCTTGAGGATTTTTCCAGTTTAAAAATCACTCTACAATGAGCAACTTTTCTTGTTCTTTCCGACAATTAGTCTATAATTTTCCAACACAAACACCGGTTGATTTTAATGGGGTTACTTTGCTATTTATAAAGTCAAGTGACTACATCTGTTTTTGGGAGTGAAGTTGCCAGTCTTTCACTAATGAACATTTTGAATGATCTGAAATCAGAGAGGAGCTAAACTTTTTAAATTAGATGGACAAACTTTTAACTTTTGGCTTCTAAATGTTTTCTATTTGTGATAAAATGTTCTATTTCTTTTTTATTCAGTTATTATCATGTGCATCAACAAATGCCACTGTGATCACTATTTTAGAAAGGTGTGCTATGAATACATTCTAAGAGAGAAAAATTCTTCCCTCTGTCACAAATATTCTTAGTTATAGGGTACAGCCTGCCAAGTGTCAGTGTATGACCAAAGACCCACATTCTTCTGATTACATTATAAAAGAGCAGGGACTGTGAAATAGGTGGTGGGGAAAATTCTTAAATTCACATGACATTTTCTTTAACTCACTTTAACTTTTCTAGCATTTTTGTTCAGAAGTACATTTTAAGTGGCATAAAACTAGGGTAGAATGACCTAGAAGTAGATTTCTCTAACATGTCAGCTCAGTAGACTATCCTGTGACACAAACCCAGAGAGAAATTGCTTACGCAGTAGGACCCTGAGCCTGTAAAGACCTTTAAGTACATGCTAAAGTTTATGCAGTGTGACTAGTCTTAGACCCCACTGAAGTTAGTGGGGCTATTCCCTGTGCATAAATTAAACACATCTAAACCTTTGCAGGCCTGCGACCTAGATATTGAAGTCTGTAAAACAAACATCATCTGCAGTTATAACATTGCAATTGGTGGAAACTTCTGTGTCCAGAAGAACGCTATGCGGTTGCTCATATTTTACTTGTACATATTTTTAACCATTCTCTATGCTTATTTTCAACTCAGTAGTTTGCCGTTATTAAAATGTTTGTTAGACATTGGAAACATGCCATGTAGGTCATGGAAGCTAAATGGTTGGCTTTTCTTGCTAAAAAGCATAGAATTATTTTTACAAACTCCCATGGACAGTTGTCTTTTTATCTGCCTAAATAAAAGGATAAGAAATTAATAGAGTTTTGTGAAGGTGCAGATTTTCAGCATGTTTGAGATTTAAGGTTGATTTACACTGACTTCAATGGAGGATGCTGATTTACCTATTACCTCTGTTTAGACGTTCCACAGTTTTAAGATGAACAGTTCTGACCCATAGAAATTATAGAAAGGTCTAGCGGGTCGCTTTATTTCCTCTATCCCTGTGCTGGTTAGTTGCACAGGATATTTTTAGTGCTTTCTTATACAATATGGTCCCAGTAAACCTCTTGTCTAGTTGGTTTCAACTCTGCCAAATATGCTAATATCACTCTGTGCTGGGAAACTTAACCCCAAACTGGACACCATCAGATAAAAATGTAGAAACAAAAACAGGGAAGATATGTGGGTTATGCTGATTTGAGGGGAGCATTTCCAGGACTGAATAAGAGGATAAGAAATAAAAAGTTCAGCATCTCTGCCTTCACATCCATAACAGGGCTGATTGATGCAGGCATGTCTGGACTTGATTACTCAGAGGACAGCTCACAGTCTAATGGTTCTGCACCACTTCTGGGCTTTCTCCCTCCCTTTCATCCACCACCCTCAACAAGCTGCTATTCTCAGGAGTGATGTCAAAAAGGAGAAAATGGATCAGAGAACAAAATTGCCAGCAATCCTTCTGATCCTTCAGGCATGGATCCCAAAGATAGAGTCTGGAAGAGCCACTGGGGGGTCAGCAAGGTGTTTTTAATAACTTTTTGTTTTATATAAGAAAATAAGATTGTATTTAGCCAATAATAAAACAAAGGGATGCAAAGTTTGAGGAACCAAAAGGAACTGACATTCTATTTGTTGAGAACACCCCACTGCAGGGCATGTGGTGGTGACTGTTGCACATTCTGAACTACTCTCTTGGTGCCAGGGATAGACAGCTGTCACTTAAGCACCAAAAAGTACGTTGTCCAGCCAGCCAGGAGCAGTGCCCCGATCAGCACTGTGTAACTGAACAGCACGAAGGCCAGGAGCTCCTTCAGCACTTTCAGGAAGTGGACAGCGAAGGACTCCTGCATGGTTCTTCCAAGCACTACAAGCCAGATGGGGATTTTTGCAGTTGTCTCGCACTCTGATCTACACCAAAGTATCCTGATCTGAAAGGAAGAGAAACAAAGGAGCAGGATGAGCCTTTCTGAGCAGGTGGTTGCAGAGTGGAAGGGGAGCCTGCTAAGTGCATGTAGAAAAGTCTGGATTCAGACAGCTTCTGATGATGGTGTGTAAACAAAGTCCATCGACACTACAGTCTGTCAAAAGCTTGTTAATTGCCAGGGGAGAGTATCAGGCTGGGCCGGTGTTCGTGTATTTGGAAAGTCTTTTTCACGACTTGTAGTGCTGAAAGAGGCTGCAGGATCAGATCATAAACCAGGTCAGGATTTTTTTTGGGGGGAAGAATAAACAAAGTTTATATACATGTATGGGTGGACTAGGGCAGGGGCAGGCAGCTGAGGTCCCAGCCAGTTACTGGAATTCTTCCCTTCTATCAGTTGATGTGACTGGGGAGCTTTGTATTTAGAGCATTCACCGATGGTGCATTAGTACCAACAAACTGCTCTAATCAAAGTGGTCAATTCCTCCAGGGAAGCCACCGTTAATATTTAATGTTATAATTGCTTCTAATGGCCAGATGGGCACAGAGCGTGCTTTTTGTTTAGAATCAGGGGAAGATTTGGGATTAAAGATAAGTTTATTTAGCTGAAAGCTTCATAACTGCTGTGAAAATAACCTTTTTTTTTTAAAGGGGAAGGGATAAGATGTTTTAAACTTTCTCCGCAGTTAAATATATATTTATAATTGTGTGTTGCCCAAGTTGTTGCCCCAGTTAGTGAACTTGGTGCAAAATCTCAACACAGTCGCAAAAGTTGTTTGCTATTTAGGCTTTTAAGCTGTAAAGATAGATGTCTAAATAATCCTACCCTCACCCCCAATTTCATGGTCATTGAAGCTTCATCAGCAAATTACCAGATCAAAAATATTTGTACCTTTGTGTGCATGTCCAAAAGGAAAATGAAACTAGGTTTAGGATAATGGTAACCTAAAAAGGATTATTTTTTCTTCCAAATTGTATACATCCAGTTGGAGCAAACTGAATTCCATTCTACCGCTTAACAAAGGAGCGATTAATTAGAAACAAGAAGCGAAATCTAAACAGCAACTTTAAAAACAAAATGTTTTAATTTTTTTTAAACTCCCCTCCCCCTCCATGGTTAGGTGTATTAATGTGTTACGGAAAATACTGCAGTTTTAAAAAAAGCTGGTGATAGATATAGTTTTTCAAACTATGGAAGTTATTTACTAACCAATGTTTTACATGATTTTCATATAGAACAAAATACATATTAACAAAGAGAGAAACTGCTTACCGTGTGGTAGATGATTATATCTACTTCTTAAAGTTTCTGCTTCTATCTGCTTTTGTTTTGCAGCTTTCTGTTGAATTTCTGGCTTCTAAAAGGTTGGTGATGTAGTTTGATCCCCTTCTGGTCTGCTAATCCGAAGAGCCAGGAGTAATGAGGTTGTATTTACAGCCTGCACCAGTACTAATGGACTAGGTGTGGTCAGAGACCAATTATTATATATGACATAGATCCTGTGCTTTCCCTGTGCTGACAGAACAAAACAATCCAACCATTGGTATTGCCATAAATCCTAGAGAGATTTTTGATGTGAACAAAATAATTGTACATTTTAAAATGCAAGAGACTTCCTCTCCTGACCCCTCATATCATCTAACACTCCGTTTTCTTAAATACCCTTATTTTTTTACATCAGATTTTAGGGTCATCTTCCTCTTATTTCACCAGGCAGTTTCCTATGTTTTTGGAGCCTTGATTGTGCATATTCCGCTTTTTGTGTAATTTTCCATTCTTACAGCCTTGTTCACAGAGACAGACCATTAAAAGAGGAGGAGGATGCTGGAATGCAACTGGGGAATCTCTTAAGATCAACATGATATGACAGGAGGGATGCCTGTAGATCTAGTTAGGCCCAGTTTTCAAAAGCGATGGCTGAAGGTAGGCTTACCTCTGCAATATCGCCAGTCTAGTTCTGTACATACCGTACTTCACGTATCCACACCACAGAATCTCTGCCTGAGAGGTACTGTTTTGTTTTTAAGATGATGGAAAAAATGTAAGATGTCAGGCTAGTCTCAGTAAATGGGTTTCGAATAATCCTATTTAAAAGGTAAAGATTGTTTGATTTGGCTTTTAAACAACTAGACAAATGCATGCAGCACAGAGAAGCTGTAGCATCTTGCTAATCAAATCTCTTACCTACAAAGACATTATGATCTAGCAAATGGCCTCTTAATTTAATCAGGATCTCTTGTTATCAAATTATTACCCTGTGGTCAGCAAGACCTTAGATATAAAGGACCATAAACAAGCTCAGGAAGCTTGTTATGTAGTAATTGCTCCTCTGGAGAATTGGTCAACTCCAGACGTTGTTTCTTGCATATTTACAGGAAGAAACCCTGTAGTTTACGGGGCTGCATGGCTGTCAACATAGTTGCTAGTTGTGAGGTCCATTCTCAAATGATATGCTAACACACAGTGCTCTTTCTGGTCAAAATTAAAGTTTAATTTGATACTCAGGTTAAAAATATTTTCTTATGAAACAACTCCAGTTACTAACAACTTAGTGCAAATGAAAAAGGGAAACAATCTAGTGTTTGCTTGGCTTTTAACTATTTATGGTATTACTTTTTACATTTCACTGATCTTGCCTTGTAAAAACCGATCAGTCAGGTTCACTCTTCCGTCTCCTCCGTTTTGTTCTCTCAGGCTCAGGCAGTATCAAAATGATGCAGTATTATGGAAGAAAATGTAAATCCAAACTCAAACATTCCACTTAAATAACGAATGATGAGTCTGTTGAGAAGCTGTCAGTTATGATTTTTTTTAAACACTATGCCTGAACTTCTCACCTTTGTCACCTCATCCTTGCTAGTTAATTTGATTACTATAAATGTATTTGTATATGGTTAAAATTCTAAGGAAAAGCACTCTACAATGATACTACATGTAATTATTTATGGCTTCATGATCATGATATGTCTGGAAATCAACCCCCTATTCTGTAATAAAGAAATAAGAAGTCAGCGTGACAGCCGCTTTATAACTGGGGAGATCATTCACACCTGTGGTAAGAACAATCAATTATTAAGTTTCCTGTCCAGCTTTTTTTCATACTTTTAAAAGATAAATATTCCTTTAAATTAAATATTTACAAAGAAATAACATTGTTAAATAAGAATATATTACTGTGAAAGTAGAAATCTAGATATTGGCTAAGCAGTTTCACATTGAGTAAAGTCTTGTGTTTCTGCTCAAAGAATACAGCTACTAAAGGGAGAATTTGGTTAAATATTAGGGTCTGTTTCACAAATGTTCACTGAACTTTGATTTATAATAAGCAAATATAGCAGAACATACAATGTTCCTCTAAAAACACCAAGTTTATAATTAGATCACACATTAACACAAAAATTGAGACTATTTAAAGGCTTAACGAAACTATAACATGCCCCATGGATGAAGGTGCATTCTAAGGAAGGAGACCATTTAAGACAAAAATTTCTTCTGAAAATGTCTCATAGCTTTTGTTCATTTTAATTGTTTGGAATTTTGAGACAAGTGAAGTGAGGTTGAGTGTAAACATTTTTTCTGATGTTTATTTTACAAGGTTTATTTACCATCCTTCTCTTTCAATGAGAGACGGGAAAGCGCTTCCCTGCAATACCTTTTGGGCTTGAGCCTGCAAGGTGCCAGGGCTATCAAAGCATGCAGGTAGGAATTTAATTTTAAGCACATGATGTAGCACCACTGAAATCAATGGGCCTAAGCATATGCTTAAAGTGATTGATTTGCTGGGACATAACCCATTTGCAAGTGCTGTATGTTAGCCCAGGGTTCTGGACCCAAACTATTTAAATTTATCTAAAGATGGATGAATTTTCCAGTAAAACACTCCCCTATTTTTCCAGCTATGTGGATGCAGAGGGATTTACTTTAAAGCAGCAGCAAACTGTAGTTGGGCATGAAGGGTAGGAGGAGCTGTATAGTAAGAGCTAGCTCACTTCTCACCCTTTGCTGGTACATTTTAAAGAAGTGCTACAAGCCCATACAGTACAGCCTCCGGGCTGGTCTACACTACAGCATTTTTAATCAACATGCTGAAATATGCCTCTCCTGCTATCCTGACATCATAAAACCACCTCAACGAGAGGTGTCAGGCTCATGTTGGTGTAGCTGAAAGTGACATGGTTTCCTGGCTCCCACAGGGAGGGGAGAAGCCCTGGATGGCTACCATCAGCTCCTGAAGGGAATTGAGGGGAGGGATATGCAGGGTTCCTGGTGAGGCCATGCATCACCAAACCAAGGAGCATAGTGTGGATATAACATAGGTTCGCCTTCAAGTGATTGCTCATATCCATTCCAGTATAGGTGGGTGCATGCCACTATGCACAGGTTCCTGGAACTTTTTTCTCCTTAGCAGACCCTGTAGCTCTGGTTCAGGCGTCCCCTGGAGTACTGCACTCATGCTGCAGTACATAAGGCACCGCTGACCCTACAGCCCCTCAGTTCCTTCTTTCCGCCCATGACGGTTACCGGAACGACCTTGCTAATGCAAGTATCTTCCCCTTCGTTATTCGTAGCAGTTTTGTAGTTAGTGATTGTTAAGTGTTAAATAGTTAGTTAGTTGATTATATAGGAGCCCTTTAGGGCTCAACAGGGACCCAACCATGCCTGGGTCCCCTGGCCTCAAGCCTTACATTGGCTGTGGCAAGGCTTTTCCCATGAGTGACCCTCACGACTGCTGCCTTAAGTGTCTGGGGGAACAGCACCACAAAGAGAAAAGTAAAATCTGTCGGGCTTTTAAGCCATGGACTCAAAAAGGAGTAGGATATGAGGCTGAAGGCCATTCTCATGGAGGAAGCACTCCATCCAGCTTCTGAGCCACCACGCTCCACGTCGGCACCGAGCGTTTCCTCGGTGCAGAGTGCACTGTCGGCACCAGAGCCATTGCAATGCAAGTCTCCGGTACCGAAGAAGACAAAGAGACAGCGCACGGTGTGCGACTACTCCCCCATACTGTTGATACTGGTGGGGTTGAGTGCAGAGATGCAGCCAAGGCCCGTTGAGCTTGCTCCAGTGCCTGCATCTCCATGCAGAGAGCCTCCCCGACTCTTGGGAGTGGGGGAGTGCCTCTGCAGGTGCCGTCAACACCGGAGACTTCCTCGGCAGTGAGTCCTGATGGCCCTGCCCACGCCTCCTCCCAGCTTGGCTGAGGGACAGGGGGTCGGTGTCTAGGGGTAAACCTGTGCTGGGTGCCCCGGGAGGCTGGTCAAGACCCCTGGTCAGGGAAGAATCTCCTGCCACTTCAGGTAAAGTGCGGAAGCTCCCCGTCTAGCTCCGAGTCCACCTCTTCGAGCCCATCCTCTCTGCACCAGGGACAGTCCCTGGCACCGGAGTCTTCTGGCGCCAGAAGACACCGTTCGAGGGTCACTTGGTGCCACTTGTCGACCTCGGGCTTGAGGTCCCTGGTACCAAGCCATTCGTCACGGCACTGATCCAGATCACCAACATGGAGCCCGGCACTGGTGTGCTCTCCAGCACCGCACTGCAGATCCTGGTTGCCAAAGTCAAGCTCGGCACTGCGTGGATCCTGCCGGCACCGATCACATTTGCCGAAAGGTAAGCGGCACCGAAAGTAATCGGTGCCAAGACAACACTTGTCTTCATCATCGGAGCACACTTCATCACGGCACTGCTCCCGTCAGCACTGGCACTCCAGATCATCCTCGGGGTCATTGAGGGTCCACTCCCTGGTGCAGAGCAGCAGGCAGAGGCAGAGCAGAGGTCGTCGCTCCAAGGACCTGAGTCCCCAGAAAGCTAAGGGTATTCAAGAGTCCCAAAAGCCCTCACAGGATGCCCAGCAGCCGGTATTGATGCCAGCACAGGGGTGGCCCTAAGGACCATGACAGTGGCCTTATTGGGGGCCATGTGGCGCTCACATGGGTCTGGGCACGGTGTCGGTCCCATCGTTCGGTGCCCCCTGTAACTGAAAAGGGGCACGAGGGCCGTTCCTCAGACAAGGAATTGGACTCTGGAGAGGGACCCTCCACAGGCCCTCGCAAAAGGAACAGGCACTCTGTCCTTCTCTTCCCCAGATGAAGCAGCCTTCTGGGACCAGAGGGCACCCTTAAAAGATTTTAAGGCCCACCAAGAACTACAGAAGAGGGTGGCCTCTAACCTCAACATGGAGGTTAAAGAGTTGTCTGAGGAGGAGGACCCCTTGTTTGGAGACTCTGGGGTGTGAGGTCCCTCTAGAGTGGCCCTGCCAGTTCATGAAAGGGTGTTAAAGCTGGCAAAGGCCTTATGGCAAACCCCTGTCACAGTAGCCCCAACTTCCAAGGGCGCCGAGAAAAAGTACTGTGCGCCTGCGGAAGGGTTTGAGTTTGTTTATACACCCGGCCCCAGGTACTCTGGTGGTAGATGCTGCCCACCAGTGGGACAGACAAGGGTTCTAGAGCAGCACGCCCAAGAACAAGGACAATAAAAAGCTTGACCTGTTCGGGTGGAAGGTCTATTCCACTGGGGCCCTTCAGCTGCATATAGCAAACCAACAGGCTCTGCTGGGGAGGTATAACTTGAACCTTTGGAACTCACTCCGGAGGTTCGCAGAAGCCTTGCCCTAGGACCAGGCAGCTGATTTTGCCACGGTGCTAGACAAGGGCCACATCATGGGAGGTGTGGCCCTTTCTTCGGGCAGCGACGCAGCGGACACGGCCAGCAGGGCTATGGCATACACAGTGGCTTTTAGGTGGTGGTTGTGGCTGCAGTCCTTGGGGCTATCCCAGGAAATGCAGCAATCTGTCCAGGACCTCCCTTTTGATGGGTTGGCCCTCTTCTCGGACAGAACAGACGAGAAGCTGCACGCCCTCAAGGACTCTCAAGCCTGCCAAGGACCCAAACAATAAAAAGGGCCAATTTTGATGGTGTGGCCCCCCCCCCCAACATACTCCCCCCACCCCAGATCCTCTGGATCCATCCCGTCTTTTCCTGGGCAGGCTGCACCTTTTTTTCAGCAAATGGGTAAGCATTACTGCGGACCGCTGGGTTTTAGATATGGTGCGCAGAGGTTATGACATACAATTCAATTTAAAGGATGCATACTTCCATGTATCGATCCTTCCCAGCCACAGGCGCTTCCTCCGTTTTGTGGTAGCTGGTTTCCACTACCAATTCATGGCCCTGCCATTTGGCCTCTCATCTACCCCCAGGGTATTCACCAAGGGCATGGCGGTGGTAGTGACCCATCTCAGGTGGTGAGGGGTTCATATCTTTCCGTACCTGGATGACTGGCTAATAAGGGGCCAACTGCACAAGTGCCCCACCACAAGAGACAGGCATTGCCTCCAACTGTTGGGTCACATGGGAGCCTGCACATATGTGGTGAGGCTAGCGCACCTCAAACTCAGGCTGCTGCAGGCATAGCTGGCTTCAGTGTGTGTGACCAGCAGGCACCCCTCTCCTCTTCCCCCCCACCCCACCAAACAGGGTGGTCACAGTTCCCTCTGTGGTACTGGGTTCCCTGAATATGGGGCGGGGCGGAACCCCAGGGCAGTGTTGAAGGGGGCCCCTTCCGGGCTCTTGTCCCGTCGGTCACCATGATCACCGACGCCTCGAATGTGGGGTGGAGAGCTCACATCAGTGTCAACCTGAGTACTCAGGGTCTCTGGTCGGAGGGGGTGAAGACCCTCCCTATCAATGTGAGGGAACTCAGGGCAGCAGACTGGCTTGCAGCGTGTTCCTCAGGTTCTTAATGGGCAGAGTGATGCGGGTGCTGACAGACAATACCACAGCCATGCTCTATATTGACAGCTTTGGGGGGGGGGGGGAGAAGCACAGTCTTCTGTGCCAGGAGGCAGTTTGACTTTGGGATTTTGCAGTGAGGCATGACTTTAATTTATCGGCCTTGCACCTCCGGGGCTGGGGTGGGGGCGTCCGGAACAATGAGGCGGACCACCTCAGCAGTTCATTCCTATCCCGCTGCGACTGATCCCTGCATCCAGAGATAGCGATTTTCATCTACTGCAAGTGGGGTGTTCCCCCACTGGACCTGTTCGTGTTGTCCTGGAACAAGAAGTGCCTGAGGTTTTGCTGGCTCAAGCTAGGCTCCATTTCCGATGTGGTCCTCATCAAATGGACGGGGACCCTCATGTATGCCTCCACCCCCCCCCATCCCATTCTTGCCCAAAGTCCTCTTGAAAAAATCAAGACGGACAGAGTGGACATGATACTGATTGCCCTGACCTGGCCGAGGCAACACTGGTACAATATGCACCTGGACCTCTCGATTGCCGACCCCGTGGAGCGTCCAAGATGGTACGACCTGCTTTTCCAGGACCACGATCAACTGCTGTACCCAGACCTGGACTCACTGCACCTGATGGCCTGGAGACTTTGTGGCTGACGGCAGGAGAGAGAGTCTGCTCAGCGCAGCCCAACAAATTCTGCTGGGCAGCAGAAAACCTTCAACACAGGTCATGTATCGGGCTAAGTGGAGAAGGTTTACCTGTTGCGCGGAGTCTGGGGGGTTGCTTCCGAGCCTCTCCCCTATTCAGGCCATCCTGGAGTACCTCCTACTGCTGATGGTCCACCTGACGGCCATCAGTTGATAGAGGGGCGATCCCTGTTCTACCACCCCCATGTCTATCAGGTTCCTCAAGGGGGTGGAGAGGCTATACCTACAGGTCTGTGACCCAGTGCCTCCCTGGGATCTGAACCTGGTCCTTTCCAGACTAATGGGGCCCCCCTTTGAACCTATGGCTGCATGTCCTTTCATGGAAGGTAGCCTTCCTGGTGGCCATTACATCGGCTAGGAGGGTCTCCATGATTAGAGGGACTTCAGAGCCCCCTATAGTGTTCTTTAGGGATAAGGTGCAGCTGAGACCCCCCCCACCCATCTTTCTTGCCCAAGGTGTTCTTCCAGTTCCATTATAATCAAGATATCTTCCTCCAAACACACAGGAGGAGCAGAGGTGACATTCCCTGGATGTGAGGCAAGCCCTGGCCTACTACATTGACAGGACAAGACCCTTCCCGCAGACAATGCAGCTCTTCGTTGCTATGGCGGACTGGATGAAAGGCTGCCCCATCTCCACCCAGCGCATCTCCAAGTGGATCATCTCCTGTATCAAGTGCTGCTACGAGCTGGCGGGCGTACCACTCCTCGGAGTCGTCACAGCACACTTGACCAGAGCCCAGACCTTGTTGACAGCATTCCTGGAGAAAGTGCCCCTGCAGGACATCTGTAAAGCTGCCACCTGGTCGTCAGTGCACACCTTTATGTCCCACTACGCCATTGTTCAGCAGGCGAGAGAGGATGTGGGATTCAGCAGAGCCGTGTTGCGGGCAGCTCACCGGTGACTCCTACCCACCTTCAAGGTATTGCTTTTTAATCTCCTATACTGGAATGCATATGAGCAATCACTCAAAAGAGAAAACATGGTTACTTACCAGTAACTCTTGTTCTCCTTCGAGTGGTTGCTCATATGCATTCCACTTAGGTGTGTGCGCGCCCTCGTGCACGGCCAATCGGAGAACTTTTACTAGCAGTCCCTGCAGGGGCCGGCTCCAGCGCCCCCTGGAGTCCCGCCATCATGCGGCGGTACATATAGCGCTGCCGGCCCCTCCCCTCCTCAGTCCCTTCTTTCCGCCCGTGACGGCCGGTTGAGAACAACCCCTGCTCTCCACAGGTGTTTTCTTCCCTGTAAAAGTGAGTAGTTAGACAGCAGTTCCCCTGAACTGAGTTAGTTATAGTTAGTTAAGGTTTTAGTTAGTTAGGAGAGCCCTCGGGCTCTAGGCGACCCGGCTGTGCCGGGCTCGCTGGGTTCAAACCCTGTGCTGCTGCGGGAAGGGTTTTTCCGTCAGCGAACCCCAGGGCCGTTAGTTAAAGTGCCTGGGGGAACAGCACTGCAGAGACCGGTGCATATTTGTAAGCCCTCAAGCCCCAGACTCAAAAGGGAAGGCAGTGAGGCTGGGGCTTCTTTAATGGAGTCTGCATGTCCCGGCCACCTGGGTTTGGGACACACCCTTCCCCCCCCCCCCCCCCATCGGGAGCGTGGGGGGGGAGGGGAAGCGGCACCGTCCAGCCGTTCCCTGCCGGTGCCAGGCTGACTCGGCACCGAGCAGCACTCCTGGTGCTGAAGAGGGAAGGCAGCGCTTGGAGCGCAGACACTCCCCTGCACCGTGGGCACGGGCAGGTTCCAGGGCAGGGATGCACCGGCCACAGCCCGTCAAGCCCTCTCCAGAGCCTGCACCCCCGAGCAGGGTGCCAATCCTGACTGCTGGAGTGGGAGAGTGCCCCTGCCAGCGCCGTCGGCGCAGTGCGTGGAGCGCGGTCACTCCCCTGCACCGTGGCACGGGCAGGATCGAGGGCGGGGATGCACCAGCCACGGCCTGTCGAGCCCTCTCCGGAGCCTGCATCCCCGAGCAGGGTGCCAATCCCGACTCCTGGGAGTGGGAGAGCGCCCCTGCCAGTGCTGTCGGCACCGGAGGTTTGTGGCAGCAGAGCCTTGTCGGCCTGCTTATGCCCCCTCCGCCCCCCTTCCCCTCCTTCCACTGAGGGAGAAGGGGCTGGTGCCCCGGGGGAAGCCCTTGTTGGGCCCCCCTCCCGAAGAGCGGTGGAGACCCCCGGTATGGGGAAGCGATCTCCCGCTGGACGGCATCGGGGTGAGCAGGACGCTCCCCCAGGACGGACCCGGCACCGAGTGGTCGCCAGCAGGACCTCGGTTGCTGTGGGGCACCCGGAGCCGAGGGAAAGTCCTCAGCACTGAGGAGAGGACTCGGCACCGGGGGACTCCCGGTCACCGTGGAAACGGCCTTCCCTGGCACGGAGGCGCAGCCCGAGACCCGGTGCCGTTGCTGCTCTCGGCACCGAAGGGTCGGTGCCGGCAGGACTCGGTGCCGTGCCCCCCTTCTCTCCCCGCACCGAGGCGCCCCCGCTCCAAGGCGCAGCATGAGACCTGGTGCCGCTGTTAGTCTCGGCACCAGAGGGTCCGCCCCTTCTCGAGGGCTGCCCCTCCTCAGGCACCGAGACCCGGCGCCGCAGCTGGGCTCCTGCTGAGGTGCCCCCCTCCCCCGCTCCGGGGCAGGGCGCGGGACCCGGTGCAGCTAGAGGTCTCGGAGGGTCACCCCCCCCGGCACCGAGACCCGGCATGGTCCCGGTGCCGATGCACCAGAGGCGACGCTCTGGGGTTCCCCCCCTGGCACTGCGGGCCGGCACCCGGTGCCGCCAGAGCTCTCAGTCCCAGGGGGGGGCTGCCTCCACTTTGGGGCACAGCGCCGGACCCGTTGCTGTCCCACTGGGGTCTGCGCTGCGGGGTCCCCTTCCCCGCACCGGGAGGCAGCATCGGGCAGGAGCCGCCGCAGGGCTCGGGGCTGAGGGGTCCGCCCCTCTCCGAGTGCGGGGCAGACCCGGTGCTGCGGAGGGGTCAGGTGTCTCTCCCCTCCCTCCTTCCCCCGCCCTCCAGGCGGGCGCGGGTCCTGGTACCGCTCCGCCGAAGGCGGGGCTGCGGGTCCCCTCCTCCTGCTGCCCAGTGACAGCTGGAAAAAAAAAAAAAAAAAACCCCACACAGAGGCAGGAGATGCC
The DNA here is from genome assembly GCA_007922155.1 of Mesoclemmys tuberculata. Taxonomy (NCBI): domain Eukaryota; kingdom Metazoa; phylum Chordata; order Testudines; family Chelidae; genus Mesoclemmys; species Mesoclemmys tuberculata. The sequence continues at coordinate 11,236,652 of ML675640.1, forward strand.
TGTGCCTCTGCAGGGCTCAGTGCAGAAGCATCTGCCCCCACCCCCACCCCGCTCTGGGGCGGGCGTGGGGCCTGGGGGCGCTGGGGGGGGTCCCGCCTCAGCAACGTGGGGTCCACCTGCACAAGAGGGGGTGGGGACCCCGGTTGCTAGGCAGAGACCACAGCCAAAGGGTGCTCGTGGCAGGCTCAGCACTGCGGGGATTGGGGCGGAGCTGGACCCGATCACCAGGCGGTGAGCGGGACTGCGGAGCCCTCGGTGCCAAGGCAGCACGCCAGTGCCAGGAGCTCCCCAAAACACATCTCCCATCCGCACCACTTGGGGCGGAGGAGGCAGTTCTTGTTGTCCTCCACGCCGTGGGAGGCGGGGGAACAGCCCCTGGCAAGGTGCGGCACCCGCGATGCGGGACAGCCAGGGGCCACAGGTGGGGTGGCTCGGGATCCCACAGAGGGGGGCACAGTCGGCCTGCACTGGCCCCAGAGGCAATGGCAGCCTTGTGGGCCCCCATGGCCATCCAGTTGGGACTGGGGCTGCCCGTCTCGTGCAGCGGGGGTGCGGTCCGCACTCCTGGCACAGGTCAGGGCAGAGTCTCTGCCCCTTGGATAGGGAGTCAGATCCCATGGAGAGACCCACTGTGGCACACTCCTTTGGTCTGAGCACCCGCGGGATGTGCTGTGGCAGTCCCCTTCCGCCTGCCCAGGAGGGGCAGTCTTCTGGGATTGCGTGGCGCCACCAGAAGGTTTCAGGCGCACTGGGAGCTGCTCAGGAAGGTGACCTCCTGCTGGAGGCTAAGGTTGCCTGCTTCACTGGGCTGGCGGTGGCAGCCCCAGTGTGGGTGGACGGGTCCACGATTGGACTCTTGAGGTGATGAGGCCCTTGGAACACCTCCCCCCATTCGTCACCTCTATGCCAAAGATGGCAAGGGGGAAGTGTTATCCCCCGGCCAAATGGCCCGGACTATTGATTACTCAAGACCCGGTCCTTGGATTCAGGGTGCTGTGTCCCGGCTCATTGTCCGCGACACCCCTGTAGGTCAGGTTGGCCAACTTTCAGCCCTCTGGGGTGGGTACGGATTTCACTGTAAAATGACCTCAGGCGGCCTGCTAAGACCCTGCCATGGGGCCAGGGCACAGGCTTCACCACTGTCCTGGACGGGAGATTCGTGGTGCTGGGGCAGCACCCTAGATGCTCAGAAATGCTGCTGGTTCAGCAACTAAGACCATAGCCTCCACCATTGCCACGATGAGGCGTTCCTGGCTGCAATCCTTGAGCCTGTCCCACAAGAGGCAGCGATCGTTCAGGGCTTCCCCTACGATGGGTTGGTCTTCCTTTCTGGTCGGACCACTGTGAAGCTCCATGGTTCATGCCCCGGTTCATGCTTTCACAGAAGGTAGCCCCCCCCCCCCGGTGGCTACCACTTCGTCAAGAAGCTTCTCCAACGCTAAGGCCGAGACCTTGGAGCCTCCTTACACAGTAGTCTATAAGGACAAGGTCCAACTTCGCCAACATCTGGCTTCTCTACCCAAGATGGGTTCCTATCTTTCGTTGTACTCAAGATAAATTTCCTCCCCATGTTTTCCAAATCACATGGCGGGGAGGAGGTGAGGAGTTCACATTCGCTGAAATGTAATGAGCCCCATCCCTTTACGTGGGGCTTACATAGCTGTCCCAGGAAGCGAACCTCTGGTTACAGCAGTAATCCAGGTAGAAGGGTCACCAGCGTGTCTCCCCGCGGACTACCCCATGCATCAAGTGCTGCTCTGTGCTGCTGAGAAGCACCACCTTCAGAGGTCATCACAGTGCCCTCAACCAGTGCCCGGGCCAAACCCGTGGTGGGCACCTTTGCACAACATCTGCAAAGCCACCGCCGGGTCGCCAGTGCACACTTTCATGTTGCACTACGCCGGCAGACGAGGGAGGGCTCAAGTTCGGCAGGGCCGTGCTGAGGGCAGCTAGCCGTTGACTCCTACCCACCTCCAGGTATGGCTTGTTAATCACCTAAGTGGAATGCATATGAGCAACCACTCGAAGGAGAAAACATAGTTACTTACCAGTAACTGTTGTTCTTCGAGATGTGTTGCTCATATCCATTCCACACCCACCCTCCGTCCCCGCTGTCGGAGTCGGCAGAAAGAAGGGACTGAGGAGGGGAGGGGCCTGCAGCGCTATATGTACCGCCGCATGATGGCGGGACTCCAGGGGGCGCTGGAGCCGGCCCCTGCAGGGACTGCTAGTAAAAGTTCTCCGATTGGCCGTGCACGAGGGCGCGCACACACCTAAGTGGAATGGATATGAGAAACACATCTCGAAGAACAACAGTTACTGGTAAGTAACTATGTTTTCTTCGAGATGTTACTCATATCCATTCCACAGCTACCCTCCGTCCCTGCTGTTGGAGTTGGCAGAAAGAAGGGACTGGGGGCTGTAGGGTCAGCGGTGCCTTATATGCTGTGGCATGAGCGCGGTATTTCAGGGAGCGCCTGAGCCGACCCTACGGGGTCTGCTAAGGGGAAAAAGGTTCCTGGAACCTGTGCACAATGGCCTGCGCTCACCTATATTGCAATGGATATGAGCAACACATCTCCAAGAACAACAGTTACTGATAAGTAACCATGTTTTGACTTGTCTGTAGTGTAAACAAGGCCACACATTACAGCAGTGTTGTGTTGCAGCCCCTTTGTCAATATTTACTGCAGATTTTTGGGTTATGCTTTCTAGATTACTGAGCCAGTAAGGTGCCATGGCTACTTAAGAGCACATATAGCAGCAGCCATCATAGGCTGCAATGGATTTTCAGGTAAATGAAATTTCTGGAACCATGTGTGTAACAACAAGCTAAATAGAAAGGCCCAACAGCGATTCAACTTGTAAAGTGCAAGCTCCTGCTACACTAGCTGGGCAAACAGCAGTGCAAGAACCCTAGAAGTACCCCCCCCCTTTCTTTCACAAGTGATAGATAGCCACTGAGATAGGACATTGCAATGGGAATAGTCTTCCCCCAAGTCCTGATACAGCCAAGCACAGCTGAAATATTTTTATTATTGGGCATCCACCAGATCCTGAAGAAAGGAAAGTAAAACATGGTTACTTACCAGTAACTATTGTTCTTCAAGATGTGTTGCTCATACCCATTCCATTTAGGTGTGCGCGCCCTCGTGCACGGTCTCTGGAGAACTTTTTCCCTAGCAGCCCCCTGTAGGGGCTGGAGTGCTGCCCTCATGCGGTGGTATATAGGGTGCTGCCGGCCCCTCCCCTCCTCAGTCCCTTCTTTCTGCCGACTCCGACAGCAGGGACAGAGGGTGGGTGTGGAATGGATATGAGCAACACATCTCGAAGAACAACAGTTACTGGTAAGTAACCATGTTCACTCTGAGTGATTGCTCATATGCATTCCACTTAGGTGATTAACGAGCCATACCTGGAGGTGGGTAGGAGTCATTGGCGAACTGCCCTCAGCACGGCTCTGCCAACTCGCGCGTCCTCCCTCGACTGTTGGACGACAGCGTAGTGCGCGGCAAAGGTGTGCACTGAAGACCAGGTGGCAGCCCTGCAGATGTCAGCCAGGGGAACCCTTTCTAGGAAGGCCGCCAATGCAGCCTGGGCCCTTGTTGAGTGTGCTGTCACCACTCCGGGAAGCTGGACGCCTGCGCGCTCATAGCAGAACTTGATGCAGGCGCTGATCCATCTGGCGATGCACAGGGTGGAGACCAGGGATCCCTTTATCCTGTCCGCCACCGCGATGAAGAGCTACGTGGTCTTCTGGAATGTCTTTGTCCTCTCCAGGTAGAATGCCAGCGCCCTCCTCACATCCGGGGTGTGGAGTCTCCTCTCCTCCTCCAATCCGTGCGGTTTAGGGAAAAACACGGGGAGGAAAATGTCTTGGTTATAGTGGAACTGGGAGACTACCTTAGGCAGGAAGGCTGGATGTGGCCTCAGCTGCACCTTATCCCAGAAGAACATGGTATAGGGGGGCTCCAAGGTCAAAGCTCTTAGCGCAGAGACCCTCCTAGCCGATGTAATGGCCATGAGGAAGGCCACTTTCCAGGACAGGATTAGCAGGGGGCAAGTGGCCAAAGGTTCGAAGGGGGGCCCCCCTCAGTTTAGCGAGGACCAGGTTCAGATCCCAAGGAGGCACCAGGTCATGGACCTGTGCGTACAGCCTCTCAACCCCCTTGAGGAACCTCACCGATGTGGGGTGGGAGAATAGGGACTGCCCTTCCAACGGCTGGTGGAAAGCTGAGATGGCTGCTAGGTGCACCCTGAGGGAGGCCAAGGCTAGACCCTGGAGTCTGCAGGTACTTGAGAATAGCCTGCACGGAGATGTAGCAGGGGTTATGCCCCGTGACTCCGCCCAGCAGATGAACCTCCTCCACTTGGCTCTGTAGACGATCTGCGTGGACGATTTCCTGCTTCCCAGCAGCACGCGTTGGACCTGCTCTGAGCAGGTTCTCTCCTCCTTGGTCAGCCAGAGAGTCTTCAGGCTGTCAGGTGTAGGGAGCCCAGGTTGGGGTGCAGCAGGTGACCGTGGTCCTGGGAGAGCAGGTCCAGCCTCCTCAGGAGCGTGATCGGCGGGGCGACAGAGAGGTCCTGCAGCATGCTGAACCAATACTGGTTTGGCCATGCCAGGGCAATCAGAATCATGTCCACTCTGCCCCTCTTGATTTTCAAGAGGACCCTGGGCAAGAGCGGGATGGGGGAAATGCATACATGAGGGTCCCCGGCGATTCGATGAAGAACATGTTGCAGAGGGAGCCCAGCTTGTGACCCCGGAGCGAGCAGAACCTTGGGCACTTCCTGTTCCAGGACGACACGAACAGGTCCAGTTGGGGAACACCCCACTTGTGGAAAATGCTGGCTGCTACGTCCGAGTGCAATGACCTGCTGAGGTGGTCTGCCTCATTGTTCCTGACCCCTGTGAGGTGAGAGGTGGTTAAACAAAAGCCGTGCCTCACAGCAAAGTCCCAAAGTTGAAGTGCTTCCTGGGAGAGTGCTGAGGAGCGCACCCCCCTCTTGCTTGTTTATGTAATACAGCGCTGCCTGTCAGCACTTGTACCATTTTGCCCAATAAACAGTGGAGGAACACTTTGCAAGCTAGTCTGACTGCCCTCAGTTCTTTTACATTGATGGGGAGGGCAGTCTCCTCCTGTGACCAGCGGCCCTGAGTGTTCAGGCCGCTGCTGGTGTGGGCCTCCAACCAACGTCCAATACATCTGACATCAGAGTGACCGAGGGGCTCAAATCCCTGAACGGAACCCCTTCCATGACTGTCCCAGGGTTCATCCACCATCGCAGTGACCCTAGCACCGCGGGGGGCACCGTCAACACTCTGTCCAGGGTGTGCCTGATGGGTACATACACCGTGGCCAGCCAACCTTGGAGGGGCCTGAGCCTGAGGCGGGCCAGCCTCACCACATATGTACACAAGGCCATGTGGCCCAACAGCTGAAGGCACTGCCTGGCTGTCATCATGGGGCACCTCTGAAGCTGCGATATGATCGCTGCCATGGCCTTGAACCTTGTGCGTGGGAGGGAGGCTCTGGCCTGAACTGAGTCTCTTCCCCCGTGCCGGTGAGTGGTGCCGAGAATGGCGTCTCGGTGCTGGGCTGGAGCGGTGCAACGAAGACCTGGAGCGGTGCCATCTTGACGAACGAGAATGGTGCCGAGACGACTCGTCCGATGAGGAGGGAGAGGAGCTATCTAGCTCGACTCTCCGGCGTCGAGTGGTGGGTGGCCGTTGCTCTGGTGCGAGGCGTGCCCACCCTCCAGGGACACCCATCACAGGTTTGCCCCGGGACGCAGGCCTTGACTCTCTCAGCTGAGACAGGGCCGGAGGCGTGGGCAAGGCCAGCAAGGCTTGAGCTGCTTTGAACACCTCTGGCATAGAAGGGTCCTGGACAGGGGGTCCCCCACTCCCAGGAGTTGGGGTAGGTTCCCTGTAGAACTGTACTGGCTGCATGTCTGTGAGCCAAAGCACCTCAAGGCTCCACCTCGGCCGCTCCTACAGTGCGGGGGAGGGAGAGTGCTCCACCCTGTGATGCCACTTCTTCCTTGTTGGCACCAGGCACATCTGGTGCCAGGGCACCTGCGATGCCAGCGGAGCGCTCTGCATCGACAAGATGCTCGGTGCCAAAGGGGATCCGCGTCAGCTCGGACGCTGGGTGCAGAGCGGACTCCATCAAAATGGTTTTAAGCCGGATTTCCCTTTTTTTCTGGGTCTGGCTTAAAGGCCTTGCAAATGCAGCACCGATCCCCAAGCACTTCAGATAGCAATCGTGGGGAAAGGCCTTCCTGCAGTTAGCGCATAGCCGGGTTGCTAGAGCCCTAGGGCTCTTCCTACACTAACTAAGTATCATAACTAACTGAGAAAACTAACGGAGTTCAGGGAGAACTGCTAACTAACTACTTACAGTAAAGGGAAAATACCTCTGAGGAGCAAGAGTTGTTCCCGACGACCGTCATGGGCAGAAAGAAGGAACTGAGGAGGGGTGGGGCCGGCAGCACCCTGTATACCAGCGCTGAGACCAGCCCCTACAGGGGGCTGCTAGGGAAAAAGTTCTCCGGAGACTGTGCACGAGGGCACGCACACACCTAAGTGGAATGCATATGAACAATCACTTGCAGGAGAATAAATGTTGACAAAAGCCGTGTAGCTTACCTTGCTCCCATCAATTTTGTAATTATCAGGCCATCTCCACGGTACTGTGCTGAGGGGAAATGCCTACCCCTTGACAGAGTGCCACACTTTTTTTGGAGGTGGTTTTAAGATTGACTTCTGGATCGCTTGAGTAGATCTTCACTTCTCAGTCGATCTGGATAGAGCGATCTGACAGCAGCACATTTGCTGCATCACTGTAGACAAACCCTTTGATGCCTTTTTAACAGAGCAGAGGAAGGGGGTGAGACTAGAAATACTAGGATGACAGCAACAAAGGGGGGGATTAAAAAGGTATCAGGAAAGAGATCCTCTCAGTGAGGATTGTGGGATAAGCTCCAGTGGTTGAGGGTGAAGAGCGACAGTGATTTAAGACATTAGAAAAATTATCAGAGAGGGACACACCAGACAGCATAAGAGACTTGCCCCCTTTAATTTTTATTTGACAGCAACTTGCTTATTAGAAAGTTCTGGATGTAGCAAGAATAGGACAGAGAGCAGGCCCCCTAGTGCAAATGTGATTTCATGTTCTCTCTCTGCACTTACATTTATCTAGCCCCAGTGCAGTTGTTTCTGAAGGCCCCACATGCAGCTGTAAGATTTTTACTGGATCTTTATATAGCTTCTAAAAAGGTGGGGGCTCCAATTTCTCCATCAGGGATTTGATCCAGCTTGTTCCATTGATTAGTTTAGTAGTAGCAATGACATATTCTGTGCCTCCATCCTCCATTTGAGAAAGAAACCTCAGTGCAGCAATTTCAGCATATGTCACACCTCCCAGGAAGAACACCAAAGTCACTCTGTTTTCTCCCTGTTGACCTGAACATTCAGAGAATTATAAACTGGACTGATGCTGAAAGGACAACTTTATTTGGAAGTCACTCTAGGGCCAAACTCAAGCACAGGTTTCAGTCAAGTTACAACAGACACTGAGGTGGTGGATAGAGCACTGAAAGGTCTCTATTCCTGACTTGGCTGGGGCAAGTCTGTCTCAGTTTCTCTAATTGTAAAATGGGGCTAATAGAGCCTTTGTAAAGTACTATGTCATTTACTGATGAAAAGTGCTGTATAAATCAGCACTAGGAATTATTTCTACTAGCTTAAGGCCATGATCAAATACAGCTCATCGTACTAAAGTTAATATACTAGAATTTCTAATCAAATAACTATACAGATAGATGATGTGAGTCACTACATCAGGCTTTGTAAGTGAATTTAACAGTAGAACTATCTCAGGATAATCAAGTTACTCCAAAGAAGCTTACGCTTTTTTTGAAGGCCAGTAGGTAGCTGCTGCCTTTCTTCAAAGTGGGGTCCTGGTAGCATCTTTAAAACTTCTTCAATGCTACGCCACCCTGGGCGAGCAAGCAGCTGTGCCAAACGCACGCTTAATGGAGCATAGCCACTGTATACATACGAAATATCATTGGGATTCTGTAGGAGAGGGAAATGAACAGCAGTGGAGTTTCTACTGAAAAGTGACACTTCAGCATATTAAAATCATGCAAATATACAAGATGTCCCCTCCCCCTAGTCTGTGTCCTACCACTAGACAGGCTACTTGGAGCATGAAGCATTCAGTTTACCTGTTCATTAACATCATCCATCCACAGGCGCATTGTTTTCCTGATTGTTGGGTAGTTGTTTCTACTGCTTGTTTGAAGTTTCAAGAGTCCGGCCTTTTCCAGATTGTTTAAGGTCAATATATGTTCATAGCCGTAAGTCTGTAATATGAAGATTTTTGCCTTTACTGTCCTATTTATGTACATTGATGTAAAAAAATCACATTATTTCTGATATTAAACTTCAGCAAATTGTTTTAAAATGTATAGACAAGTCGCTATCAAGATTTGCAAGAAGATGACACATTTTAAATAGTGAATTCAATTCAACGTCAATTTTAGGGACACAGCTTTTAGTTAGTTAAGACAGCTCACAGGGAAACACTCAAGGGTATAGAGTTAAAATGAACATTTACAAATGTCTTTTTGCTGTATGCAAAAGAAAACGTATGACAGTAGGACAAAACAAAAAGCTTTTAAATATATTTATATATTAAAAAAATTTTTTTTTTTTAGCATTTTTAAACACACAGGGTAGTGATTAAAATATATGTAGGCCTTGATCCTGTGAAATTTTACACATGAATAGTCCTATTTAATTCAATAGGATCATTCATACATATAGATATGTCTGGTGTGCAAGTCTTTCCAAGATTGAGGCCTTAATTTGCATGGAATATCCACATTATCAGTTAAACAATTATAACCTGACCTGGAGAATCTCTCTCTTATAATGGTCCAACACCTTCTGCTTCAGTCCACTATTACACACTGACTGCAGGCAAACCAGCCTTAATATCTTGATCAATGGATGTTTTTGAGCAATGCAGTCTTCAGTGTAATTGTTGGCCTATAAAGAAACAGATATCCAAGCTGTAAACCAAAACCTAGGTTAGGATACTAAAAAAGTTAAAAAGTTCTAGTTTTGCTTTTAATGACAAAGGAAGATAATGTTCTCAGAAGATGCTTTTACCTCCTTGTCCATCACTAGGGGAAGGGGAAAACAGGGCTTACAGCAGCTACATAAGCAACTTCGGTATTTGCAAAATAGCATTGTAGAATTGCTACAATTAACATGCTTTGTAAATTGCGTTGACTTGACAATTGATATCTAGGCTCGTATGCGAGACGTGAAGTGTTCTGCAAACTATCATCCTTGATTCCCCACCTACTCCCACATCATAACAGCACCATATAAATCAAAGCACAGCAGGCTGAAGCTGTGTTAAGTTTCCTGTGCTGTAAAATATGCAGCAGAACCATGTCATTGTAACTGTGACCTTAGTCTCCCAGGCCAGACAGAAAATGCAGCAAAGCAACTATTGCCCATCCACTCCAGAAGACAGACAGGAGACCCTGGATACTTTTAAATTAGACTGCAACTTTATTTGCTTTAATGTCTGGAAGTATTTGGCAACAAGTGTAGGAGGAGGGGATGGGCTTCCCACTGATGCAGACGCTGGAGCTCCCCCTTACTCAGCTCCCATTCGGGATGCTTTCCTTCTAATCCTTTCCGAATGCAATTGATCTGATAAGCATATCCCTTCCCTACCTGCACTGGACATCCGCCACAAGTTGAGATAGGAAAACTTAACCCTCTATTCCACCTACTTCGGTCCTCGGATCAGCTGTGTGGAAGGTGAAAGAAACAACCTTGCATTGGCCAATCTGGCAGTGAGGGAAACATTCCTGCCTCCCCAAGGAAAAGGGGCAACTACATGATCACCATAGCGCGTCAAAAGTGAATCTGGTTCTAGTCCAAGTACATGTGTATGTAGGTGGGAACTTCCAGCCAGAAGCCTTTTTTGTGACTACGTGGGTTAGAAATACCTCTCCTGGTCAGAAGGAGGGGCAATGCAGTAATCTTGGCCTGGATCCTGACCTTCCTGTCCATTTGCCCTGCTGCAAGAGAGCCCGTAAAGGGGCAAAGCCTCATTCTTTTAGTTTGCCAGACCACGATACACTTGTAAAAAAGCTATTTAAATTGTGCCCATTGCAGCCTAAGTGGTATGCACCACTTGGAAAGAGCATCTCCAGAATGCACAAGGAAGGCATCAAATCAGAGTCAGCCATTGTCTAGGTTTCTCTCTTTATTATCCTTCCCCACCCCCCTTTTCAATCGGTGATGTAGGAGACACTAGTTATAACAAGATAAAAATCACATACAGGCAAGATCTTGTTCTCCACCCACCTTGTCAGTGTCTATTCCTGACATGAATTCTTGTTCCACTGTTAAATTATCAAAGAAATCTTCTGATGCTTTAAAATAAATAAATAAATAAAATTAGTAAATTGGTATTTAAAAATAAGGATCATTTTATGTGCGTGTTAAATGGCTTCAACAGAGTTGGCCAGGTGTAAATAAGGCCAGCATTTCACTCCTGGTGTCTGAATTTTATATGAAACCAGCAAAACAATGTCTTGCAGTCAAAGATACAAGATTAGTTGTAGGTGGAATATTTAAAGGCTACTTACTAGTAATGTCTTTGATTAGCTCAGCAATGGAGGTATGGTTTGCTAGAGAACTTCTTGCTGCCTGCATGTGTGGCAATTGTGAAACGAACTGCTTGATCTCCCCAACTGTTTTTGCATGGTGCCTTTCCTAAAAACACAGCAATGATAGTTTAGAGCTTATTCATTACAATCATCAACACCTGGTAAATCATTACATCAAAAGGGTGCAGTGTTTTGTTTAGTTCTGTATGATGTTCACTGCTTTAAGAAAAAGTGGAAGTAGTGAGCTTCATTACACAATACTGTCATTGTTACCTTCAGTAACATCTGACCTTTCAGACAGACAGCATTTACAAACACGTTGTTTCCCAGAACACCACTGTTGTGTTATCCGTTTATAAAGATGCTGTGTAATTGCACCATGAGAAAAACCAACCCCGGTATCAGAGTGATATCTTATTTTACAATAGAGGCTGCTAATCACGTATCTTTATGCAATTACATTAAAATAGCACAGCATCTTGCACTCCTATTGTGCCTTCCATCCAAGGGTCCCAAAGTGCTTAATAAACATTTATGAAGTAAGCCTTCTGAGGTTGGAAAGCATTATCATCTTTGTTTCACAGATGGGGACACTGGCGCCTACAGAAGTGAAGTTTTATTTCCTTTGGTAAATGAGAGGAATGGCTGCTGATCCTACATACAAATACTTCTTTGGGCTTCCAGCTGGATTTCTCAGTCCTTTGGAGTCCTCGGTTTGAAAGCCCTGCACAGCTTGCACTTGTCTTTTTCGTAGGCTTCCCCCTGGCACTTAAGGCAGCAGTCGTGGGGGTCACTGAGCAGGAAGGCCTTCCTGCACGGGGCACACAGCCTGAAACCCATCCACCAACCAGGGCATGGCCCAAAGTCCCAGCAGGGACTTGGCTTATCTCTGACTACACTTAACAGCTACTTAATTAACTAAAACTAAATTCAGAGTACAAACCAGTCCAACAAGGGGAAGAGTGCTTGCTGTGAGCAAGGGTAATTCCAGCAACCGTCGGGGTGGAAAAAAAGGGGTGTAGGGCTGGCAGCGCCTCATATACTGTGGCATGTGTGCGGAGCTCCAGGGAATGCCAGAACTGGCCCTACAGGATCTGCTAAGGGGAAAAAAGTTCTGGGTAACCATGCACGGAGGCGTGCACACACCTATAGTGGAATGGACATGAGCAACACATCTCGAAGAACATCAGTTACTGGTAAGTAACCTTGTTATCTGGTAGTATGACATGGTACTTCATGATAGGATCTTGAATCACTGGACTGGAAAAATAATATGTCAAGTGACTGCATCTCAAGAGGATAGACATTGTAGCTGCCTGTAGCTAAGGAGTTAAATCCCTAGGATAAGGAAACATAAAGTAGATATAAGCCAATCTTATAAATTCTACTGACCCACATACTTGGATGGGTCTTTTTTGACAGGAATGTAAAATATTAGCTTAAATGTCTATCTTTATTTCTCTGAAATACAAAGAGAATCCTTGGAGAAATCTGCAGTCTCTCTGCTTTCTCCCACATTTGTTCTAGTCTAGAAAAAGAGATGGAAAATCTTACGCAACAGCTCCAAAACATTTCAGGAACCTGCAGTCTGCATAGCATTGCCTTAAACATTTTAAAAGCTACACTTGAAGAGCTGTAAAGAGAAGAGACAAAGGAAACCACAAAGATGGAACCAGGGTTGAAAAACAATGTTATGATTATCTATCAAAAGGTAATAGAGTATAAAATGTCACTTCCATTATGGACTGGACAAGAAGGCATAAGGAGGTACGTTTAGTAGTTGAAGCAGGGACTGGGTCAGAAATATGGGGCATTCCGGTGCTGGTACCGCCACTGATTTGCTGCCTGACTGATGGTTAATTAAGCATATCATCAATCTTCACTATGCTTCAGTTTCCCCACCTCCAAAACAGGGCGAAGACATCTCCATCGCAGAGTGTGAAACTAACTAGCATTTGTGAAGCTCTTAGCTCCTCAGATGGAAGCTGACAGAGAAACATTAAGTTTTAGGTACACCCTGAGGTTGGGGGAAATGGAGGCAGCAGTTTCCCTCTCTCCAAAACTGAATAGCAGCCAATTTATTTTGAAACAACTTTTAAAATACGTCCTAACCTTTAAAATCTGCACCAAGCCATCCAGAAAATGTGGTCTGATGAAGCACGGACATCTATGAATGCTTAATCAGGACAATCCAGACCTTTTTATTTCATCCAGTCAAACTATTCATATCTTGTCACAACAATGAATAAAAAAATAACTTTTCTTAAAAATTATCTTGACTAAAATGTAAACTATATAAATGGGCAAGTACAGGCAGGAGAGCGATAATGAAGCCTGCAATTTACAAGCCCTTTGCTGCCGAAGTACTGCTGTTTCATTATCACCTATTACATCTGCCAATCTCTCACATCTCTCTTTCCTCCCTTCCAGCGTGAAGTATTTTAAACTTTGGGAGCTTCCAACACTAACACTCCAGTAAATGTCTATTACTGCAAGTCAAACCCGAATACACAATTTAGTTTGATATCCGGTACCTCTGACTGGCCTTAAGATGGGCAGAAGTGACTAACACCAGCCAGAAGGAACACAAAACTATTAACACACCATCAGCACAGCAGGTTACAGTTAAACACTGCACGACTTGTTTCCTAGTTGTGTGCGTTTGTTTTTAAAAGCGGGGAAAAAAAAGAAGAGTGCTCAATTCTATTGCTAATGGCAACAGCTGAAAACTAACAACTGGGCTCTCACTGTTAGTAAACTGCACACCTATAATAGGCGCCAGTTGGTTAAAAGACAACTAGCATCTATTAGTCCTTAGCCACATATACTGTTATTGTGTATTTGTTCTGTGGCAGCAGCTAGAAGCCCCTGGTCAGGGTCCCATTGTGTTAGATGTACACACAACAGATGGTCTGGCCACAAAGAGCCTGCAGTTTAAGGAATCCTTAAACCAGAATAAGCGCCTCCCATTCTCTAGTCAGCCCTCCACGGGTCTTGTCTCCTACTCTTCCAATTGCTATTTCTTCAGTTTTCCTAAAGGAGGGAGGATGATCCAGTCACTCTGGTTCAATTTCCTGCTGTACTACCCTTCCCTGTGTGACTGACCCCCTGAACCCCATGTACACCACTTTCATATGGTTATGATACATTTTGTACAAAGCATGCCTTGTGAAGTATCATTTGAAAACTCAATCTGCTGATTATTATTAACCTACTGAAATGTGTGTAACACAGCATGTAAAATTATGAGGTTTTGCTATATGATTGTTACTGAAACGTGCTTTAATTCTGGGCAATGCCCAGAAATCAATTTATCAGAGACAGAGACGCCTTAGCATGCCAGCAAAGTGCTAAAGACTTAATTGGACATTGTCCAACCCGGGGGAGGGGAAAGGAGTCTGAAAACAAGAAATTTATAATTCATCTCAAGGCCAGTTTGGAGCTCAGGTATGTAATGAAACTGCCTGGTCCCATGACCTCGTAGGGCAGTAAGGATATTTCCAGCACAAAGGGTTGGGGTATAAGAAGGGAGAAAAAAATTTCCATAGCCACCTCTCTCTTCCTTCCATCTCTGTGTTCATGACAACAATGAACAAAGGAGAAATGAACAAAGGCTGGGGGGTGGGGGAGGCACGTCCCCAGGCTGAAAAGGGATGCAACCTGTGAAATGTATTGCAGCTTATTGTGGAAAACCTTTTTCTTTTAAGTCTATGAGCCTTGGCAATGTTTAAGAATTAGCTTGCATGTTTCTTTTTATTTTTCTCTGTAACTAATTCTGACTTCTATGCCTTGACACCTGTAATCATTTAAAATCTTTCTTTCTTTAGTTAATAAACTCATTTGATCTAAATCAGTGTATTCTGGTTGAAATGCTTGGAAATCTCTACTTAGGACGAGAAGCCTGGGGTGTAATCATTACCTGTTGTTGGAATGACGAATGATCTATGAGCTTGTTCTGCCCAGGGGGCCACTGAGCAGTACAAGATGCACATTTCTGGGGAGCAAAGCGGGGGCTAAGGGACGTGCATGCACCACCTGTATGTAAGTCATAGCTGAGCATAGCATTTGTGTGCTCAGCTGGTGACTATGGATGAGCAGAGCTCGGGGGGGTTGCTGTTCCCCGTCAAAGCAGTGTAAAAGGCATCCCAGGCTGGAGAGCTAAGGGGACACAGCAGTCTAGCGGGTCAGACTGCACCCTGGGGAATGTCACAGTGACCTTTGGCAAGTCACTTAAGGTGAAATCCTGTTGCCATTATAGTCAAAGGAAGTTTTGCCATGGACTTCAATGGGGCCAGTTAGTCTCTTTGTGGCTCACTTCCTCATCTGTACAATGGGGAAAATAGCATTTTCCTACTTCATAGGGGTGTGGTGAGGATAAAAACACTCCATATTTTGAGGTATGCAAATACTATAATGAGCACTATATAAATATCTTAGAAATGGATAGTTTAGATGCCCAAGTCTGATTGAGATTGTAAGCTCTTTTGGGCAAGGACACATCTTTATTTCTGGTATTACTATGGAGCACCTAGCATGTTGGGTGATGGCATAAAGTTACTAATAATGAGGCTTTAGATTAGTTTAAGATGCATAAGCCATTTTAGCCTAAAGACTTTTATGGTGGAGATGAACTCAAGCCAAAAGCTGGAATCTGAACCACCACTAGCTGTGGGACAGTCTGGTTCCCATGTGATCAGTTTACTAAAAACTACCAGGAAATAAAATGCCAAAAGCTACATTCATGTAACATTAAGGTTAGGCACTGGAAGGGGTATTAGTGGATTTTAGACTTGTCTCATGATCAGATCTGCAGTACAGTCAGACCCAACTCTCCACCCAGACTGCCCAGCTCACATGCTCTTGGGCGGTATAGCAACGTAAAAGTCCTTTACCTCGAAGGCAGCAGATATGATTTTGGCTTTCTTGCTCAGCACCGACCCCACGGCATTGAAGTTCTTGTCTCGAATTTCAGCATACAGCTCCTCGGCAGAATTCAACTGCAGCTTCTTCGGTTCTGTGGGGAGATCCTTGCCACCCTCACCTTGCTTCTTAGGAGCAAATTTTTCCGGAGGGAGTTTCACATAAGCTAACAACACAGCAAGAAAATAAATGACAACTTAGAGCTCAAACCCCAGTACTTCAACTGAACAAATGAGCAAAACCTTTCCCCAAGCAAGAGGCAGCCCTGGCCTAGTGTAAACACCCATCCTACAACTTGGAAGAAATGTTACCACATAAGATGATTTTCTCTTATTCAAAAGGGTAAAATTCTCTATTGCTATATATAAACAAAACAGGCCTTTGCACAGAGGTAGAGGGAGATGTCTTCTACTCTCCCTCATCAGTACATTAGGTGGAAGCTCCACATGCTTCAGTTCCCATGGAGCTTAAAGGAAGTATTGAAAATTGCTTTATAAACTATACAGAGAGCATCAACTTGAGTAGAGGGTGGAAACTAACAGCACGTTGAACAGTGAGGCATTTTAGCTAAAACCCCTACTCTTATGAAAAGTGCCCTGGGATCACTAATGTCCATGTATAGCTGACATCCCAAGGACTCACACATAGTAAAGAGCACTGTCCTTGATTCATCTTCCTGAGAAGGATGAAGCACTGAGGTGACCTTGTTGGGATCTAAACCAGAGTTTCTAGTTACATCGAGCAACTAAACCTCCCCCTCTCTAGGTTTAGCTAAATTATTCTAATGTTCATCCCAGCTTTCGGGTAGCAGAAATCCACTTGGCACATTGCAATTTATTCTAGCACCCAGGAATTTGATTCTACTCCATTATAAACAGAGTTTCATTGTCCATGTTTTGCTGCACTTACTATTTTGAATTCCATATATTTCATCAATAAGACCTTCATATGTAAGCTGAGTAGCGAGAGGCGACAACAGGTCTACATTGCGGTCAAGCAACAAGAGGGTATCAAAGACAGGAAATATGGAGTTCTGGCCTCCAGGGAACTCTCTCCTCATCCTCATCATCATGTTAGCCACATGCTGGAAACAAAGAATTTGGTTCGTTAGGGCTCAGACCACAATGGGTGGCTAAGACAATAAGCTTCTTTGTATTTGTATACACAAAAACAGGGAAAAAAAGAAGTGAAGGAGAGAAGAGGCCAGCTGTGCGACTGGTACAACTGGAGGAGGGGTCATTAAGAAACCAACCAAACTAGTCTATGACAAAGTTGCTAATTTAGTCTGACAGAATTGTGAAAGAACCTGGAACAGTGCATTCAGTTCCAGATGCCTTCTTACCGAAAAAGGGATTTATGAACTGCAGGGAGTTCAGAGAACAGGAACAAAAATGACGTGGTAAGAGGGACTAAAGGACACCACACATGCAGCTCGACTATTGATGAATAAAGATGGAGGTACACCCCTCAGCTATCAGAAGACTGTTAAAGCCAAGGAGGAAGAGGAATTACTTAGCATGGTAGCAAGGGTTTAACTCAGTGGTTCCCAACCCATGGGGTCTTTTGAAGTGGCCTGCCACTCCCCTCCTGCAGGCTGCAGAAGGGAGCCGCTGCCTAAGGACCCAGGTGGAGTGCGTTGCCATGGGGTTACAAGACCAGTGCAGGCTCCTTACTGCAGCCGGGGGGTGGGAGATCAGTGAGGAGGCTCACTGAACTCCTTCCATCTGGCTGCAGTGAGAGGGCCTGCTGGCAGAGACTGGTGGCCCTTCAGGTTTGTAAAAATGATATTTATGGCCCCTGAGCCAAAAAAGGTTGGGAACCACTGCTCTAACTAGAAGCAAAGGGATGAAGTTATGTCAAATATCAAGGAATCTTCTTGACAGTGAAATCCATTAGTCTGTGGAACTGTCTCCCGTGGGAAGGCATGCAAGCTTGACTGGGATTTTAAACTAAACTGCACAAAGCACTAAAGAGGTACAGCAGACAACGATCTTGCTTTGGTCAGGGTCATTAGGTCTTTACCAACCCTAATTTCTGGGATTCCAGCACCACAGTGCATAGAAACCAAGTTAACTGGCCAAACTGCAGTGAAATAGACATTCAGACTAAAACCAGGTGTCAGCCTCCCAGCAGCCTGCTCAAGAGTCAAACCCGCAGCAACAGATTGACTGAATTATTTCAACAAACAGGAGCCCAAGCAGCAAAATGCAGCTTCTGACCCAAAGCGTCAATAAATCCAACACACGTTAAAGGAAACTACCAACACACACATGGATTTAGCGTCTTAGACGCAGAGATGTTTTAAGTTTGTTTTACCCGTGCACACTCCCCCTTCCCGAAGATCTGGGGGATCGTTCCATACAGCGCCTGTAAGGTCATCAGCCCCTTGGCTGCGTGGTACAGACTCGTTTGGTCATTCTCCAGGTAACACTCCTAAACAAGGAAAGGTAGGTTACAGTAATGGAGGCTATTTAATTATCGTGATCATCTTAAAAGTAGAACCTGGCTGAATTGGATGGCTCAAGGGATTACTAAGAGGGTGCCAGCCTTTCACCTCCTGGTCCTTGGTTCAAATCTTGCCCAAGTCTCAGTGATCCAAAGTCATCATTTGCTAACAGCTGCCCAGTGACCACTGGGATACCAGCTGGTGACCTCAGTGCAGGTCCCAATGGACAACATCATGACAGGTAGCATAACTGTCCAACTCAAAGGCTGTCTGTACGGACAGCTAGTGCACAGCAAGCTGGGGTGTAAATCTACCGCACTAACTGTCCATGAGGACCCTGCTGCCGTGCACTAAAAGTTCCCTAGTGAGCTTTGATCTAGCCCCTCTTCAGTCAGTGAGAGTTAAATTATACGCCAGCTTGCCCTGCACCACTTGCGCACATGCACCTGCAGATGATGTACCAAGGAGCGAATGGGCTGTGGAGACCCAGCTAACCCTTCCTGCCCTCATACAGGAGGGGAGGGCTGAGGAATCTGGCCCCCCCCCTCGGTGCATTACACGTTCTGCAGTTAAACCGGACAGTGATCTCCAGCACTGCCAGCTGGGGACGTTTCCAGCACTAAACTCATTTTAAAACATGAGTAAGAATGTGGAAGAAGAATGCTACAGCTCACCATGGTATTTAACCACCCTTCCAGTCCAGTCCTCGTCAGAGGAGCTACTCCTGCTGTCACAGGCGACCAGGGCCCAGCAGCTGTGCTGACTCCAGCTCAGGCCTGCCAGTGGCCAAGGGCTCCTGCTGCTGGGGGAGCAAGCATCCTTCTGGCCCCTCCGCCCCCGCACTGGGCACAAAGAGGGAGCTGCGGGGACCAGAGCCCATCACACCCCTCTACCCCCCCAATGTTGGATGGCCTGGGGGCATCTGCCCATCACTCCTGCTTCCAGCTGCACCCACTGCCTGGGGGGGGGGGCTGCCGCTGCTAATGGGGGTGGATGCAAAAGAAAGTATTGGCCCCTGGGTGCCGCAGACCCACGGTACACCACTAACATACGGCATTGCAGGTGCAGCCTGGTTGTCTAAAGACACGTGCAGAACAAACAAAAATTCTGTTTGTGAGAGAAAGTGACCCTGAGATTACAGCCAGCACCCTCTCCCACACAGGTGAGAGACCTGAACAGTGAGAAGAATTCAGAGGAGGGGGAAGTTTGTAACTGGTGCCAGAAGCTACGACGACTAGCTTTATTACTTCTCCAGAAAAACTGCTGCTGACACACCCCGGCTGGCAGCCCAGCAAAAGGACTGCAAGGCAGCAACTTTCATGTGTGCCAGCAACAGGGGGAGATGGATTCACAAGCAGCACAATGCTTCATCCTGGGGGCTCTTTCTGCGAAGAGCAATTAAAGTTAATAATTACTATTCAGGAATCATTAGGAGATTAAACCTGTTGTTTTAGAATTCTCTAGCCAATGTGCTGCTCCCAATTTAATGCAGCAGAACAACAGAATTGGAACAAGTCTCTTTCCTGTGACTTGGTCAATCAGAAAATGTGTCACCAAGCTGGCAAGTTTTAGCATGTCCTGACATCCTCTCTGCTGCTTACACTGGGTAGATTCAATACACTAAACAAGTGGAAATGGCTAAAGAAAGCTTCACACAGACTTAATGGCCCTACATGTGATGTGCTGGCAATGCAGGATATATACAGTAATGTTGCCCATCTTAAGACAAGTGTTAAGTCTTCGTGCTGCTGTGTTGGAGTGCACTTTAACAACTACACTTGACCTTCTGTAGCACATTTGACACAAGAAACTTCAAGTTCTTCATAAAAATTAGTTATTTAAGCCTCACAAATCCTGTTCATCTAAGTTTTAACCCCATTATGCAGATGGGGAAACTGACATTCAGCTTGGTGAAGTGACCATTTCTTGGTTGCATAGTAGCCGTCAAATGGACCCCAGGGATTCTGACTCCTAGTCCACTCTTCTACTAAAGTCAGACTACATTTGCTTTGTAACTTCTTTTGCCCTGTGGCTAACCTGTCTGAAAAGTGCTTTGAGATCCTTGGATGACAGGTGAAACACAAAAGTGCAAATTATCTTTTCCTGAAGGGGAAAATCAGCACTTACTTTAAATGCACTTTCAGACTCCATGGATAGCAAGTCTCCATCAAACGGAATGAGGTCCAAACTATACTGCTCGCGATGAATGAAGGACCCCAGAACTCCCTGATCCTTCAGCCGCTGCTCGCACAACAGGCTGCGACGGGGCACAAACAAGATGTGGAAGTCCCTCTGTGGGGAGCGGACTCTGTCTTCACTGGAAGAGAGACAGCTTAAGTATAGTAACACAGGATATACTGACCATGGTTACTCAGATCGGATATACAGAATATCTACAGCTTAGACAAATAGGCACTGAACAGAAGCAAGATAAGAGTTCCCGACCGATGCTTTTAAGTTCCTAAATAAAGGCAACCCTACTCCCAGCCTTTTATTTCAGAATACATTGTATTTCAGTACAAATCGGCACCCTTACAGTGAAGGGGATGGCTCGGTGGTTAAGCATTATGTGTGGGGGCTAAGCTGCCCAGAAACACAGGTTCAAATCCAAGCAAGACTGACTTGGCCTTTCATCTTTCAGTTGACTGTGGGTGGGTCTTTCAAACAAGAGCTGTCCGCTCTACACGAACATGAATGGTTCCAGGGCAATTAACTAAACCAAGCAGAGATTTTCCCTTGTATCCTTAACGAAAAATTCCCCCTGCCCATCCCATTGCTATGCCCCTGCTTCCCAAACCCAGAAATGGCTGCATTTCAGTGATTCTGCACGCATAGGCTGATTCTGACCCCAGTCATGCCAAGCTGCGTAGCAGTTTCACATTGAAGTGAAAAATTTAGTATTACTGAGTGGCTGAAATCTACCCAATTTATTTCACCGGTATGAACATGGGACGGCGGCCGGGGGAGGCAGAGTAATGCATTAACCCAACTGCACCAGCACAGCTCTGGGAAGCAGCTGTTGTCTTTCCACTGAAGCACCAATTGTACCTGAGCACATTTTCAGCAATTATAGCCATTAGTTCTAGCCGGGGCCTAACAAAGAAAATAATATTCTTGACATCAGCTGGGGGCAGACGGCCTGCCTTGAGGGTGAACATCTTCTCCACCTCATGTTCCTACAAGGAGACAAAAAAGTATTCAATCAAGGTCACCCTGTTAATTTGAAAATTGGCTTCCGAAAGGACCACATCAGCTGAAGTTACCCAATCTGCAGGTTGTTACTGGGACTGCTCTTGAAGCACATCTTTATTTGTCTGCTATAATGCAACAGTCTAAGCCCAGCATACTGTGGTGACAGCAGTGGATGGTAAAAATTTGGGTTTGAAAGGCAAAAACTAGTACAGTTTATAGAAACTATGCTAACTGTGTGTCGAGGCCATTATGAGACTGAGTCAGAATATCTTTTGAAAGTCTCAGTCTTAATAAACACAACATGAATTTTATGTAGGGCTTACCTTTAACAGTGAGTATTGTGCAATTAATCCAAAGGGTCCTGTGAGGTACTCGTCCCACACTATCGCCTAGAAAGAAGAAAAGGCATGGAGAAAAGTCAGATGCCACAAGGAGGAAAGAAAATCCCATTGAAGGTGAGATGCCCTCAGAAGCTCAAACATTTGCCCTCGGAGGAAGTGCCAGTTTTAAAAGAAAGTCATGAATTAATGTGTGACTTTCAATAATCCTTTGCCCATCTCTAGTTCCTTTAATCAAATGTGCTTCAAATATACTAATTAAGCCTCCCCAGAGATTTTTACCAAATGGGAAAAAAAACCACACAGCTCTACATTAGTGGGTCGAGCAAAGGGGAGAATGACAAGGGATAGGGGTGGCTGGACTCTGGGGCACATTCAGTGCAGCTGCATTGACTACCCTGAAGACAACAAAGTTCCACTCCATGCATGTACAGAACCTGATCCACTGCCATGGTCACGGTCAGCCAGTTTAGCATGAAGTGAGCGTTCTACTTGCCTTGTGAAGTCAAGTCAAAAGCAAAACTTCCTGTGCAGTGACAGGTGGGTTCTGCCTGCCTTACTCCACAGAGATGGCTACATTTTAATGATGCTGCACAGCACGGATATAGTTTGCGAAGCTGCCAAGAGTCCACAGTCCAGGCTCTTCATACTTTTTGTCATGACCACTTCACCCACTGCCCAACATGGCTGCTTTTCACGAGACTCCTGTTCTTCAGATACCAAACTTCATGCTTAGCTCACTCTACCCTCAGCACCGGTTCCTCCATGCCTGTCTTTCACAAAAGCCACATTGCACCTGTCATGAACCTCCTGAACTCACCTGGTCTATGAAGCAGTCCAGACACAATGACCAAACCCCCTGCAGAGCGTGCTGACTACCTGAGGACTGCGGGGCGGGGACTCATTTGTTTGGCACATTCTGACCTTAGTACAGTACAGCACTGAGGCCAGAATGGCTTGGTTTCTAGTCTGAGTTTGCAAGCCACTTTGGGATGATAAATTAATGGTCCTCGGCAGTGAGGTTACCATGGGATCCTGAGGCTCTTCACTCCTGGTGTCCCTTGAGCACACAAGAGTCTCAAAGAAGCAACTGGGTTGTCCCTAACCCCGCTCCCTCTGCATGTAAGTGTTAGTACTGGGTGAACATGACAGAGCAAGACTTTTCCATATGGGATGTGTGGATGGTTTAGACACATCTTTAGCAAGGGGTTAGACTAGATGAGCCTTGAGGTCCCTTCTAACCCTGTGACTCCAGCTCAGGCGTAGCAGGGGGCAAGGTGTGTTTACAGGACGTCTGCAGCGCTTGAGGGGCTGAGCAGAGCTCGGAAGGGGCCAGGACTGTTATTGCTTTGCTGTTTCTCTGGGACACAGCGACAGACCAGGAAGGCCCAGTGGGCCTCTCGGAGCCCTAGACGGGGCTGAGGACCCGGAGTGTCAAAACTACTGCCCGGGCTGGGCTGACAAGGGGCGGGTCACTATCGCGCCCCGCTCCCGAGAGCAGCCCCCGCAGATTTTATAGCTGCCGATTAGGGCGCGGCGAAGGCCGGGGCGCCCAGCCAGGCTCCCGCAGGCGCGGCCCGGGCGAAGAGGGGAAACGCCCGCGCGAGCCTGGACTCAGCGCGGCAGGTCGGGGGAGCGGGGAAGGCGGCCCGCGGGGGCTCGGGCGGAGCAGTGGGGGGGGGGGGGGGGGGGGGGGGGGGGCGCGGGGCCGGGCCGGCCGGGCCCCTCACCTTGGAGCCCGCGCACTTGTCCAGGAACTCGCGCAGCTCCCTGCGCCCGGCCTCCCGCAGCGCCGTCAGGTTCACCCGGCCCGAGCTCAGGTGGGCCGCCATCCCTCGCCAGGTCACATGGCCGCGCCGCTCACGTGACTCCGCGCGGCTCTCCATCCCCTCAGCGCAGGCCCCGCCCCCTGGAGTGCGGGAAGTATCCCAGCGGCCTTCGCGCGCACGGCT
>ML675640.1:11260216-11306238 GCA_007922155.1 Mesoclemmys tuberculata
GGGGCTGTTACTAGAATCACGACTTTAGGCGGGTCCCGGTTTAAAAATGTTACCAGCGTGGACATACCGACTAGGAGCTGCACTGACCTCACAGTCCGCATCCAAGTAGCCCAGGCTGTCAGAACTTGTAAGGTGACCACCCTGGGCCGGTCCCTGCTACAAAGGTAGGTCCAGGCTGTAAAAACATCACTGCCTGGGTGATGGGGTTACTGGGGACAAGTAACCCCAGTCCCCATGGCTAGGGTAACAGAATAACTCTCACTGTAGACATAGGCCTGTATACTGAGGAAGAAAGTGCTTTGCTAAGAGCTTTTTGTTTGGCCAATTAGTGTAAGCTGTACCACCAAATTAACTCTGGTGATGGTATAAGCTGTGTCTACACAGGGAGAGTTAGACCAGCAAACCCTTTCTAATGTAGACAAGGCCTTTTTTAAAAATAAAAATCACAGCCCCTGTGGCAGTCGTACTGCTATACATTCATAAGTCTCTAGCTCTTTTATAGAGTTAGTTTTGCACTAGAGTGTGAGTTGATAAAGCTGGGGTATGTGTGGCTTTTCAGTATCTGGAGATGGAAGTAAAAGCCTTGTTAAGTTTTCAACAGTGCTGGCAGTAATGTGAAAAGAGCGGTGTTAGTGTCCTTATGATTGCGAGTTCCAGCCATAGAATCCTAGAAATGTAGGACTACAAGGGACCGCAAGAGGTTATCTAGGCCAGCCCCCTGCCCCTGCACTGTGGTAGCAACACTTGTACCTAGATCATCCCTGACAGGTGTTAGTTAACCTGTTCTTAACCTCCAGTGATGGATTCCACAGCCTCCCTGGAAAGCCTATTCCAGGGCTTACTTATTACTTTTATAGTTAAAACATTTTTCTCAATATCTAACCTAAATTTCCCTTGTTGGAGGTTAAGCTCATTATCTCTTGTCCTACATGCAGTGGACCTGGAGAACAATTGATCACTGGTCCGTTGTCATGTGTGCCATTCCCCCCCCCCCCAGTCATCTTTTTTCCCAGGTTAAACATGCCAGTTTAATTTTTCCCTGTAGCTCAGAGGTTGAGAATCCTGACCCAGCTCCAATTTGTCCACATCTTTTTTAGTGTGGTGCCTAGCTAGCACTAGATCTGTGGCATGGAGGAGACAGCAGTGTCTTCTGAGCAAGTTTTGCTGCAGTAGCATTTTAATGTTTCAACTAGCTTGACTTGGGAGGAGCAGTTCTCGCCCAGAGCTAACCACCTCCTTTACTAGTATGATGCCAAGTCACTGTTTCTTTGGTATCTCAGAAGAGACAGTGGCAGTTGGGGCCTCTCCAACACTGAAAGGAGAGAAGGGGGTGAATGGCTCCAGGTGAGAACGTTGTTTAGAAGATTCCCTAATGTCCCATCTTCTCTTGCTTAGAGGATGGGTCCCTTTTGTCAAAGAACTTTAATGTGACAATAAGCCTTTGGCTGTGTCCCTACTGACAGTGGCAAATTGGCTATCAGATCATTTTTCTGGTTTGATTGAGCGCCAGTGAAGACGTGCCCAGTCGATCCGGAAGTTGTTTTAATAAAACCACCTTCCCAAAATGCATAGTGCTGCATTGACAGGTACGCATTTCCCATCAGCACAGTGCAGCGGGGATGATGCGCTAAACAAGTTATGAAGTCAACGGGAGTTACGCAAACTACTCTGCGTAGCTTATGTAACTAATGTTGACTGCTGCCAAATTTTGCTAGCAGTGTAGACAAGGCCTTAGTTGCATATAAAGTGACCTCTCACCTTCTGTCCCTGTGAGCCAGGTCTCCTCTGGTAGCATCTTGTTCAGTTGTGGGAGCCTAAAGTTAAGTTCCTAAAGGGCCTAACATTAGCCTTCCAGTTTTAACACTAGCTGTAGCTCTTAACTGAACCTTTCATTTTGACATGGCATTAATGTGACCCATTGGAAACTGCTTCCTTGAGAAAAGCATTGCCGTACATTCAAGATGCTGTAGGCCTTTTGACAACTTTTTCTACCCATGCATGCTTCACCCATTTCCCCCAGCACTATTTCAGCTTGCCAGATAGTTGCCACACCCCTTTATTGCTGCCTCTCCCCCTCCTGTTCAGGTTTGTTCTGCCCCAAAACTCAACAGGTAAAAATGCAACAGGACAGCATGTTTTGCAATCCTGCTGTATTCCAGTGGTTCTCAACCATTTCTCCCAACTGTACCTCTTTAGGAGTCTAATTTGTCTTGTGTAATTCAAGTTTCACCTCACTTAAATTACTTGCTTATAAAATCAGATACAAAAGCGTCACAGCACTATTACTGAAAAATTGTTTACATTCTCATTTTGTCTGTATGAAATTTTAGTTTATATTAACTTCACTAGTATAGCCTGTTCTAAAACTAGTCATATCTAGATGTGTTGATCTAGCCCCTGGAAGACCTTTGTGTACACATACCCCTGCTTGAGAACCATTGCTGTATTCTACAGTGAAGTTTCCTGACAAGTGGAAACTGATTTCATGGTAGTTTCCCTCCACAGCAGCAGATGCTTTGGCACAATCCATGGTGATGTTTAGTTATTGACCAACGTCTTTCAAAGCTCCCCTACTCCAGCAGACAAGGAAATGATCCAGATGTAACCTCTGGAGAAATGCCTTCGAGTGTACAAAACCTTTCAAGACCCTCTAGTAGCCATACTAAGTTAATTATTTGTATGTCAGTAGTGCCCCCTAAAGGCCCTGATCAGAGCTCTGTTGTGCCAGGTACTGTACATACAGAGCCCCTGCCCCAGGGTTTAGATCCACATCAGCGTTTGTTTTCATTGGAGTTATTGCTATTAAACTAGTTTTGCAAATTTTTAACAGCCTACATTTTAGTTTTATGTAGACCTAAGTATTTATTTGAATGTAAATCCATTGTCCATTTTAGAAGTTTCACTACCATCTATTGACATCTCAAAACAGTTCTTCTTTGAAAGACACTCTCATGCAGCCTTTCTACATTAAAAATAAATAGTACTAAAACACATGCTGTTTGGGTCCCCAGGAACCCACATGGAAATATTCTTTCCTAATAATTTCTTTTCTATTAGAAGAATCCTCCAACAGTCCGTAATGGGTGGGCTCTCACCTTACATGATTTGGAGGTCCAGGGATGGGGCCAGAGCTCTGGGAAGTTCTTCCATTTATCTGGTTTCTTTATTTCTAAATAAGTGCTCCTGCCCAGTCTCTGAGAAATATCAAGAATGCAACACAAAGATAACAAGAGAATAACCATTTATTAAATGAGGTACAGTACACAATTCTTCAGATTAATACTGATTTCCCTGCTTTTGTTCCTATTACTACAATACATTCATCAGCCCCAATTTAAAGTGATTCCAAAAGATTTACTTTATATCATGTGCCAAATCCTTTGTTGATAATTTTGAGAAAAATACATCAAAGGCTTATATACACTTATACAAGAGTAAACCCAAATATGTTTTATAAGTAGCAGGGAATATACAGTATAGTCTGGTCTATTTATGTATGCTAGAAGACATTCAAAAGAAGATAGGTTTAAGCCACCTGAATAAATGATTTAGGGCCCGAGGGGTCCACCCTTGCTCATGTTGAGTTTTTTCTTACTATGAGTAGCCCCACTCACATTAATTTAACTGTCCATGTAATAAGGTATATCAACATTAGGAGTGACAAACTAGACTACATTGTTGTGTTCTGAGAGTTTAGATTTCTTCATTCCTTTTTATGGTTTTTGCTTATTAGAAAAATCCACAATTAATGTTGAATTTTCCATCTTACATTCATCCGAAAATAAAACAAATCAGGGAAAACATATAATGAAACAGTATAAATGCTTAATTTCAGATGGCCTTTACTGAAAACCTGCTACAGGATACAAGTTTGCTGTAAGATTTTTCTCACAGAAACATTAATAAAAGTCTCCCAACACTGAGGTGGTTTTATATTTAAGTAAATGAAGTAGTCGTGCTGTATAGTTTATCCCATAAACAGATCCTGCGATGAGTTCTAATAAAATTTAAAAATGTGAACAAAACATGTTTTTCCAAAATATATTTTTAATATATATATGTATATATATACATACACACTATATAGAAGCTGAAATAATGCAAAAAACTGATGTCACATAAATGGTAGTAAGTGTGCACAGCATACAGGTTTTTTAAAATTCCCTACAGTAGCTTATATTTTCTTACCTGTCATGATTTTATAAATTTCAGACTAGTTCAATGGAAAGAAAAGCACTACTTCTGTTGAGGTAGTGCACAGAGCTCATGTTCTTTGATCAAGAGCACAGTAAAATAGTTTTGAGTAGATGAAAACATGAAATATTTCCTAACTCCTTCCAGTGTCAAAAGCTTAAAAATATCTAAATGTACAAATTCAGCCTTAAAATGTTTTAGTGCAAATATGAAAATTAACAGCATAATTTTAAGGTATTTAAATAATCTATAACATAACTAGAGTGCTTTGCTCCTATACATTTTTCCCTATAGATAAATTTAAGGGCATAGGGGACATTACTTGTTAGAAATGGTAGAAACCCAGAAGTGAGGAATAAATGGCAAAAAGTCATTATTAAATAATTTATTTATACTTCACTTTAGTTTATTAAGGGGGTAATAAGGTATTTATGAATGGAAGATCAAAATATCTATAGATTTTATACCGGAGGGTGTATGTGTCAAGAATCATTGTCCCTTTTCCTGAAGTCTGCGCACACAAATGCTGGTGGGATAAACTGTCCAATTAGTGCATACAAAGAAAGTTTGTTTTCCTGGCCTTGTATTGCATTAGAAGGTCTCATCGTCATTGCAGTTGGTTGTCCAGTGCCCAAACACTTCACAGATTTCACAATAGGGACGCTCTTCTTTTCTGCTGCCATGATAAGTTGAATGGGGAGGATCATCTGATGCCTGTGCCTGAGTTGGACAGTCTTCAGTTTCATGGAGATCAAAGCAGTCGCAAATATCACAAAAGAGGCGAGGCTTTTTCTTTGACTGGTTTTCATCCTCACTACAAGATCAAATTTGTTATAGGCTAGACTGGATATTCTCTTAAAAGGAGAACAAACCCGAAGGACATAAGCAGCTTCCCCAAAAAAAAGTTTATAACGTCCAGTACTGCTAAAACCAAGACATATATCAGTGGATCACCAGCAGCGAAAAGAATCATTGCAAAAAAAGAGCCAGCAAAGCTTCTGGGCTCCCCATAGCTCTGCAATGGCTCCGATTCCTCACATGGTGGTGATAGCCACTTTAGCCATTAAACAAAATTACATTTTATCATCTGCACAAATACAAACCCTCTATTTCAAAAGCATTTGTGTGAATTGGTGAAAAGTTTTTTTTCATTGATAGAGGGGATACAAAGCCACGGTTATTTCAAAGAACGCTGAGTTTTGTTTGACTGGGCCTTCCTGATTTGCACTCCAGTACCAGCAATGAGGAGTAGAGCTGTAGTCCCCAAACCTTTTACCTCATGTCCCCTCCAGTCCTTTCCGTACCCCTCCACCACCCCAGCTGTGGCTGGGTTAGGAGTGGGACAGTCAGGGCCAGGGGCTGTGGCTGGAAGCAGGGTCATGCTCAGGGCTGAGTGCCGTGGCTGGAGATCGGGGCCAGAGCAGAGCTCGGGGCAGACGTAGGCCCTGATGGCCCATGTCCCCCGTCCCTCCCACTCCAAATGTTCCTTTGTGCCTGCCTAGGGGAATGCGCCCCCCAGTTTGGGGACCTCTGGAATAAAGTGTGTTTTCCTTGTTTGTAAAGGGGCAGGCTCACTGTTGGGAATTGATAAGTAAGACATGCTGATGGTTGTTTTAGAGCTGCAACGGAACAGCTTGTCCTACCAGTTAGAAGTTAGAGATGGATCAGAAAAAATCTGGATCCAGCCACCCTAGAGATATAGGCAAATTACATTTGCTCTTTATGGTTCAGGTCTCTGCTGGTAGTCAGGCTGGCCTGCTGCTGCTGCTGCATAAGCTAGTGGATGTGATTGATAGTGGAATCAGTAGAACACAAACCAAACACCTTTTCGTTTAATATTAATACCTGTCATAACTGTGTGTCTCCTCCTCATTGCCATTGAGAGCTGCTTCAGACATCATTTCCACCTTCAACTTTAATTCTTCATTTTTCCTTTGAAGATCCACTATTACTGAATTCAGGAAGTCAATCTGGGAGGTTTGGAACAAAGAGTAACATATTTAGAATAAAAAGATATTCCGAAGCCTTGTCATTACACTTCTATAGAAAACAGCAAAAACTAGACTGCCGCGCATCACCAATGTGCAGCACAGAAATGGTGTTTGAACATCACAGAAAAGAGCTGTTAGCTTTTACCACTAAATAGTCACATTGGGAAAAATACATTAAGGGACAAGGAGCTTTTAAACCAAGAAAAATATTTTAAGGAGCATTTTTGAGTTGTGAGAATTCTGCCCAGCAATTAACAATGGTTCCACCCAACAGCTGGCAGGTCTGAAACAAATGGGTGGGTCTTAGCTCAGTGCCCACATCACAGAGCTATTGCCACATCAGGTGTTCACTGACAGTTTCAGTAGAGTCCCAAATGGCTTGTCCCTAGATCAATCCCCTCCAGAATGTCTCCTAAATATACTAGCAGAGACAGGCGCAAGGTCAAGGGAAGCCTGCACTATGCATGCCTGTGGCTAAAAGAGAACATCAGTTTCCAGTGTTGTCAATCTGAATCCAAGGAGAAGAGTGTGAGGCAAGGAACAAATTCACCATTGACAATCCAGGGAAGAAAAGTAAACTGGATCAGAACAGGGCATTCTGTTCTACATCTGATAATCCCACTGTAGATGGAAGCAAGGATAGCCATGACCATGAACATAATGGAAACAAAAATGGTATGTTTCTCCATTCCCATGCACCAAACCACCCAGCATGTTCCCATTCATCCCTCCATTAAATTGAACTGCACGTTACCTCTGAATTATGTAACAGCTTGAGAGACTAATGCTGTATCTATTAGCGTTCATCTCTGCCCAGACCAAAAAACTGATGGGGGGCAGCTACTTGTACAATTTTACAATAATTCTTTTAATGCATTTTTATGGAGAAATTTAAATATTTTTATAAGAATGATGCAGCTTGGCTGCATACAGTATCAAAATCTCATTTCCTTTTTCTCTGAACCTGCCTTATTAGTCATGCACCATGAGTATAACAGGTGAACGGGCTAACTTCCAGAACCATCTTCTAAGGCAGCAATGAAACAATACAGGGCATGCATTATCTCTGAACTTGGGTCCCAAAAGGTAGTCTGAACCCCCAGACAAGACTGCAGACATTTACAGCATTCTGATAAGACTATATGAGTTTTCCCATAGCTGAATAGAAAGCCACCACAGCAAATAAAAAAGTGTAGAAAGCAGAAACAAACCATATGCTGATTGGAGAAAAATGTTGCCAGCAGCAGATGAAAGCAAGGGACATGAGGACAGGAAAACAGAAAAAAAAACCAGTCATTAGTATGTTAATACCACTGCTTCTAATCTGTACACACACCATATTACAAGGAAA
Source organism: Mesoclemmys tuberculata (assembly GCA_007922155.1). NCBI lineage: Eukaryota > Metazoa > Chordata > Testudines > Chelidae > Mesoclemmys > Mesoclemmys tuberculata. Next base: position 11,267,753 of record ML675640.1, read on the forward strand.
CAGAGCTTCAGATTGGCATTCCCCATTCCAGGACTTTAACTGTTAACCAACTAAACATATTTCATTCCAATCTTCTTTAAACAAGTGAAATTGCTTCATGGTCATGCATGGCTATTTTTTGTTTCCTGCAGCATCTACCCTCATGGATGGTATGCTAGACAGCATGTTAAGTAGCATACATAACTTCACAGGTTCTTTAGCTAAAGTAACAATCATATAATTCATAGAGTTTTTCATGAGCCTTTTACCAAGAATATTCCATTATATCTGAGCAATTCTCTGCCCCTCCCAATTTGAGTGAAATTCTGCAGTTAGGTTAATGAGGCAAAGACCAATGTTTTCAACTGCATGAGCCTGAAAGTAGATACCTGTAGAGAAATGGCCTGCTTTTATGAGGTAGCAAGCATCACAAATTTTCATTGCATTAAAAGCTTAACTTTAGCAACCAGGATTGAAACTTTTGACTGTAATTTTTAATTGATTCTTAATCTGATGTGCCATGAATGTGGCCCATCAGATACACCTTCCTTGATACAGGTTGTACGCAGTAAGCTACAGCCGTTTTGGTAGCTCCTACCACAAAGGCATGTCCCTTCATCCCCCTCCCTACCAGTTATCAGCTGGCTGGTGAGTTGCTGCTCTGCCTTTGACCAGCCAGCTGGTCTGGTTTCTTTCTGGGTCCCTCTACTTGCCATAAAGTATCCTGTTCTTCTGTCTTTACTCTTTTGCCCTGGTTCCTTCCTGCCTACACATCCCCAAGGCCACTTGCACAGCTGCCACCCACCTCATCACCTCTTTCCTGTGTTTGCTATTAAGATCCTCCCTCATCTACTTGGAGAACAGGAATGAAGGTGTTAGAACTCAATCCATTACAACCCTATTTAGATAGGATCTAGCAAGCTATCTTTGGGAAGAGATTTTATTCAAGCCCAGGCTGCTAATGGTATTTTACTACTTTACAGTGCTGATATTTCAGATCTAATACCTGGCTCTCCTTTGCTTTCTCTTCTTGGAGTGGATTAGCAGCAGTGTCACCTAAAAAAAAAAAAAAAAGCAGCAAGACATAAAAATCCTGCAACCTTATTATGAAAATTACAGTAACAAACCAAACCATCTATGTTCTCTACCCTCTGGGATAATATTATGTCCATATACTTCTCTCCAGTAAGTAGAAGCCATCAATAAAGTGACTTACATTGATACATTTAACATTTAGCACTGGTATGTTATAGAGCAGTACTTTCAGTGTCATACACTACATGTTCAAAATGATATACAAGCAATAATTGACCCTTAAAATTCCCTATGAGGTAAGTGTTCTCTCCATTTTACAGATGGAGAAACTGAGGCAGAAATTATAAGTGATTTGGAAAAAGGCTAGATGGGAATCCATACAAAATCTGGGATTAGAACTCAACAAGGGTCCTGGCTCCCAGTCTCGTGTTCAGACTAAGTGATTTTTTTCTCCTGGTTTGAGAGAACAAATTTTCAGGAGTCATAATAGATTTAATTAAGAAATGCCCTTGTGCAAAGGAAAAATATATCATTTGTAGGGAGAGGAGATTGAAATGGATTCATGTAGCTATTTCAGGCCAAATTCACCACTGATGTAAGCAGGAACAACTAGTAATGTCAATAAAATTATCAATTTTTGAGATTTGAATTTAGTCCCATTTCCTTCATTCAAAAAGTTTTACATGATTGTTGAACAATGGTAAGAGGAAGTTCAGCATGTTAAGACCCCTGCTAATGGATAGGTTTCCAGGTACGCAATATTCATCAGTTAACAGGAAAGGTACGAAAATGCTTGACTAGACCATAGTGGGTGTACAGATAGGGTAAATGGCCAATCTTTCTGATACCTGAAGAGCTAGTTATAGAAGAAGGCTGTTTCTTGTTCTCTTTGAGTTTCTGCTCCAGGTTCTTCACCTTTTGCTCAAGTTTCAATTTATCGGACTCCAGTGATTGAACTACTGACTGCAAAGTTTTTGCAGAGGCATTTTCTCCACGGAGCACTGTGATCTGCAATAATTAATTGTGGATATTTAGGCAGTTTAGAGTAAAACCAAAAGCAATGAGGGAATGTGACTACAGTAAAATACTAGATTACCACCAAAAACACAAGCCAGTAAACATACCACTGAAGCACAAAAACAATGTTTAAAACCTACTTTGATATGAAAAAAGTAGAAATAGCAACAAGCTCTTCACGAGTGAGTACTTAAAGCATGAATTTATATCCCTATTTAGACACCTACGTAAACAAGTGGCCTAATTTTCAGAAGTGCTGAGGGTACACGCAACTCTTAAGGAAACTAATGGATGCTGCAGTGTTGAACTCCTCTGAATATCAGTCACTTATTTGGACACTTAAGAAGTGATTTAGAAGCTCAACTTTAGGGAGCAGTTTGGAAAAATCTGTCTGTTTCAGAATTCATTAATAAAACATTTTAAAAAGCCAATGACACCTTAAAGTTTGAGTACTATGGTTCTTAAAAAATACCTCATTTCTGAGTTTTTCCAGTTCTTCATCTTTCTCTGTGATCAAGGCACTTGTAACACTGAAGGATTTCTGTAAAGAAGCTCTCTCTTCATCTATTTCTTTTTTTAATATGGATTCTCTAAAAGAAAGTCAGAGTTCCAGAAATCATCTGAAGTTCAGTTCACATTGCTTAAATCAACCAAGAAAATTGTTTCATAGTTAATTTAAAATATTAGAGTACCATTAGAAATTTTTCTTAAAAGCATGTTTCAGTTCTATATTTCACTAAGATTCTATATTTGCAAAATCATTTTGGATTTTACTACTGTGGAAACAAAGCAAAAAATTTACCTACGTAGATACATGCCAGAATCTGCATATCATCGCATCCATTTGAATTTAAAGAAAAAAGTTAATAGATTGGGGAGATAGAGAATCAAAAAACGGGTTGAACAGAATGATCCACAGAAACCTGTTGTGTTATTTCTTGGAATAACTATTAACAAGCAACAAAAAGTACATGCAAAGCTCATTAAACAATTGTCATGCAAAGCATGTATGACGGTGGAAATATCAGCTGGTTCTCACTTATTTCAGTAATGTCATGTTTTCCATAGAAATGTATTTTGAGAATTATTGGGCCTTAGCAATAACTACTGTCATAGCAGAAGTCAATTCAGAATTTGTTCTTTTACTACCCAGAAATAGACTTTTTAAAAAGAAAAACCCAACATGGCAAACTGGACAGTTCATAAATGAGTAGGCTGTATGAAAAGCACTCCACTCCTACTTATTTTCATGCATTGAATGAATAACTTTAAAAGTAGGCCAATGGGTTAGCAGGTGGTGTAAAATGATAGCTTGTGGGCACCATATTTAACATTAACCCTACAGTGGCGAGGTCTCAGACCATCACTGATTGAGTGTATGGATTAAGTATTGAGGACATCGTTTTCTTCTCAATAGCATGGGAAAAGAATGGCCCATAATTGTAAAGCAGAATAGGGATAACATCCCAAAATATGAAGGGTCGGACAAAGTCTTGTAGTGTAACATTCATAAGTATCTCAATGAGTTCATGTACCCATAGAATGAGAAATTATGCTAATGCTGGAAAAAAAATTTTCAAGACAAACGTAACAGCATTTTATGACAAGCCAGGATTTTCAAAATGGAGTGCTCAGAGTGAGGCTCTTAAGTCCACATTTAAGCACCTAGAAAAGTGGCCTGATTTTAAAAAGCATGGACACTCCATCAGCTTCCAATGACCCCCTTTGATAGGAACGGCTAGGAGCACTTTGCTTTTGAAAATTAGACTACTTTTCTAGGTGCTTAAATGTGGAATTAGGAGACTAACATTAGACATCTCAGTTCTGAAAATCATGGCCACCTTTTCCAAGTTCTTCACTGTTTCTTCTTTAGATATTTCTGAGAGAAATAATCAGCTAATTTAGCTGAAGGAGTACTTAATATGTTGTTTCAAGCATGAAGGAGCAGATTCTTCAAGGAGACTGAATGTCAATGATTGTCAGCCAAATAATCAAATCTGTTAGGATTATCCAAGTGATCAATATTACTACATGTCCTTACAGAACAATGCACCCTAGATAAGGATAAATAATAGGCCCAAATTGGAGATTTTTAATGTCCACGATATCTACAGTCAGTGAGACCCATGATATCCAGCCCAGGAAATGCAATACTCTCAGCGACTCAGAGATTAATAGAAAACTCAAGCAACAATGACAGTACAAATGCTGTAATTCTTTCATTGTTAAGATTATGCTTATATTCATGAATGGAAGCAGTAAGTGGCGAATCTGGGGTTTATAGAGATTGATGCACACACCTCACAAAATTAAGGTTTCTGTTTTTACAATGAAAGTTAATGTAAAGGAAACACAAACTGAAGTGTTGACCGCAGAATCTCTCCTACTAATACAAACCTATACTTTCATTAACGAAAAGCACTTAATGAGTCTCCCCTCAGGTGCATTCATTGGCATTGATTCCGCAAAGCATGTAAGCATATGCTTAATTTTAAGCAGGTGAGCATCTCATGGTCTTTCAATGGGATTATTCACTACTCTAAATTAAATACATGCTTAAATACTTTGCTGAACTGGGAACACTGTGCAGAGTGGTAAGACTGTATGAGAAACCCCAAATGGATTTTGGAGAAGGAGGTGAGGGTTGATGACACCTTGCATGGATCTTCTCCCACTCATACAGCCCTGACCACATGGTAAACTTGGAGGATTGGAGGAAGGGAAAATATGTTGAGGAACTGCTGCTCCCAACTCCTGAATGTGCTGGGATCCAGTACCATTGGGTTTGTCTTCTCTTAGAAGGCAGTGATGGAAAGGAAGATGGGGTCCCTCAGGAACTTGCATCAAAAGCTTGCATCCAAATATTGTCCAACCTTTCAACTTTGTCAAATCTATCTCAAAGTGTGTCACGTTTTGTTAAAAAATAAAAATAATTTTAAAAAAAATCAATGAAGGACTGGATGGCTGACCATTTATTAGTATTGGTAAGAGGAAGAGAATGTGAGCACTGGGGAAGTCTGAGACTTAATGAAGGGTAAATCATTATACTCAGGGAGAGATTGCAGGCATTCAAATACTATAGATGCATGTATAATTATATATTATACAAACACAAGGGAGAAAGAAGAGGGGAACAGAATGAAGAAGAGAAAGATCCCTTTCATGTACCATTGCCTTATTTAGAGGGCAGTATCTTTGGGAAGCAAATCTTGAAGTGTCCACTCAGGCATTCTAAAAAGTGCAAAAAAGAAAACCTACAAGTACTGTAGGTGTGTTTCTTTAAGCAGCATTTTCACTTAGGCTTAATCACATTCACCCATCAGCATCACCAGATAATCCACACATTTGATATTCTAATCTTAAACACCAACTGCAATATGGCGTAGCATTAGGGTTAGTTACACTTGAAGGATGCATGTTGAGTTGGAATTAGCTATATATAATGATTTGCAAAAGAAAGCAGGTGGAAAATACTCATGATAATCTGCTAATAAAATGGGGGCTGTTATATAAAATTAATCATTTCATACCAAAAATGTTTACTTACCAACAAATTTCAAATAGTTTAGGTAACACATAGGTGTTGGATTTTATTAGTTTTATATAGTAATTCCAAGGGCCATAAATAAAACACCTTTATAAGAAGGTTAAGTTACACTCTGCACAGAGTACATGAAAATCATATGGTCTATGAGTTCCTTTTCACTTCAAATTACCCAGATTCTTCCCTTACTACAAAAATAAGAAATTTCAATAATGAAGCAAGTACCTTAAAGTGTTACTGGGCAAGCTTTAAAAATGCAAGATAACAAGAACCACATGTTAGAAACATGGGAGAGAAATGCAAAATACAGTAAAGAAGAAATAAATTTGCACTGAAGGGTTTTTTGGTAAAAAACAGAAATATATACTGCTGAGTATTTTACAAAACAAAAGCAAGACACTGAGGGACAAAGGCAGCCAAAAATATGTACAACAACTTTATTTAAAAATTTATTTATTGTAACGTGGATAGACTTTCTTGAGTCTTACCATTAAAGACACACAGATATAGCAAAGGAAGCAAGGGTAGGAAAGGGAAGAGAGAGGAGTGAAATGAGTATTGATAAATAGCGCAAGCTCAAAGACAGTAAGACAGTTAGCAATCCACAATGAATCTAATGAGCTGAAGTAACACAGAATCCCCTCTTAGTTCCAGATTCATAAATATCAAACATTTGTCATTCCTAACTGGAACATTTCATAGATAGTTCGCTGATATTTAAAGGAATGCCTGTGGGTGGGGAACCAGCTCCTAGCTGGGCCTTTGGCCAAATTAAAATAAAAAGATGTCTCAGCTGCTGCATTCTGAAAGTCTAAAGAAGGCAGGGGGAAAACATCAACCAATGTCATTTTTACTGTTTTTTTTTTAAATGGATGAGGAAAGACATTTTTTATTTAATTAGGCTTTGTTAGCCTAACATTTTTAGCATAAAATTAATGTCATGTTTTAGCATCAAGTGGCTTGCTCTATGTTTAAATCAGGCTGACTTGTTCTAGTGCTTATTTTGGCCTTTATATCTAATTTATGTCTGCCAAATATGCTATTAAAATACTGGTGTTGAATGTAGACATTTTAGGACAAGGTGACTGAAAGTATATAAATGTAGATACATCTGGCAATCCAGACACTAAAGTTAAAATTAACCCTACCAACTGTACAAGTGTCAGTGTTCATCTCTGCAAGTTGCCATACAGAGAGTATCCACAAATGTAAAAGCATAATTAAATGTGTATCTGAGGGTTATGATTTATATTTTACTACATTGGACATAACGGTATCCTTGCTTGTACAGCTTTGCAAAAGGAGCCTAAACCTAACTGTAGCTTCAAATAGTTACATTTTATGGTTCCTGACTGATACCAATGAAGCATCACTCAAAATGGTTGTGTATATTTTAAGAAGTTCTCGCAGGCCTGGTCTACATCTAAAACTTAGATATATCACTCAGGGCTGTGAAAGCTTTCGCACCTTGTGTGACATAGTTTGACCTCACCCCCACTGTAGATGCAGCTAGGTTGATGGAAGAATGATTCTGTCAGCCTGGCTACTACCTCTCGATGGGGTGGATTTACTACACTGATTGAAAAACCCCTTCTGTCACCGCAGCAAGTGTCTACACTACAACGGCATAGTGGCAGTGTCACAGCTGTGCTGCTGTAGCATAGACATACCCTCAGTTGACTTTTTAATGTGTAATAGTTTTCTCACAAACTTATATCAGCTATTAGGACTAAAAGACTACTACTTTCCTAATCATGAGATCAGAGGATATAAGCTAAATGACAACCCCAAGCTTTTCCTTGTCTCTCCAAATTGCCAATGTCTGAATTCTTTCTTATAGTATATTTTCTAGTATTTTGTCCTGTTGGTTTTAGGAGTGTTCATTCAGAACACTGGTTCAAAACTGACTTGTAAAGGTCCAATTCTTAAATTGGAGAAATATTGTTTTCGTTCACGCTCTGTTCACCTTTCCACTATCAACTCTGTTCAGGGCTTCTATACAGTCAGAAGCATGTTCCAGCCTGATACAGAATCTATAAGGTTACTGTCTAGATTGATTTTCCCCTTTCCTAAATTTACAATCATCATCACCCAAAATATTCAGAGCTGTGCAATGCTAAATAATTCTTTTTTAACCTATGTGAAAATCCTGTGTTTTAAAAACTTACATTTATTTATGGAACCAAAGGAGATGTTAGAGATTGAGTCAAGCATGGGGCCCCATTCCCCCTCTCCTCCTCAGATTCCTATTGAAGTTAGACTGTTTTTTAAAATTGTAAACAGGCTTTTACATATTTTAATTTGTACTTCAGTGATGGACCTTAAAGAACTCAAAATAAACCAAGACACCCTGCACCTTCTCATTTCTTCTGTATCACATTCTGGAGCAGATCCTCAGCTGGGTTAAACGTCACAGTTTGATTGACTTCAGCTCAGCTATGATGAATTTACACTACCAGAGGATCTGCCCTCACCTATATTTTAACCTTTTCTCATCCCCACCCTTTAAAAAAAAAAAACCTATACTTAAACTAGAGTATGTATCTAGATACTGGGTGATTCTAGTAACAGAATGAGTTAAGGTCTGAGTGTCAGCTTAACTCTATGATCTTGCATCTGTGCATTATTATAACTATCAGATCTATAGTTTTTACTTGTGTAATATATCATGTCCTTTGGAAAAGTGCAAAATGTAACAGAGTGTGGCACACCCAAAGGAAATCAAGTTGTTAGAGATTAAAAATGGGGTCAATATATTAAAAGGATAACTAAGAGCCTTTGCATGAATATTAAGATGCCATCTGATACCTGCTACTAAAATTACCAAAAAAAAAAAAGTAATTTTACTGTTTTATTTGACAGAGTTCAGCTTAATTGTCCCTCTGTTAGCCAGAATCAGTTCCGTGACCAGCAGAATCCTTCCCCAGGCATCATACAATTTCCACAAGTGAAATCTACGTTTTTTTTCCTACACACAGCTCACACAATGGTACCTTTCCAAGTGAGCTTTCCAATTTTCCTTTACAAACACTACATTAAGTGGGACCAGAGTACATTTTGTACTTTGGAACCATTCACCGGATGATATGGTTTCCAGTGGGGGAGACCCAGTAACCCAGAACAATCTCATAGTGTGTAAAAACAGTGTTGAAGGTAAGGGGTGCCTCTGTGATCACTTGCCAGGTGTATAAGTGATCTAATATTCCAGTGTAGACTAAAAGTATCACTACATTATTTGTTTACTGAAATTAGGAGAATTTAGCAACAGTAAAACATAGGAGACAGCTAACTGAATAATAGAAGCTGGTAAATACTAGTTTAAGTGCTGCTGAATGTGTCCTAATAGTAAGCCAATTACATTTTCACCAAATTCTCAGTGTTGAAAATAGTAAAAATATTGTTTGCATGTATTTTTAGCATTCCATATGCAAAATTATTTCAATGCCAAAATGTGCAACAGTTTCAGTACATTTCACTACTGTAGGATAGGAAGAAAAAACTGTTTTTCTCTACTACTAGCTTTATATTACATTTTGTCAGTTTCCATAAGACTGTATATTTGAAAACACACACACACACACACACACCCCGGGAAAGCTTACCTCTTTTTCATCTCTAGCAACTGGTTATTGAGTACAGATCTCTCCTCTTCCAGCTAAAAAAAAAAAAAGATCATTCAGTGAATACATCAAGAATCAAATGGCTTGTTCAATTTAACATATCCTAGTTTCCCCATATTTGCACAGGCTACTGAAGCATGGAACATTTTTGGCAAAGTAATTAGTTTTCTCCAGGGGCAACATAATCACAGATTGTTTAATGAACAGCGATGTTAGCTAGCACTTGCAGGCATAACCAGGACACCCTGTACAGAAAACTGTCTCCACAGGTTTCAGTGGCTTAGGTCAGTGAGTGCAAATAGGCTCAACTAGTTTGCAAGACTTCAGGCACATTTATACAATTCATCACCTAACTCCATGTTAGGTGATATAAACTGGCAAGCCATCATCCAAACAGGAAAACCTGTTAATATGAACAGGGTGTGAAAGCAATGATCAACAAAGACGGTGCATGGATTAAATGAGACCTTATTAGAAAGTTAGCAATTAAGTCACTTCATCATTTCAGTGGACCCTTGTTTTACACCAAATAACCATTATTCATTGTGTAGTGCAGACCAGATATGGAATACTATCCAATTAAATTACTCCTGGGAATGTCAATGGCACATGAGGTTGCCCAAAGAGATGGCTCACACTGGTAACAACCTCACCCATATCTTGAATTCAGTCTTTAGCTAGATTTTTCCTAGTTCTTAATGTCTGTCTATAGGGTAAGCAGCATGCACACCTTAAACTTCAAGTTCAAAATGCAGTGGAACAGAAGGAACTGGTGTCTATCGAGCTACTCAAATAGCCTAAACACAGCAAAGGTGCTCAGCTTCAGCCCGGATAGAGACTAGACAGAGTGATAAAGGAGCTTCCAGAACAAAGTAAATTATAGAGGGAGTGAAGGTCTTCTGTCGTCATCAGGTCTGGGGAGAAGTACAGGTTACATGGATATTCATTGTCATTGTCCATCTTCTGCTACTGTCAGGCTTCCTGTGTTAGGACTCATTGTTCTTACTCCTCGGATACATTACATGACTTTGCTTATGTACTGATTAGAATAGCAGCAGAACCAAGAGAGAGAATTAAGGCTCCCTGAATTATCTAAAGGCTCAGAAGATGATAAAATCTCCTTCATAGGAGACTGATCATATGGAAGAGCCAGCAGCTGTGCAAGATCCTGCTAAATGACCTCAATAGCAGGGAGCTTTGGATTATATGCCATCATATTTCTGTGAGCATGTTGGAAGTCAAAAATAGCACTTCACTGACACAACAAAGCACAGCCTTGCTTCTAAGGATTTGTTGTCTGCCTCCCACGCACAGGCAGGCTATGCTACCTCTTTGAATTCTGCGCTTTTATGTAGTTAGTGACAGAGAAAGGAAGTGGTGAAATTCTGAAGGGAAAAAAGTTTAATTTGAAAGTCCTGAAAGAAATTGTGTCCTTAAAAAGCTACATATTTAACCAGGACTCTCACAGCTAGGGGACTGTATACATGAGTGTTTGAGCTTATCGCATAGAACTCACTTCCTCCAGTCATCTTGCTATGGCTAGAATCCCAGATCTCTCTAAGTCCATCATTCACCCAGCCAGCCACTTTTCTCCATAGATATATATTTAAAATCCTCTGCCCTCCTCTGTATCCTTCCCTCATACTCAAATAAGTCACTTTTGGATCACAACCCAGGGGCTGCGTTTTCTTGAAGTAATCAACCCACTTTCCTTCATCAGTAGGCTGCTGGTGCAGCATTAACCTGGCACCAGCGAGCAACACAGTCCAGCATCCAATTGCTTAGGTTCCCCCTGGGATAACCTAATTTTTCAGTGCTTAACTCCTGTGATGCTCTCTACTCCCTTCAGACTTTGAAAATCCCTGCAAGCCACCTTACCCTGAGCAATGTTTGTAGTGCCCCCAAACATGCACCCTTTCCTCAAGGTACACCACCACCTGGCTGTGAGCCCAGCTGCCTTTTGGACAGTTCTATGGGTGCAGAAGTTTCCCTTCCCCCTATCTAGCTTTGCAAATCCCAAAGCTTTTACGATGGGAGGGAAACAGAAAATCTAAATGAAGTTGTGGGTTTCAAGTCAAAAAGGGAACTTGGGCCTGCCTTCTTGTTACCTGACTGGGTGTAGTGAGCCAGCACAGTCTTCTGTATAGACCAAGTCACCAAGGAGCAGCTTGGTGGGTGAAAGGGAGACAAAGATTACTGTGGGGAATGTTAGGGTATGTTTTAGGTTTGTATTATTCTAGTTCTGAAGTGTGTGAAAGATAAAAGTGTGGGAGGAAGTGAGATCGGGGTTTGAATCCTAAGGTTCTGTGAAGGACTCATTGGTTAGCATCACCCCGGAATATTTGTTTGCAAGTTCGCAGCTGGAGGAGGACTGCTGGGAGAGAGCCTGGAGACTGGCCAGCTGGAGAGGGTGTCGTGAAGGCTTGCTGAAGTTGGCAAGTAGGGTCTATCCTGTCAATCAGGGCTGACAGAGGTCCTGAATGCCAAGGTGGTGGTGGTGAGACCATGCTGGGAGAACACTGGAGTCCCTGGCTAACAAACAGGAAGCATAAACTGAAGTATGAAATAAGCCTTTCTGGGGCTTGAAAAGGATAGTGGGCACATCCAGCTGTTCAGTACAGAGTTAGTTCATAGATTTTAATTGAACATAAGAATGGCCATGCTGGCTTAGACCAATGGTCCTTCTATCCTAGTATCCTGTCTTCCAACAGGATAAATAATGAATCACAAGTCTGTTAATTCAGTCTGGAGTGGAGCTGTTGTGATTGCGGATTTCTGCAGTGGCCTTGGAGGAGCATCTATGTTGCCTGTCAGCGACCCCTGCTTCTGGGGACTGTGTCCTTGTAACAAGGAAGCAGAGGGAGGGGTGTCCTGAGGTAAAATTTCCAAGTGAGAAGTTTGGTGGTGGCAGCAGGTATCTGAAGCCAGAGTCATGACAGATGCCCTTCCTTCCACTCAGAAATCATTCTCCTTCCAATAATTTGCTCCACTGCACATTTGTTAAGCAGTTGGTCTCAATAAGACAACACCATACTTACCGAGAAGGGTGGATAAATTGAGCTAACTGGTCTTTCCACAATCCCTCCATTGAAGTTAAAACTCATGTGCTGGTCGAAGCCCGAGAGCACCAACATAAAACACTGCGAGTCAGAAAAGCTCCCCAAGCTCAGTCTGTATCTGACTGGGAATCCTTTAACTAATTACAAACAGCTAATTATTTATGGATCAATACAGATGAAACCCCCTCAGAGTGTGCAGCAAAAGCCACTTTAACCTTTAGATGTCAGGATAAATCATTCATGAAACTATATTCATGAATTTTGCAAAATGTGTTGTGTGTCCATAGATTCACTAACCCAGTCAACTAAGACGCTTGCTAGAATTTATATGGTTACCATAGTGACTGCTCAAAATACTCGCAACGTGCGTCTGATACCTCTCTGACTGTATTTTAAAAAGGCACAAAAATCAAAGAGCAAAATATTGCTACATTTTGGTTCTTTCCTTATTTTTCTAATATTATCCACTGTATAAAGAGGCAGACTGGGTCTATGGCCAGCTCTACATGAAACCTGTTTCTCCTGGTTAATATGGAATTTTATTTTGTACTCTAAAGTGAATCCTCCATGGGTTCACCTTAAAATGTTGCTCACTTTGAGGCCTTTCCTACACCTTCTGCTTGGGCACCTTGAGGACTGAAAGCATAGGAGGTTTTATCCTGACTTGCTCATTTAGTTAACCACATTCTGCACTCCACGTTGAGCAGCAGCTAGCCCGTTGCACGGGCTCTGAAGCAGTTTCACCATTACCTCCATAGGCAGGGAAAGGCAGAGACCTGCACTAAGGAATGCTGAAACAAGGCCTACATGCTAGCATCAGTGTCCCAGGAATGGTGCATTTACACAAGAGACTGTAGGAGGGAGAAGGTGGTGGGACTGTGTTAGCACAGGGCAGGGTTTCAGAGCTAGAACCCTTGCAGAAGGCAATTTGGCTTCACAGCTATTTCGTTCTAAGAATCAGCTGTGAGAAGAACAAAGGTTTCCTGGATTTCAGAATTAGACATCTGAGAGGTGCTCAGGAGTGGAATGCAAAGGGCTGGTTTTAAGGGAAGGGTTTTGGAGGCTTGTTGTTAGTTTATGAACCCCTAGATTATTAGACTTCATTGTAAGCAGCCAGGCTCCATCCGATGCAAGCAACAGATAAAAAGTTTCTCTAAGCAGAGATCTTGCACATTACGCAACCCTGAGCTAACCAATACTGAGCTGAGAGGCGCTGCATGAAACAGTTATATGGTGCTACAATCACCATTTTCCATGGCACCAGTTCATATTTGCTTCTTTCTACTACAAAATGATTACCCTTGAAGTCATTTCTCCTGGTATTCTATTAGGCACTGTGAATTACATGGCTTGCGCAGCAACCAGCAGATATAGCAAATCCAGCAATCAGCATTTCAGTGTTTCAAGGGCTCAGATTATTTCTAAGATTCCTTCCTCACCAAGGAGAATTTCATGTGATATATGAATGGCAACAGTAAGCATCTAGGCTGTTTCTCCTCCAAGCCTGGAAGACTGCTTGGTATTGGAATCATGGGGGCAAATCCTGCCCTCTACTGGTGGGCAGAGAGCCCTGAACGCAATGGAGCTGGGTCCATCTCCACTGTGCAGACAGCAGGATTAGAGGAGCCTGACCGGAGGTCCATCCCTCCGTGGAGCAACAGAGCACAGCTCCACATGGGCTTCTAGCTGTCAAAGAATGTGGGTGTTTGTAGGAGAATTGGGAGTGGGGCAAGCTGAGCTGAACAAAGGCAGATGAATCCAGACAGCCATTATCTCCTTGGGAGGACAGCCCAGGAGCATTGTGGGCTACTGCAGCCTTCTCCCTGGGACCTCCCCAAAGCCTGGTTATTGGACTGCACATCAAAAGCAAGGTTTGACCTAACGGGCGGCCCTGCTGCCAAGAAAGACTTTTCCAGTCGTGGTTAGTCTAAAGAAAGGAGCTGGCTGCTTTCAAAGGCAGTGCTTAATTTGTGCCAGGGCTTGCAAGGCTGAGCCCCGGCATCTCTAGGCTTGGCAGTTCGCAGGGCTTGCTGCATCGGTTATGAAAGTAAAAAAATTGCTTGTGCCCCAGCACCTACTTGCTTGAGCCCCAACCCCTCTTTCATTACAAATTAAACACTGCCCAAAGGCCCTCACGTAATTTGAAAGGGAAAAAAGGCTTCCATTGGTTGTTTGAGAAGAAAGCATCCTATCATCACCCCACTACTCAGATGGAGGGTCAGAGCCTGTGTTCCAGGGACACTCTTCAATCATCTTTTGAAACCCTTTATAGGAGTAAAGCATGGAATCTTTCACCCTGTCACAGCATCCAGGAGGACTTAGAAATTACTCAGGCTTCAGCTCTAACAGGTGCTGTGCGGAGTCTGCACTCTCAAATCTTGGTGGAGCCTGAGGTTCTGCAGCAGGGCTGGAAGGGAGACTTCCAGTGAAGCTTGGAAATGCAGAACCCATTAAGTGCTTGCCCAAAGGCACCTGCTGCAAGCAATGCAGATGGGTGGCTCACATACTGCTGCTGTTAGCATTATTTTTTACATTGCATGTTATGTCCTAGAATTAGATACTCTATTGTCAGAGTTCTCAAATGCAAACTTTAAAAAAAGTAATTTAAATGGGCATGCCTTCAGGAAGAGGTTCCAACAGAATAATTCTGGTTATGTGAAGATCTAGAATTTCAATTAAGCCACTTCAAATTTAAGTTCTAAATCTGCTCTTTTTTTGCAAGTACCAATGTAATAAGCTCCATCCACAATAAATGTATTTTAAGGTCCTAATGACATTTACAAGGCAGAAGTGCTTTACTGACTTATACTGCCACCAGAAAACCTTACATCAGTTCCAGCCTTCTAATATTCATCAAGTCCATACAACGTGGAAGTTAAAGCAAGCACAAATGCACATTTCCAGCAGCATTTTTATAGAGTTCAGAATAGGGGTTTTGAATGGTATTCTCCAAACCACGTTAAAATATTTTCTCTATATAGAGGGGTTTTAAAAAATAACTACAGTTTCTCTTAACATAGGGGGTAAGGATATGCAAATTGAGTTGTTTGGAAAATAAAAACACTCCTACTAGAAATGACCACCCTTGGATAAAGAGTTGGCTAACGCACATTTCATTCACACTTACATGAAGCCTTCAAATGGACATCTCTCTTATAAAGGTTCCTTATGGGTCATACAACCCTCTACCAGTCTGTGACTCAAACTGACCAATGAAGGTGGTTTGCAAATATATTTAAACCACTTCTGAAACGAACTATCCCTAAATCAGCATGCATTACAGGGTCACACAAACATCAGTGGAAATAGTATAGATCATTTTAAAAAACCCAACTGCAGCCTCCACTAAGCGCAGAACAGTAAGCGTTAGCCACCCTACCTTCTGATGAGTTGTGACTTCGTCCCTGCTCCTGCCCAGCTCCTCAGCAAGTTTAACGTTCTCCTCTTGCAGGGTGGAGAGCTGCTGGGACCTCTGAGCAGCCGCCAGCCTCAGCGCTTCTCTGCAAGGACAGGGAGTGCATGGTTACCATAGGAACAAGACAGGCAAGAAAAGACTGTGGGAGAGAATCAGCTTCACAGCTTGGAAAAATAAATCTAGGTCACGTGTCTAACAGGAGCTATAATAAAGGTGACAATCTATACCTCACATGCCCACTGATAGCTTTAACCCTGAAAAAAGAGCAGCGGGAGCATAATACACAATGACTTCCTTTTCCTTTAAATGCTCTGATACCCCTGAAAAGGGAAGTCTATTAAGAGTCATATTACCATTGCTGCATGGCTCCAATAGTTTAAAAATCAGCAGATTTACAAATATGCACATTTATGGTACAGTTTGAAGAGACAGTCAGGTAGTTCTAGCATACCACACCCATGTATAGGGACAAACACACCCACAGAGTTTTAAACCAAAGCTAATACAAAGAGAAATATTTATTAAATTAAAATAATCAAGGAAACCTCATTTGTTCAGATTTAAATATTCCCTGGAATGGCTTGCAACCCGAACACCAAAGAATGTATGAGGTCAGGTGAGCCAAAATATAAAGATGACTGGTCTATTTTCATTGTGCTAGCAATGGAATGCATAAAACAAACACCAACAGTGAAAACAAATTAGGGTTAACAAATTTTGTTAATCCATGTTGCTGTTGATCAAACTGGATTTTTTTAAAATTATTTTTAACGGATATATCTATTTAAAAACAAACAAAAGCCTGTTACATATTCTGTGAATATGCCATTTAACAGGTTCCTACAGAAATTGGCAGGGTCCTTCCAAAAAAAGTTGCATTTTATTTCATCTAGGCAGCTCTTTTACCATTTGTATTTTGCTTTCCTAAAGGGAGACTCAATAGTCATTTCACAGTCGAACACTGACTAGAATACTAAAATATATTATGATGACCCACAGCTGAGGTGCCCCAGAGGGATACAATTATGTAATAGGCTTCACAAAACAGAAGCATTATCATCTAACTCACTAAATTACAGTTTAAACAAAAGTATTTCACATTTATGATGGACATTTTATCAAGCAACATTAAAAGTAATCAGATGTTGTGTGTATTAAACAATGCAAACATTTTCCAGCCCTTTTCCTTAGATCCTTTGTTGTAGCTATATTAGTTATTAAAGATCAGGCTCTAGTGTAAACCATTTTTATGCAGTTTTTTATTCTAGGTTACTAAGGCCTAGTTAAACTGGATTTAATGTACTGGCTTCACACCACTGAATTAAATCATCTTAGTATGAATCTGTTGATGCAGCAACACATCTAATTTTAATCTTACTTGTTTGCTGTGCTGCAGTATATAATAGTGCTTTGACTTTTGATTTTGGCATTAGTGTGTGAGGAAGTCAGATTCCTGATGTTAAAGCCACAAAAATAGTGGGGTGAACTTGTGTGAAACTGCAGAAATCCACTGAAAAAGAATTTTTATTTATGTCCAAAAGACAACATGTGTATTAACTGGATAAGTAAAAACTGATCAGTATCACTGCTTCTCTGGTGCCCAGTTTTATATGTTAAGCACTCTTGCAAAAACAGTTACCATGTCCACTGAAAGATTTTCCTATCTACAGAGCCACAGCTAGCAATTGAAAGAGCTCTCCTGTATGACTCCCCTCTACAATTGCAAGAGTTTACCAGCATCTACTGGGCATCCCAAAGGCATTCTGGCAGCACAGACTGCTGAGGATTTCAAGGAAAGTTGCAGCTGCCAATTGAACTCTAACCTTTACCAATGTTAATTACTTTGTTTGTGTGTCAGAGTAATATAATAGTAATATTGATTTAAGTTAATTTAAATTAACTAATTAATCAAATTAGATTAGCTTCCCCCTAACCACGAAGTCTAAAATCACAGGTAATTATAGACCATGTTCAGCAATCGGTGACTGCCTTAAAACAGAAACGCAAAAGGACCAAGTGAGAGGAAATCAGTGTCCTTTAACTAGAAATCCCCTACTCTGAAGCCTAAACAGCAATTTCCATAAGTAATTTTTGCCTGACAAGTTACAGAAGAATAATTTTTAATAAAAAATGAAATCTGCTAACTTCCTGGTGTTCTAGGATTAGAGCAACTAGCCTGTAAATAATTACTTTGCCATGGCATTTTCTACACGCACTGAAGCAGGTGGGAATTACTCACGGAATGAAATCTTGTCACACCAGAAGGGGCCTCTCTCTCACAGCCATTTCAGTTTTAAAAGGACAGAAAAATCAATACCGCTGTGCAGGTGCTGGAACACAGCATTAACGCGTGTGTTCTGCAAGAAGCCCTGCCTCTCCTTGCCTGGACAGCCTTGATCTCAGAGTACTGGTCTGGTGTGGGGCAAAATCCCCTGCCCCATTTTGAAAATCTCAAGCTATCACCTTCACCCTTCAGTCCAAGTTCCAGGTTCTGAATCTCCCGAACAGGTCACCAGATTCTCTCCACACAGAGAGGGTGGGATTGGAGACCCGAGGTTCGATGTGCCAAGTCTCTAAAGCTTGGGACACTGAGGGGCCAGTAGCCATGCTGGGCCTTTGTTCTGGAAGGACACAGTTCTAGGCTGCTGGGTGCATGTTCAGTGCTAATAGTTTTATTCGGGCATCAATCAAATTGTGGCCAGAGGGCTTTAGACCAGAGAGACTGCACGTTTCATTTCGTACTGCCCTGGGATGTTACCACCACATATACATCTACTCCTCACATGTTCTTTGAGTCCTATTGGTTTAGTTTATTAACAAAACAAATAATTATATCATCACTGTAGAGTCAAGATAAATGTGAGCCAAACCTGCAACACAATCTGCTTCACCCATTGCCAGCTACATTCCAGTTTCAGAATCTGTGCTGAGGCTGTGAAGACTAGGAGTGAACCGTGATCAGCTATCACATTGAGTTCTGTCTATACTAGATGCTAAGTGGTGTTTAACATGTTAGCTGACACATTTTAAAACACCATATATTTTCCTATTCTAGACAAGACCTGAGTGGAGACAGCAGACAGACTATAATTTGATTTACACATACCACGGTGAGTTTGCACTGATACAAGTTAGAAAAAACAAGTTTTGCCTAGCAGTGTGTGCTAATTTGATAAATAAGCCATTGATAAAAATAAAAATCAGACAAGATTTCATACATACAAAATCACTTGAACCACAAACACTTTAACCACAAACATGTTTTAAATATATTGCAAGATTTGTTTGGATTGATGCTTTTAAAATAAATTAGTGCCCCCATGTGGCAGAACTGTATACAATTGAAATGATTGATTTGAAGCTAACACACCATAATTTAAAACATCTCCACAAATAATTCAACAACCGTCAGGGAGCCACGTCAGTGCTCTGTTTTCACGTTTTATATATTTCAGAAGCTAAGTTCGTAGTGAATTATAACACAGTTCCTCTGTTTTATAAATGAGAATATTGTAGGTGAACCGGTAAAAAGATTAACTTAGGAAACAATTGCTTGCTACATAGTCACATAGAATAACTATGGAAGAGTTCAAAAGCTCAACAAACATTTAAATACTTACACTTCTTTTCTAAATTCTTCCATTTTCTTGTTCTCCAGATTTAGAAGCTCTTTTGATTTGTTAAGTTCCTCTTCGTTTTTCAGGTTGTTTTGTTTAAGTCTGTCCAGCTTAAGGGGAGGGGGCAGAAATCTTGTTAAAAATTCATGGAATCATAATTTTCAAATGAAATGTCTGTAAACAGTCAAATATTGGTGAAAATAGAGGACTGAAGTTTTGAACTGTTGCACTTTTAAAAGTCTCAGTAAGTCAAGAGTTAAATTAATCTATCTATATACTGAGAAGTATTTGATTAACAGAAGTGTAACAAACCTGTGTTCAATGCAATTCCAGCCACATAGCAAGTCAAGATTAATTTAAGAGTAACTGACAATATTAGAAGAACTTTAGAAATCTATCCACCAGATTTCACACAGAACACCCCTATTTGTGAGTACTTTACCTACAACTCAATGCTTTTAGCAAAAGTAATGTAGTATGATTTGTTATGATTGAGTGCTACTTGCTATAAAGGTCTTTTTCTGATACTAGGAAAAAACGTGCATAATTAATCAGATGGTTAAGCTTTAC
Organism: Mesoclemmys tuberculata; assembly: GCA_007922155.1. NCBI lineage: Eukaryota > Metazoa > Chordata > Testudines > Chelidae > Mesoclemmys > Mesoclemmys tuberculata. The sequence continues at coordinate 11,287,609 of ML675640.1, forward strand.
TGTACCTTAATCAGCGAGAAATAGCAGGCTGAATATTGTGTTTGCAATAATGGGAAATCCATTCTTTTGAGAGATCTTGTTGTTTTGGTACAAATTATAGAGTGTCTTCTGGTATTTACTGTGCTTGCATCTATCATGTAAGCACTTACCAGATTGTAAACCTCATCTGTTCACAAGCACTCAGTAATGCATTATATTATGTAACAGATAATCTCAAGCTACTTCAATGGTATTACTGGACAGTGGATTTTTATTTTGAACCACCCAGAAATTCAACTGCTGGAATTCATGTCATCTCTCTCAAGCAATCAACACTGCCTCAAAATCATTGAGAATTAAGTTTCGATAGAAGCCTATGGCATTATCTTAGCCTAGCATTACCCATTAAAAATGGGCATTATCTTAATGACATCAGAAAATTCTAGAGAATCATCAGGAAAGCCTGTACTCAAAAATGCTCAATGCGCTCAAGTATGTTTCCCCACACCTTGTTGTTTCAAACGGTCAGTTTATGCTTGGATCTCTGCAGCCTGGGGGCAACTTGTGGGGAAGATAGATTAGAGCACAGTGTTTCCTAACCACGTGCTGTGGCTCATGGGCGTGCCATCAAGCCTGAACAGGTGCGCCATGGAATTTTTGGAAAACCTACCTGAAGAGTTCTGAATTGGCTCATGAACATTTATGAGTTCATTTGGAGACTATATGGTATCAAGGTGTGCCACGGCAGAGAAAAGTTTGGGAACCACTGGACCAAAGTGCTAGTGAAGACACCACTACCAAAAAAAGATTCAGTGTTACAAAAGGGGGAAAAACAACGGGAGGGGACAGTCCTTGACCCAACATCAACATTGATGGTACTGTGGTATTTCTTAGATTACAAGCTCTTCAGGGCAGGGATTGCAGCTTCATGTGTTTGTACAGCACCTAGCACAAGAGGGCCTAAATCTTGACAGGGGCCTCTATGCACTGCTGTAATGTAATATTTATGTAATATTTAATTTATATTTATGTAATACATAATGTGTAATAAATATGTAATATTTATGTAATGTAATATTTATGTAATACATAAATTAGAGCAGGAGAAATGAAGATGCTGCAGTAAAATTGCAGGTCATAGAGAGGATTTTTTAATAACCATGCACAGACGCTAACAAGATTTTTGTAGGCTAGATTTGGAGAGGAAAACTTTTGTGGATTATTAATGCTACTATTACTTAGCACTTCTGTAGTGCTTTTAATTGGAGTGTAAGAACTATCCACATATTTAAGATGAGGAAACAGACAAAGAGGAGTTACTGAAAGCAACTTGCCACGGTCACACAATGAGTCACTGATGAAGCCAGGCTTAGAACCTAGATCTTCTGTATCTGTGTCTTGTCTACTGTACCATGCTGCATCTCTCATCACGTATAAGATAAATGCTTCTCCAGCATCTTGGAAAGCTAGAGTCCATGAGCGTATATGTAATAGAGTATTTATAACTATAGCTTGACACACCACAGTTAGAGCTGTAAAAGCATGTAATCTGCAAGGTTGTATTAGAACCCACAGCTTCTCTATGTATAACATTATCTAGTAGTCCACGCCATGATGAGTTCTGTGGTGGGACAGTGACAAAGGTTATTCAACCCATTCTTCTCCTTTTTCCCATTCCCCCATCTTTCCTATCCCTTCTTTTTTGGCCCGTGCTGTGCTTGTATTGATTTAGTCATTTTAAAAAAAAAGAAGAAGAAAAAACTCTCACTTCTGAACTGTAGAGGAAAAACAAAACCTGCCCTTACAGTTTTTTCTTTTTAGGTCATACGTTATACACAGAAAAATGGGGTTCAAACAACCTCTCACTTGCAAAGATCAGACTAGCAGAAGGAACTGAATGTACGTACAATTCAACATATGACTAAAATTGTATGGGAACTGTGTCGGTAGCTCAAAAAGCACATATTCACTGATAAATTGTGGTGCTTTTGACTATTTCGATGTAGATTCACATGAATTACAATATAGGGACATTTCAAGAAATACCAGTAACTCTCATATGAACTTTATGACTCTTTTCATATATAAACATTTAAAAGTGATTACTTCATTTTGCAGCTTCTGATTTGTCTTTCTGGAGTCCTCCAAGGAGGCCAGTGTATCGATATTTTCTTTATGAAGAGCATCTTTCTCTTTGGTCACCTGCTCCACTACCTGCAAAGCATCTTCTGCCATTTTAGCAGCCTAGATACAAGAAAGAATTATTACTGGGTGGAACACTCCAATGCAGTAGACCTGCCATTATACTATACTCTGTATGCTTTATGCAGAACTCAGTTGCTAGCTCTTTTCCATATTAATTCAAGTATGTTAAATATCTTCATTTTCATAACTAAAACTGGAAATTTATCTGCATTCTGAAGCTGCATAAAGCATAAAATAGATCTAAAAAATTCTAATTCCGTGCAGAAATGAATTACAATCCCATGCTTGTGTCATCACCGGAGTTGATTTTTTTTATTGAATCCCTGAAAAGCCTTAATTATGTCCACCGTGATTACTCTTAAGTGCCCCAAACATCTTACAATCGTAGTAGTTCAACAGATATTCACTACCAACAGATTGATCTTTTAGAAAGATGTGGAATTATAAACAGTTGTAATGAATTTGCTCTGAGAAGATCCTAAAAGTTAAAACAGAAGAACAAAAAAGATATAGCTATCAAGTTAATGTTACATATGTTACTTTAACATTGTTAATGATGATTTGCCCATGTGAAATTAAATCTTTGGAGAGCATAAACAAAGCTTTAGATTGGAGTAAAATATTTGAGACAACCCCCCACCCCAAATTCATACTTCGAGTGGTTTTACAGTTTACAAGCCAACCAAGGGTCTGATTCAAAATTCTATTACTGCTTTGTTGGTGGTGAATATAAACACTACTGTGAATAAAAAGAACAGAGATGCCAATTTAATTGTTACAACAGACTTTGAAAGTTCTAAAAAAAAGCTAGCTAGGGGGATTGTCTTGCAATTCCTTTTGTCCAATTACATTTATTGGAATAAGATTTTGTTTTCTATTTCATGTAATTATGAATTAATATTCTTTTTATTCCATTTTAAAAAATAAAAAGGTACCGTGAGCCCCAACTCTAAAATCATGTTCATTTATACTCATTTACCATTAGTTGTTAGCTGTAAAATACTTTTTCTATTAATGTTAAATTTCTCCTATAGGATTTTGGAGGCGGGGGGAGGGGAGAAGAAACAGCTTTCCTTTTTATTCACAGTTTCACAATTGTTTTCTTGCAACATTCAGCGACAGCACAGTTCCTTATGATTAGACATAGAATTGTTTTATATTATGTGTGTTAAAAGATCTTTCACACTCATTGTTACAGATAACCTGAGACAAAAACAGGATAATATACCAAGAGGGAAGATAATTCCAGTCTACATTATGATGAAGTGCTGGTTGTGCAATTAAAGTGCAGACATCAAAACCATTGAAGTTAGTGTTCAGTGTTAGTAACTGTACTTGACTGGTTTAACAATGTGTTTCAATACCTCAGATTTTTGCATTACTGTATGTGTCTGAAGAGCCTCAGTGTCTTTTAGTTTCAAAGCAAGTTTGTCCTTCTCCACGAGTAGCATCTGATTTTTGTTCTGCAACACCAGTAGGTTGGCTGAAAGGTCACTGTTAGTTTGTGCTAAAAGCATTACTTCCTCATGCAGTTTGTAATAGTCCTCAGAGAACTTCTCCTTTTCTTTCAGTATTTCTTCCTTTATCATGATCAGATTCTTCTGTTCTGCAATCAGGCTCTCATTTTCTTGGAGTAGCTTCATTCTCTCTGATTCAGTCACCTCATGGCTGTGCCGAAGATCTTCGAGGATCTTGGAGAGACAGGCGTGCAAGTCCTGGAGTTCTGCCTTTGATTTAGTCAATGAAGCAAAATCATTCTTTAGTTTTTCAATATTAGAGGCAAGTTGATCTGTCTCTGTGCTGAGAACCTCCTTTTCTTTAATGATTTCCTCTAGTTTGGATTCAGATTTTTCTTTCTCCTGAACCAGCAGTTGTTTCTCAGACAGCAATTCTTTATTTTTAACTGTTAGCTGCTCTTTCTCCCTTTCTAAAAAGCTGATGGTGTTCTGAAGTTCTGCTTGTTCCAATAAAAACGAATCCTTTTCCAGCTTTCTAGCTTCCCTTTCTATTGTTAAATTCTCCTGCATAATTTTGACCTGTTCATTTAATTTCTGACATTCTTCTTTCAATTCAATCCTCTCTTTGACCAGCATTTCCTTATTGGAGGAACAGGTTTTGAAGGAAACCATCAGCACTTGTTTGGCTTGTGAAACAGCAGCAAGTTCATTTCCTAACAGGGTTTTGGCACTCTGAGCCTCTTTCAGACACTTTGAAAGTTCACAGTTATAGGCTACTAGGTCTTGATTTTCTTGGGTTTTCTTGTCCAGTTCTTCCTGGAGACTTTCAGTGGCACTCTGGAGCTTGGCCTTCTCTTGAACCAGTGCTCTCTTGGCTAAGATGTCCAGCTCATGTTTTCTTTTCAAGTCACACAGTGCATTTGCAGAAGACTGTTTTTCAGTGAGCAGCTCAGCACACTTGGTTTCTAACATGTCCTTTTCTTTGAGAAGGGAATCATTCCGCTTTTTAAGTTTCATTGACTTCTGAGAAGCCAATTCCTTCTCTCTGCTCAGTTGACTTATTTTCTCATTTAAAGCTATTTCAGCAAGGGTGGCATCCTCGGAGGTCTTGGCAAGCTTTTCAGCAATTGCCTTATTTTCATTTAAGAGTTCCTCCCTTTCAGCCAAAAGCCTCCGCTTAGATGACGAGAGAGTTTCCTTCTCTTGTAGTAACTGGATACATTCAGAATCTGTCGTCTCCCTACTGGCTTTAATCTCTTCAAGCAGTTTAGAGAGACTAGCATGGGAGGCCTGTAACTCTACATTGTCGTTGGTAGCCTTTTTAAGATCTTTATTCACAGCATCTAGCTCTGCTTGCAGTCCTTCAGTTTTCATATTTACTGCCTTTTCCTCATTAAGAGCAGTTTCTAAGCTTACATGCAGCTCTTCTTGACTTTTAAGGAGTGCTTCCTTTTCGGATTGCAGGTCCTGGATTCTTTGCAACAAATTATCCCTTTCATTTTTTAAGGCTGCATATGTGCTTTCAAGAGCTGATTTTTTATCCAAGACTGAATTTCTCTCTGCAGCCAGAGTAGATAATTCTTGCAGGAGCTCTTTTTGATCTCTGGCTAAGTCCTCATAAGAGCTTTTTAGCTTCTGGATGACATCATCCTTGTCTTTAAGAAGAGCAATGTTCTCCTCAGAAAGCTTTTTCTGATTATCCTCCAGTTCTTCTCTTTCCTTAAGGTGCTTCTGAGATTCCATCACTAACGCATCTTTGCTGGTCTGAAGTTCTTCCAGCTGTTGGAGCAGGGCTGACTCTGAAGAACGCAGAACATCATTTTCCCTACTTATTTTCAGAAAATCTTTCTGTGTCGTCCCTATTTCAATAAGTAACTTTCCTTTCTCAGAAATTAATGCTGCTTTTTCTGTGCTTTCCTGCTGACTTTTAGTCTCAGCTTCTTGCTTTTCCTTTAAGATCTTTTTATTTTCTGAATCAAGTTCTTTATTTATTGTCCAAAGCTTTTCTTGGTCTTGTTGCAACAACATAAGCTTGGATTCCAACTCTAATAGTTTTGATAATAGTGAACCGTTCTCTAACTTTAAAGCATTTCCCTCCTGTGCCAGAGTCTCCTTCTCTGATATCAAATCCCTCATTTCGTTTGACATTAGTTCAATCTCTTTTTTGGCTGATGCTAACACAGAAGTTAAAGACTAAAGAAATAAAGTTGGGGAGAAGGGAAACAAAAATGAAGTCAAACAGACAAATGAGAAATGTGGATTAAGGACAAACAGAGCTATTATAGTTTAAATAAAAAAGCGTATACAATGACACACAAGTCCCTGTGTAATCTCAACTGCTGAAAAACGTCAAAGCCATTTTTATTACAGAAACGTGACCAGCTAGTGAGACAACCTAGTGGAACTAATGAATGATAGTTATTTATGTTAAAAGATGCCCTAGTTTGAGTGTTCATCCACACTGGAGTTTGGCTTTTTGTTAAAGCAGTGATTTAAATGTACCAGATACACAGATTAAGCAAGTAGTAATTTTAAAAAGCTGTTGTAGAAGACAAGAATGACCAACAAGATTTAGTCAATACTTGGATGAGTTGTATTACAATTAATCCAGGGAGCTATACTAGATGCTGACTTCTATTACTTCAGCATTTATACTATATAGGTTATCTACCCATGATACCTTATAACAAAAAAGGTTAATTTATTCAAATAGTACATCAGAAATATGTTTGATAATTTAACTTGTGTGTGTCAATTTATACACTGAATAGTCTGCTAAAGCAGAACATAACACAAAGCTTAAGGCAAATAAACAATGAATGAGATGAAAGCAAGCAACAATGTCCAGGAAACAGAGAAATCAGTGAGTTATTTAAATCAAGCTAAGGAAAAAATAGTTACACACAACACTGAATTGTTTTACAAAACAGAATATCAGTAGCATAAGGTGCCTGTAAAGAAAATATTTCTAAGTATATTTATTTATTTAAAATCCAGATGTTTAAAAATCCCTTATTAAAGAGAAATAAGATTTAATTCCAACTGACTCTACTGGACTAGAAATCTATGAGGCTATATAAAGTTAATCACTAAGGACCATACTTTATATTAAACTGAAATATGGATAAAAAGACTAGTTAATAGTCAATGGCACATGCTCATCTAGTCTGGATAAGTTTGAGTGAACACAAAAAAACCACATTAATACAGATAAATTAGGCTAAATGAGTCATTGTCAGAAAAGAGATAATACAGCAATTACTTGCTTAAGAAACGTACGTACTTTGGCAAGTTCTGCTTGTTTTTTCAGCTCCTCAGCCTGTTTTTCCAAGTCACTGTTTTTCTCTTGTGCACTTTTCAACATCTCTTCTGTATCCAGCAGATTCTGTTTAAGCCCTTTAATGGCTGCATTGTGCTCAGTGATCATCTCAGAACTTGTTTTTTCATGCATCGCCTGCAGGTCCTTATATTGATTTTGGCTTTTCTCAATTTGCTTTTCCTGTAAGATTTTAGAACAATTTGAATGCAATCAGAAATCTTGGTTTTGTTTTTTTCTTTACTACCCTTTCCAACACAACTAGTTAGTGTTTTCTATAGTTGTTCTTACCAGATCTAGTAATTTATCTTGCATTTTCTTCAGTTCAGCCTGATGATTCTTAAGTGTTTCTTGCTGGCTCTGCTCAGCTTTACGTGTTATCTGTTCCACATTTTCCTGTAGTTGAGCTGCCTTTTCATTTGATTTTGTAAGCTGAATTTGTAGTTCTTCTAGCTTCCTAAAAAAAATTAAAATATAGCAAAATGACTTTTTGCCGATAACATAACTAACGTACAGACACATGACTAAGTTACAGCACGCTTCTATTAAATCTTTAGTGCAGACCAAAAGTTTAGAAAAAGGTTTGCTTAATCACTATAAATTGTGTAGAATGTTCTACTATCAAATTAAATGGACAAACAAGAAGATCAATTAACCCACTTCGTCAGAAATTGAATAGTTTACTTTCTCTGTCTAAGCTAAAATAAATACAGTGATAAGCAAACCATGAAAAAGTATATTCATTTTGTTTCAATAGAGCAAGATGTTGTTACATAAATGGGAAATTTTTTTTAAAATTTCAAACCAAGCGTCTCTTTGATTCAACATGCAGAGTATTTATGACAAAATGAATCTGATGGCACAAGTTCTGTTGTCACCTCAATGTAAAACAGATTTGTTTCAGGATGAGCTTGCACAGCTACTTACAAAAGAAAATATAAGAACAAATGGCAGGAATGCTCTAATAGCAATGGGATACCTTTCTTTTAACCGCAGCTCATCATTCATCTTTGTAAGCTGAGAAGAACTATCTCCCGAGGACTTCATTATTTCTGATATATCATTCTCGAGTTTGGCTTTAGCTTCAGTCAACTGCTGTTCTTTTTCTTCCCTCTCTTTCAATTTTTTCTCCATAACTGAATATAAAAAAGTTAATATTCTAATAAATTTAATCCCCATGCCATGCACAATACACCTAGAAGCTAACAAGAGACTGTAAACATCAGCAGTAGCCTGATGCGATAACATCAGCACACTCAACCTCCAACATTAAAAGTCATGTGTGGGTTTGGACGAAAAGCTATAGGCTGTGGAGCAATAAAAAGGTGCAAAACTCCCAATAAAGAAATACAATGTTGTACATGGAGAGAGACAGGAAAAGCAATTAATCAAGAATACAACTTGCAGTAAATGCTTCACTTAACTTTGTGTGTCAGGCTGTTAATAGTTGATGCTGGGCTCTAAACATTCTACATTCTCTTTAGGAATTTAACCAGTTCCCTGGTATAGATTCAAGCAACAAAAAAAGTTCAACCAGGAAGCAAGCTGAGCCAGGAAATACTTTACCATTATTTCCCTGATGCCATGATCACTTTGCAAAGTGTCATATATATATTTTTACACTAATGATGTGGTTTATATTTTAGCTTCGGGCAGGGCATTGGCCTTGGTTCAAATGGGAATCTGACTTTCTAGCTTCCCAAAGCTGGTTTGCAGACATGTCTGTCTGTCACTATGTGCATATTAGTCATCACCATATGAAAAGAGCAGGAGGTAACATGAAAGCATAAACCTGATGGCACATTCCAAACCATTCAGTTTGGTCATTTCCTTACCTGTCAAATTAGATTTTAACTGATCCAGTTCCAGGGACATAAGTGCAAATTGCTCTTCTTTTTGGTTTAGTTTTTTAATAGTTTCTATGAAAATAAAATTATATTTGAAAGATAAAGTTACTTCCCCATTTATTGTGGGTCACCTTTTTTAAGCAAACCTCATTTACAAGATATGCATATTGCTCTCAGATCAAACAAGGAGGAGACAGATTCCTGTTTTATTCCTAGTTCCCAAAACAAATCCTGCTAAATTACCAAATGTGACCCTTAGGCTCATAAAGCAATTTTTTCTGCACCATTTTTCCCCCAGCAGGTTTTGAAGGGATTCATTTAGACTCTAGGGCAGGGGTTCTCAAACTTTTTTTGCTGAGACCCTCTTTGAAAATATTTCGGGCTTTGATGACAGCCCCCCCCGCCATCCTTACTGGCATGCACGGGGGGCTGGCAGCTTGCGATCCCTCCATAATAACCTCACGACCCCTTGAGGGCTCACAACCCCTAGTTTGAGAACCCCTGCTCTAGGGAAACATACCTTGCATAGATTTTTGAACACTTTCCGCCTCTTCAGCAGCATTAGCAAACTTTCCTTTCTAGAAGGGAAGGAAAACCCAAGACAAGTTTTAACCATTTGATAATGACACATTATTATTCAAATACGAACTTCATTAAAAGCAGTGTCACTATTTTTTCATTTCCTGATTTGATCAAGACCCCTGCTGTCACAAATATATTAAAAGTTTTTGATTTGTACTTTAATCTATTTTGAATTTGGCAACACAGGAAAAAGTTTTTAAAAATCCTCTGCATTAGTTTAAAAGGGAGTCCCTAGACTTCAAAGGAAAGTTCTTTGTAAACTAGGATAGTGGTACAGCAGCCACGTGAGAGACATAGTTCATATGTCTCCCACAGTTAGCAGGCCTGGACCTCAATTTAAAAGTTATGAACTTTAGCTCATAGGCTATGGTGGACTTGCTGCTTGAATGGCCCCTATGCAGCCTTGTGGCCAATCTCACACCAGCCTTTTCCAGCCATAATGGCAGGAAGAGATGGAAAGCTAGGGAAATCTGAGGAAAGGCCAGGATACAGAGAAAGATAAAGTGAGGAGGCCTCCTCAATCAACATAATAAAACACAGCTATAGTCTTGGAAAAACTGACACACACATCTTGCTTCCTCCTAAGGCTGGTGTAATCTTAGCAGGAGCTAGCCCACTGTAGAACACTGAAAAATGTAACTTTTATGTTGCAAAACAAGAAGTGAAAACCTGTTATTCAAAAGCTGCCTGTAAATAATACAGTGAAGTACTGTTAGCTCATACAGCAGTTACAATGATAAAGGACTATACCTACCTTAATGATATTCTAAAAATGTGTTGTATGATGTACTTGATCTGGCTCAATGTTTTATTTGTAAACCAGTAACAGCTGAGCTCTGTTTATGCAACAACTTGATAAAAGTTAAGCTTATTGTACTTTTCATTTTGAAATCAGATATATAAAGCACTTTGACTCAAAGCCTGCATTCCTTACTTGGACAAAAGTCCATGTGAAACAACTGAGATTTTTGTTTGAGTAAGGACTGTTACATTTCACCCTTGGATTTCAGTGATGATTCCCCTCTAAAAAGCTCAGAGAGAACCCAACGGATAGAGACAAGATTTCTGAGAATTACTCACCAAAAGTTGAAGCTCCATTTCCAAAGAATCTTTAACTTGATTTACTGCACCCAAGTTTTTCTCAAGGTCAAGAAGCTTTTGCTCTTTGCCCTGCAGTTCTTTGGCCAGATTACTAGCCTGACAAGGGTGATTAGATGGAATAAAACAAAATTTACAAACATGAATGAAAAAATAAAGAACATAAAATCTTGGGCTTCAAGTAAATAACAAGAATGTTCAAACCATCATATGTAGAAAAAATTCTAAAAAAAACCCCCAAAAGCTGAAGGAAAAATGTTATGTGTTAACCGAATATAGTTGATTTCTACTGGAGGCTGCACCACAGTATTAACTGCATCTCAGAATAAATTTGAGACAATCCTTGTAATTGGAAAGTAATCTCAATATAGCTCTCTAAGAATTATGCCGCAAACATTCTTTAATGCTAGACATTTTGGGTATAGTCAAGTGTTTTAAATTGTGCTTATTACATCAATAGAATGTTTCTTACCAAAATATTCAGTAAGCACATTATAACAGACTTTATTGAACATTACATATTGTTGGCATGATTTCCAAAGGTATTGAGTACCCGCAGTACCCACTGACTTGAATGAGAATTGGGGATGCTCAATATAATCTCTGAAAATCATGCCAAAGGTCCATGTAAATCCAATTTTTTGGCACCATTTGTGGAGAGGTTTAGAAAAGTGACCTTTATTACTTCTACTTTTACAATCAAAGAGCTGACTCAACAGATCTTGTGTGAAGGGGAAGGAGCACAGACACTACATTTCAGCCCTGTCATTCCAAACTACAGTAGCAGACTAATCTTCCACCTATGTAACAGTGATAATCAACTGACAAAATGGCTCTTTGTGGTTAACAGCCTAAGCACCAGAAAAAATCACTGAGACACAAGCTGTGTGGCAATTTTTGCTTCAAGACATTTCATGTTATGATACTATTTCACACAACACCATGATCTTGTACAGATGCTCCACCAACCTGTCTTACTATAATTTTCTGGCTCTCCATGAGCCTGTTAGGTTCAGTATCTTCTCCCTTGCCTATTTCCCTTCCTGGCTATTAGGAGTTAAGAGGAGGAAATGGTTATTCTACTACTTCCACTACTGGATGATTAAGGGATAATCCCTCCTCCTGTTACCTCAAGGGAAATGAATTCCAGAGGCCTTTGGTGGATTTCACACTGACGAGGTGATCACTTATCCTGCACTAGTCTCACAGGCATTAAGCACTCCACTTATTCTGCCTCTGCCCCAGACAGAACTCAAAACAGAGAGATGAAATGACTTGCCCAAGGTCACACAGGCAGTTTGTGGCAAGACTAGGAACAGAACTCAGATCTCCTGACTTCCAGTCCTGTGGCTTAATTACAAGCCATCCTTCAAAGTGGTACATGGCTCTTCCGAAGCTTTTGAAAGAATATGAGGAATGTGAGGAAGTCTCTGTGCAACTCAATTTGCTTACCAGAGAGGCAAGAGTTACACTTCACTTCATCTCAATACATCTATTATTGAAATGATCACACACTGATAAATATGTGCATTCTTTTTACTTACTGGGACCATGAGTGCCCTCCCCCAGCTCTCAGATCAGAGGTTATAGGGTTCATAAGTTCAGAAAGAAAGAACTTACATTTCGGGGGGGGATGGAGGTGGGAAGGAAGCAAACCACACACCTACCCAAGCCACAATCATGCAAGACAAGATACACCCTTTCAGATTTGAGATGGTAGATAGTTTTTCTAAACCTCTTCAGATACTAAAAAGAATATTGTCTCTTAAGACTATCTTCCGCTCTGTGATGAGCTCATGATTGTAGATAAAAAAATATAAATGTAAATTAAAATAAATTAAAATAAATCAAAATAAAAAGATGGATGTTGATACAAACCTTGCTACTCCCATCAATCTTTTCAGTCTCTAAATTTTGTATCCTTCCCTCAGCTGCCTCAAGCTGCTTGCTAAGTTTCTGGATTTCCAATTTACCTTCAGAATTGGCTTTCTGAAGTGCATCAAGGTCCAAAATCTTTTCTTCGGCAGCTTTGATCTGTGTTGTTAAACTATCAATAACCTTGGTTTGTTCACTGCACTTGGCTTGCAGTACCTCTAGCTCTTTTACCTTTATTTCAGCTTCCTGTAATTTGTTTAAAGTGTCTTCCATTTCTACTAGATGTTGATCTTCTGCACTTTCTAGTTTGGTCTTTAGGCTTTCCAGGCTTCGCTCTCTCTCTTCAGTGACTTCCAACAGCTTCGCTTTCAGAGCTTCAATCTCTTTCATATGATGAGATCTTTCATTTTCTTGTTTTAGTTTTAAATTTGATGTTTCATTTTGATGCTCTAATATCATTTTTTCAATCTGGGTCTTTAGGTCTGCGAATTCAGCAGTCTGAGCCCCAGCACCTTTGCTGAATGAAACCTTTAGTTCTTCCATTGCTTGCTGATGTGAAGCAATAGCAGATTCCAGCTTTGATTTCCACAGCTCTATCACATCTGCATTCTCCTTGTTGGCATGATCAAGCTTAGTTTTCAACAACTCATTTTCTTTTGCAATTCTTTCATGTAAAGTTGAAAGTGATTTGATCTCCTTCTGATAAGATTCTTCATTGATTCCAAACTTCTCTTTTAGTGAATTTATTTCATTCTTATTTTCTTTACTGATTTCTGCCACTTTTTCTTGCAAAGAACTTATTTCTTGTAGCAGTGAGAGAGAAGTGTCCACATCACTGACTGGCTTACTAGACTCTAATCTCCCACGGAGCTCGGCTACTTCTTTCACCCGTAATGCTAGATCTCTTTCTAGTTCCATGATGCGAGATTTTTCTGATACTGTGGCCACCTATGATCAATAGCATTTTAAAAATAGAAATAGTTACACCACATATATGGCATGAACAGATTTTTTTAGTTTCAAGAAACATCTTCAACGATTACAAACTAACTTCATTAGTATATCCCTACCAACCTGGCCAAAAATCAGATCTAGTCTTATCCAAATTCCGACTCCTACTGAGATAGTTAATGGAGCATAAATAAGAACAAATACTGTATTTTACATGGAAATTTATTAAACAAGAATCTGAAATACATGATTTTGTTTACTTATTAAATTACTTCCTTTCTTTTAATTTTAAAGTACCAATACCTATGTTTACACTATCACTTTTTATTTAAGCAAGAATTATTTAAACTCATTTTCTGAAGTTAGTTGTTAAAAGAAATTGCTCAGCAAAAGCTTACAACTGCATCTTGTGTATAGGTTATCAAAGTTTAGCAAAATGCTTCTAAGAACCAATTTAAAGTGGAATGATGAGGGACAGAGAATTTGCAGTCTTCATTTGTCCAGAAAATTGCTTCCTTTTACTATTTATATTGGTTTTGAAGCTGACAGAGAAATCCAAATATATTTGTTTGATCTAGATGTACCAATAGGTGAAACTTCCATTACATCTATCCCTAAACTGTATTTAAAAATTAAACTAACACTACCCAACGTCTTTCTCAGAATGCCAAAGAAGGATTAAAGACTTAACGAATCCTATAGCATTCAAAAACATCACAAAACCAACAGTTGTTCCTGATCAGGAAATTACTGTCTTTCTTCCTCCTTCTATTACCAACATCAAGATTCAAGATATTACTTACCTGAAATTGTTCTTTAAGTATTTTCTATAGTTTCCACTCTGTTTTAATATTATTTCATCTATGACCTCAAGAACAAAACTGTATTGCGTTTTAAACCTCTCTCACAAATCCCATCAGCAGCAATGTATTTTGCAATTTATACTGGGACATAGCTTTCAAAGTTCTTTCCTGACCTAACGAAGAAGAGCTGCTTACTATTAAAGAGCAAGTGAAATAAGCATGGATGAATGGAAGTTATTACCTTGACAGAGCAACCAATAACCTTGCAGACTACCTAAGATATATTACTAAGGCAGCAATATTTTGTGGAACTTTTTAATAAGTTAAATGACTGGCTTTCACATATTGTGTTAAAGCTTATTATTGCAGAATCTAAACAACAAAATCCTGCCATGGGAACAATGAAGAAAATATATAACATATTAGGTAACTGTTTCAGTGACTCTCTTAGACCAAAGTTCACTTAATCAAAGGAAAAGAGGACCACGTAGATGAGATGCAAGAGAAACGAAGAAAAGCCATCATTCCTTGTCACCCCCCCAGCTAAAAAAGTAGCTACTGTAATGAGTAATCTTCTCATGCAGAAAAATGACAGCTCTTCAGAGCCTCAGCAAATCAGCTTTCTTAAGGCTTTTCATTTTGAGAAGTAGGGTGAAGATAATTGCCAGCTGCCTGATTCTTTAGAGGATGCCAACTGGCCTTGAAGTATTTTCTTTTGTATTGCAAGGAACAATACAACTGGCATTAATTGGTTCATTTCCACACCAGGTGGAATTATTCAGATAGGGGGCTAATCTCACTCAGTCAGTTGGATCAGTTTTACAGGTTCTCAAATATTTTCTTTGATGCTACATTCTGAACAGTTGTCGTGTATTTTAAGGCTATTCTCATCTCTCAGTTGAGACCGTTTTCATGGAATCTAGTAGCTGGAGAAGGCACAGAGAAGCCATCAGTAAGGGCTTCTCAACCCACGAGGGGAATTTAGGAACAAGGAAATTCATAAACAGCAGTATCTTGCAACATGTGACCTAAACTCCCATGGTGCAATGGGAGCTTTATATCCTTTTGTCACACAGTCATTGACTTCCTGGTAATATTTAGAATTAGAGTAAATCTAGATGAGAACATTGCAGCAGTCAGAATTGCTTTTGGAGCATAAAGAACGTCACTATCTGCTACAAATGAACTGTTGAATATTTTCATAAATGGATCCATGACCTTGTTTGCTGCTTTGGACCTGTAGTTCAATGATACCTTTCCATTTTGAAAAGATCTTACCTGGATTCCTTTCTAGAATTACATGTAATAAAAATGTTACAAAAGCTCAAAATTTAATAGTAGTTTTAGTAGTGTCTTTCTTGGCTACTTTCTATAAAGCATACTGATCATGGCAGAAGACAGGCACTCTCCTTTGATATGCATTGTATCCAGCAGACTGCATCATCAGAAATCTTCCACGTTACAAATGGGTCTCATTCATTTAAATAGTGAAAACCATTACCCTAGTGTCTTCTAACTCCCTCTGGAGTTTGTCAGCTTTGGTCTTTTCAAAGAGCAGGCTCTGTTCAAGCTCCTTAATGCGGGCATGCTCCAGTTTGGTCTGCGTCTGTTAGTAAAAAGGGAAAGGAAGAGAACACAACAGTGCCACCATCACATGCCAGCACAAGAAGAGGGAGCCACATGCAGGCCGTGCTGCCAGTATCTTCTACTAAGGATGAGCAGCGAAGATGCAGTGGGCAAAATGAACAGGGAAACTCTATGGATGAGAGAGATGGATTGAAAGTGTAAATGGACTGATGTGTAAAAAACAAACAAAAAACAAAACCACAAACAAGAAGAAATACGGACAAAAAGTAAAGTGGATTCATGCAGCCAAGTAGAAGTTATTTATCAGTATGTGACATTACCAGCACAGATTAGAATAGTTAATACTTTTTAACAAACTATAAGCCCCTTCCCCTATCACTCCCAACTAATACTGTACATTTATTTGGATGTAGCTGAGTTAGGTTTTCAATTATTTAATTATGAATTAGAGGATCAAAATTCAGACCTGATGTAAGTGGGTGAAATAATACCTTGGAACAGGACCAGCTCACAGCAGGTCTGAATTTGGCCGCAGATATTGATTAAAGTTTCTGTAGAACACTATTTTTAATCTCTCTATAGTTTCAAGTTTGTGCCATAAAAATCTTCCTGGCAAGTCCTGGGCATGTCAAGATTTCATTTGTTGCTATCATATGAATGGTGTGAATAGACAGTTACTCAGAAATCTTTTCCCCTTCTTTCCAGAAGGCGAGCAAATGGGACTGATATAGACTGGTTGCTCAGTAACTAAAATGCTGATTTGACCATGGTACATCACTCAAGTCTAAATTGCTTAGGTGAAGAAGAGGAAGTAAGAGGACTTGTGCCCTTTGTACTTCTAAGAGGCATTGTGTTCCAAAAGAGAAAAAGGAACCACACAAAGCAGAGCCAGATACCTTCTGTCCACAAAGGGGTAGTCTTACAAAGAGCTGTGGAATATCAGGATGCAGCCCCTGAATATTCAACAAAAAAGCTGAGACGCTTTCCCAAGAGTCTGCAAGAAAGCATGGAGTTTAAGAGAGATAGAAAGAGTTACTCCATTCTTGACTTACATCACTGTGAGAGGGGAGTGAGAAAGAAAAAAACACATCCAGAATTAAGAACTGCATGTCACATTCAGGTCTGAATTGCAGAGTTTAGTACATTGTGTCAATCTGAACATGAATCACCATTAATCTAAAAGATGCCATCTTTTAAAAAGCTATATTCATGTCTGTTGGTTTTTAAATCCTTTCCTAGAAAGAGGTCTGACCATTCCAACGACAGGGTGACCACCTGAAGTAGAATATTATTATGGCAAGATATGCTTCTCACCCTGAGAAGTTACCTGTGCCAGCCTGGGGCAATGTTCTTCTATGTAATTTAGCTGCAGCTGTTAATTTAGTGTGAAGTAGAGTGGCTGGATGTAATTAACCTAAGAAATATTAATTAGAAAAAACAGGTCTTCAGCTTGCAGAGCAAGGCATAGAATATGAGGGAGAAGAGAGTAATGTGAAATAAGATATGTGGAATCCCATTAAGCCCTATTCCACCTATCACCATTCCCATGCCCATATTGTAGTGTTTCCACAGTTGGCAGGATGTATGTATGCACAGGCACTCTGGGTACACAGTGCATTGGCAAAGGTAATGTAGATCTCAGTCATCACTGCGAGTGTCTGTAATAAGATATTTTGAAATCCTTGTGAAACAGTGTTACATATACACAGTGATAAGCTGATTGTGACGATCTCCAAAGCAGCCCCAACGATCAAATTAAGATCATAAGTACTCTCTGAAGAGGAAGTGAGATAGGGGAAAAGTCTTTGTTCTGCTTCAGGCATGTTCTCTTCCACCCATCAATTAATAAAAAGATGATTTTACCCTTAGTATTTCATTCTGATCACATCAAGTTGTTTATCTATGTCAATAGCAGATAGTTGACTGGTGCTGTACCAAAATAGTTCTGTATCCATCATGATGAAAATGATTAGCCAATCCTACCAACATAATTCAATAGGCCCCAAAACACAGGGATCCAAAAGTATTAAACGTGCTTCAGAGACAAACTTTCAGCAATTCCTTGGGCTAATTAAGTTTTTATGAGACTCTGTCTCCTTTGTTCCTGGAGATCTTCAGAGGGCCTTGACAAGACTGCCACAAGAATAAGAACTGTTCTTTTACCAACAGCCTTCCGTTATGTGGTTAGATAGTCTGCTGGGAATTAGACATGTTAAGAGAATTTTTAAATGTCTAAAAGTTTTAAATTCAATAGCTTTAATTCAGAGCCTTTGTGTGATTAATTAGTGTCTGTGTGACTTCAGATCCAGTAAACAAAAAACTCAAGCCATTAAACAACTCTAGAAACATTTTGGGGGGGTTTAAATAGTGATTTGGAATAAACCAACATACTTACCTTGCCACAGTCCCTGAGGGGGATCTATACAGAAGGGCAGATCCATAATTCTCCTTACATCATGAATCTCTACTAAAATAGATTATCTTAAGGTTTGCTGTAGCACCCATCATGCACAAAACCTCTTTTTAATCCCTTATTTATACAGCAGCTATAACTAACATATGTAGGTGCTATCCAATAATACTAAAACTTTCAAAGATCAGAGATAACAGAACTTATTCAAAAATATCCCACCACAAAGATATTATCTGCTTTAAAATGAAAATACATTAAGAGGCTCAGCCAAATATAAATAGAAGCACAATCTAAAAGATAAATTAGCAAAAGTGTTGTTTGGAGTTTATTTTTGTTTTCATTTGTTGATTCTTTAAATAAGTCTGATTTCCAAAGAAAAGGCTCCAGTTCCAAATAGGGATATCCATGGAAGAATTGTGGATCAGCCTAAGTTCCCTTCCAATTATCCAACGAGACAGACGTCTAAGGAACAAATTCTCCTCTCACTTACACCAGAATGAATTCAGAAGATTAAATC